>QJPP01003375.1:0-253247 GCA_003996215.1 Jaltomata sinuosa | reverse complement strand
TTATGTCAAAAATTATTATTATAATATAATAGATTTTATTTAAAACAATTTTTTATTTATTATGATATATTCAAAAATTTATATTTATTTTATCACGAACCTATGCAATACCCGAATATATACATAATCGAAAAAAATATCATGGTGTGACACCAAGACTCCACGTGGAGTCAAGGGAAGCCACACCAAAATGCATGCTGCCACTTGTCCACTAGGTGGCCTAACATTAATTGTGATAATTGTTGTTGACTTAAGTGAGTGGAATAAAAAACTTCCATTCACTAAGTCATATATTAAATTGAAAGAATTGTTGGCAGAAAAAACCTACTACTCTTAATGAATATAAGATATATTGTTGCTAGTTACGTGTGTAGCGTTAAAGGGTGGTTTCATGAAAAAATATTTAGGTGATTTATTTGATTCATAAAAGAGAATCGATTATCTACGTCAAATTATTCAAGCTCGAATTCAAGTTTGATTTTATTTCGGAGCTTTTCGGAGTGGTGCGGGCTCGAAAATCATTGTTCTAGCAGCTTGTCATCAGACGACAGGTAGGTTACGGTCTAACTCCTCTAGACTCTGCATATATAGGATAAAATTGTATTTATGGGCATCCTTGGGTTGAGTTTCTTAGGTTGGTACCACAGACCTTGACCGCTTCTTCATGTTCAATTCGTTTCTTTCCTCCGATGTTTGTAGTATTTGTTATAGACGATATTATCACCCTTGTGGTCCTGTGTGGCCTTGTATTAACTCTAGAACATAGAAGGTGGGTTATTGGAAATGTCCGCGAGTCCCGGACATTGAAATATCCTTCTAGGCTGGTTATGCTTGCTGAGTAGCTGTGGGCCTGTGCAGGGTCGATAGGTTGATTGTGAGCTGCTGGGTGGCTATTTGTGTTGATCATTCATTTCCATGCATATAAAAGAGGATTTATCCATGTTTGGCTTCAGGCCTACTGGAATTATTTTCTAAACCTTGCATGGCCCCGGGGCCCCTTTTTGATGATTATGAATTGGAAATGGTTTGATTTAACTTGTGAATATTCTTGGGGTAAAAGAAGATCAAATTATGATTTCTATCACCAGTTTTACTATTAATGCTAGACTCGACAGGGACGGGGTGCTAGTTTAGTTTTCTTACTACTTGAGATGATTTTAGTCTCGGTCGGACCGAGCACTTGAGTTGATTTTCTACTGTTTAGACCCGGTTACGCCCGGGCACCCTTGGAGGGGTTTTTGAGGAATTTTCTACTACTTTAGTCCTGGATAGGGTCTGGGCATGCATATCTGAGACTGGGTCTCTATTTTGAACCTGGACTTGCTTCCGGATGACATGTCTTGATACTGAGTTTTAGTATGGGGTCCGAGACCTCCATGGACCTTGCCGCTCCAGGCCTTGTGCTGCGGGCTGCGCCGGAGGGAGGGTTATACTGCGGAGTAGAGGTATACGGGCAGTGTCCTTCCATGGAACCTACCTGCTGGGCCCGATCGGCACCGGAGGAGGTACATACAGAGATAACATTTCACTTGAGATCTTCATGCATCATATCATTCATTGTTTGAGGCTCCACCCTTGTTTGCTGTTTGTTGATTGTACGCTCCGGTAGTATGGGATGCCGGAGGATTTGTTTTCACTTGTTTGTGTTCCTCGGTTGTATGGGCGGCCGAGGGACTGTAGGTAGACTCTTGTTATTTATTTATGGAATTGCTCCCTGTTACGGCTAAGTTGTTGGTTTCTGGATTTGAGATTGACATGATTAGTTTGATCTTTGATTTCTATTTTTCTGAGCATGTCTATCTCTACTCTTCGCTCTCTTTTCCTTATACTTAAGGTTATCGGTATAACGTCCATTTCTAGAACTTATTATGTATATATTGTTATCATAAGGATCCCAGGTGCGTCTTTTCTTACTTTCACCTGTGCCTGTTGTGTATATATTCTACTTGCTGGCCTTACATGTTGTTTCTGTTGCCTTCACGCTGGGCTAGTTCCTGTGTACCTTTTTCATTGATTTCCGTGACTACTTGCTTCTATTCTGTCTGTTACTACGCTATAGATTTTATATGTCGTGGCCAAAAAGTAAAATTATTTGCTATAAGTATATATTTCGTAGCAAGAATTTTTTATCATCACAGCTACAACAATTTTTTTTATAGCTGTAAGTATTAGTCCTTAGCCACGGACCATATAAAGTCTGTAGCTAATTTTTAGCCACGTTACATCTTGCTACGAATGCTACGGAAATTTTTTTTTGGCTAAAGTGTTTTGCCACGAATTTTTTCATTTTTAGCTACGATGTATTCTGTAGCTATATATGCATTTTGTTGTAGTGAGGGCATAACTTCCTCATACAAGCTCCAAATGCGACGTTCCTTTTTGCGTTAGTTCAAAATTTTTGATACGGATCTAATGGTATCATTCATATACCAGATGGAGCTCATTTCTTTCAGCTAACACTACTAAAACTCAATGACAATAAACTTTCAAACTCTGAACGAGTACCCAAAACTAATCTGAGACCCCCCAAACACAAAATAATAATGCAAACCATTTGTAAAACACATTACGGACCTGATGGAATAATCAAAATACTCAAACGAGGCCATCTTGGCTAAATGTTGACCAAGACCAACTGTTAACTTAAAAATTTCTAAATTTCCAAACAACAATTCAAAACTCATTTTGAAGCCTCGAGATCCGAATATAACTAGACCAAAAATAACCCTCCGAACCTAGTGAAATCATCGAAATCCGAAAATAATCTTTCTAGCCTCAAATGTTGACTTCGGTCAACTGCCTTAAGTATCCAACTTCCAAAACTCAAAAAGTCTTCCAAAACACATCCAAATGTCTCCAAACCCAAACCAAATAGTCCTACTAACCCAAAAATGATGTTTCGGAGCTGATGGCGATGAAGGAATTTTGATACAAGCTCAACTTCTATGGATGTTGACTAAAGTCTATCATATTAGCTTTTCAAACTTCCAGAATTAATTTTTTTTGCATAATTCTCAACCAACCACCTCAAAATTATGACGTCTATTCCCGCAAACCAAGAATATCATGATACAACTATGAAGAGGGTTAAAATAGTAAAAACACACCAAAAGTTAAAAAATCACAATGAGGGTTGCTAAACTCTTGAGATTACTTTCTAGTTCTTCCACATAAGAAAGGCAAATGGGAAAAGGATGTCCCTTTAGCCACTTTTAAGCCTTATAACCGTTGAAAGTCAGTCCCCCTTGCTATGAGGGTTGATGACCTGAGCAAATAAATGTTGGTGCATTTCTATGGTACTGTGTGAAGGTAGAAGGCCATGGCTTGTTTCAAGCATGTTTTTATAAAAATTAAAACCACTTTCTGCCTGTAGGATCATAATTATGAAATCTTGCAATATATAAGTGGGGTACTTATCTAAGTTTTCTCAAAAAGGTCTTTAACTTAGTAAAAAATAAGATTTCTTTCTAGTTCATATAGAGAAATAATATTTGTATTGGGTTTTGAACTCCAAAAGATTATTGTTTGTTCTTAAAATAATTAATCCCAAAAAACTCTTAACTTGTTCAGATTGGCTACGTGATGAATATTCTTATGCCCAAACTATGTCATGTTTCGTTTGAATTTTACATTATGAAAGTCTGCTTCCTTTGCTATTAAGTCATATCCTTGTTTGTGACTTGTCGCATATTCATATTAGTTTCAACTTGAACCGAGAAGACCTTCTTTTTTGAACTATGGCTGTTTCTGTTAGCATTCAGACACTCAGTCTAGTTTTGATCCTTCTTCTTCTTTTTCCGAGAGTATTTCAACCTTACTTTTGATAGAGAATGCATGGTTTCCTGAGAAGATTTGTTGTATCCTTTTTCTGTTTAGTTTTCTTCTAAGAAACCCAAGCTCTTTTGTTTTTCTTTGTTGAGAATATCGGCTCTCCATGTTGCTGCATTTAGAACTCTATATGGTTAGAAATAAGCTTCTTAAACATCATTGTTATAAGGTTTGTTCTCGATGTTCGTTAAATAATATGGATCTGTTATCATGTCATATTTTAGTCGAACTATTTTCACCTAGCTTAAAGCTAAGGATCTTTGAATATAGTTTTAAAATTGACACTCTTTACATTTAATTAACCAGGTTACTAAATGAATATGAGATTATTATTGTTGTATGATATAAACGTGGTTTATTCTCTCTATTCTGTTGGAATATGTCTAATAAACTAATTTGTGTAATGACCCTCCAGGTTATTTTCTGTTTTTTGTCCTTTTTATGCATTTTGAGCTTTCCCTTAACGGCTACAGGTCATTTATAACTTGTCAGGACTGACGGTTTGGAGCCCGGGTCGTTCGTTAGGTCGTTATGACCATTTACCTGTTTTAGAACCTGAACTTAGAAAATATTTGACTTTGGTCAACCTTCTTTGTAAACGTGCTTAGAATTGAATTCTGACAGTTCCGTTGGCTCTGAAACATGGATTTTGGTCTAGTGGGACTATTTGTCTAGGTTTGAGTGCTTTTGGTTTGGTTTTGTGTTGCTTTGTGTGTTTTCAAGTTAGTTTGGCTGGTAGGGTTGATTTTGGTCAACATTCGGAGAAGACGGCCTCGGATGGAAATTCCGCCAATGCTGTTGGCTCTGGAATATCGACTTTGGGCTAGAAGGACCTTTGGTTTGGGTCCCGAGGCTTCCAGACTCATTTTTGGCCGTTGGGTTTCATTTTGGTTAAGTTGGCCAAATGTTGGTTCTTGGGTGTGGGGCCCACTTTTTATTAAAACAATATCCGTTGGGGTTTTCATTGATTCTGTTGAATCCGGAATGCAGTTTTTGATTGAGTTGCATAGTTCGTTGTGTCTGCGGGACCCCGGATGAATCCCGAGGGTCCATACGGTGACTTTTTAGCCTTAAATATTTCTGTTGGTTTTGCTGTTGCTGTTGGGTCCGAAATTGTGGTCTTTCACCGCATTTGTGGACTTTTTACGCTTTTACGGTCACCGCAATTGCAATGAAAGCTCCGCAATTGCGGTGACGCGGAGGAACAGTAACCTCCGCAATTGCGAAGGTTTTGCCACTTTTGCGGCGTCCGCAATTGCGGACAATGGTCCGCTTTTACAGAAAAAGTTGTTGGTTATTACTTCTATAAACTACGCTTTTTCAGCCACTTTGCTCATATCTTCCAACACTTAAACACCAAATTCACTCTACCAAATTGCTCCAAATTGTTCATAGGCTTTGGAAAATAAATTGTTCCTCACGAATTCGCGTTCTCTCGACAATTGGTAAGTTCTCCTTACCCCAAGCTCTCTTCTTCTTCACCTATTTAAAACTCCATTGCTGATTAATTCTTGGAGCTGTGATGACCTTTGTAGAACCATTCTTGAGCCTGCATGTTGTTGAGTTCGTGGAACTCACTTTCTTGCCGTTGTCCCTCTCGATTTTGGTAAGTTTTCGCCCATTAAATCCTTAGTTCTCCTTTGAAATTTCCTTTAATTTGTATCACTTCGAGGCTGTTATGGGCCCCGAAACGAGCTTCGTTCGGCCCAAATTTTTAGCATGGGTTCCTAAATCCACCGCGAGCATAATGGTTATTTTTTTTCCTATTTTGTTGTGCAGGCCCCGAGGGTCATTTGTTCGATCCGATTTTCTGGCCCGATTTTCCATATAGCAATATGGGTGTTGTTCTTCTCGTCTTGACACCTAGATTATGTTCTTGATAGCGTGGAAGCTTTCTGAGGATGCTCAGAAGGGGAAAGCACACGAGTGACGGTTCGTGCTGGCAGTTCGACCGCGAGTGTCACAACCCAACCCATCGTGAGTGGTACCCCCAACCCTTGGATGAGCGAACCAATAGAGTTCAACCCTTGCCTAGACTAACAGCCTAAAACCAGCAAGCGAAAAGTAAACTAGCAATCAAACAAATCAAAAACTAATCATAATAATGAATCTGCGGAAAATCGCACCTAGGAACTGAAAGTCATCGTACCAAACATCTATACCAAATATCTAGAATACGGGGATGCAACCCCAAAAGATAAAATGAAATAGTTTTAAGTCCAAAACAAATGGACTGAAACTCTAAGGATAACCCAAGGTATCTCGAATCAAGCAGCTCACCCTTGAAAGTCAGAATCGCCAGTGCTAGAGATGAGGTCGCGTCTCAGCTGCTGGAAGATTTCATGTACTCACCAAGAGAAAAGCAAGTGCAGTATCAGTACACCACCTCTGTGTACTGATAGGATCATAAGCTAGTTTTCAAGTAACAATATATACACAATACAATAAATTCAAGTAAATATATGGAAAACATGCAACAAGTGCACAGTTCCTAGACTACAGTCTCCACCTACCTTGTTCCCGCATGAAGTCCATCTCTTAAAGTTCTATACCACAAACATGTACCAATAACCATACCTTTCCGTCTAGCCCGGACCCACCCTAGAATCCCCTCTAGACAATTACCAAAAGTAATGATCAACCCGACCTAAACCAAGACCAACACAGCAGTTATACAACAGTTCCTGGCCACTCAAGGACCACCAAACAATAACACCTTTCAATAAACAACCCGGTCCACTCAGAGAACCAATATCAAGTATTACATTTATTAAAACAACCCGGTCCATACACGGACCAAAAACAATCAATGTAATACAAAAGTCAACATGCAATATGCAATAAAGTAAACCCGTACCACGCGTGGTACCCGTGCCAACCATTTGTTATACCCATACTAGGCGTGGTACCCGTGCCAATCATTTTTTATACCCGTACAAGGCATGGTACCCGATCCAACCGAATGTCAATAACCACAGTCAATAGATGAACACACACAACTTCTAAAAACCAACAAGCAAACACCATTCAACACAGACTGTAAACAGGAACCTAGACATTCCACACAACTTTCCTAAGCAATGTAAAGTATACAATCACTTAGACATGAGTACATGAATATAAAACATTCACAGAAAATCATAAGCCATCACCTACCTTGAAATGATCCAAGCTCTATTAAACCCGATCTTTCCCGTGTTCCGGATTCCTCTCTCGTTCTTGGTCTAAAAATAACACACTGTACATCCAATTAACACACAAGGCCTACACTTTACCCAGATTATACCAAATCCCCAAACCCCAAGCCACTCATGATCATCCCACCCTTTTCCTGGGCTTTCCCACCGTTAATTCTCCTAGTTCTATCATTTTTACGAATAAAAATGGAGAATTTAACAACCTATAATCATTTTAACATACTTTTATCAACACCCAAGAACTTACATGCTTGGAACCCCTTCCTTCCCTGAATTCCACCATTTCTAGGTTATGCCAACCTTCCCCCAAATTCCCTCCTAGAAATTCTACCGCATAGGAAACGTAATACAAAGGTTGGGGAACGAGAACCTTACCTTAGGGAAGAATTTCGACGGAAAAAGGAAGAAAAACGCTTGGAATCGCCTAGCCCTTCTCCCAAAATGAAGTTGTGAAAAACTGAATGTTTTTGGGAACTGTTTCTGCATTAAAATCCCGTTGGCCCGCTATATCAGTCCCCTCTCCGCTATAGCCATCCTGCTATAGCGGACGACTTCTGCTATAGCTGTCTTAAGTGGGGTTGACCACCCTTGACCATCGCTATAGTGGTATTTTCCACCGCTATAGCGGAGGTCATTACGGTGGACGATTGCGCTCGTCACGGACAAAATATCCATTAATCTGCCAGTTTTGGCCATTTTACAACACACTTTCTTTCCCCGATGACCCAAAATAACCCCTTCACATCAAACGCTATTTCGGGAGTTCTACTTGCCCAAATTCGATTCCGAAAAGTCCCTCGGATTCCTTTATGTCTTGGCTACGTGGAAAACTAGCTCAAAACAAGACACATAGACCAATCCTTACTCGTATTTCCCTAGATTCTACCTCGCTCCAAAACTGGCCGAGGCTAGCCTAACCCAGAATTTCAAACTCCTAAACCCAGAGTTTTCTAACTCTAAAACTTGGCACGATTGGACTATCCGTAACGACAGACTCGAAAGTTACAACAGATACCAATTTACCCATCGTTCTTCCCCGAATGATCAAACCCAAAATTATGAAATAAAAGGAGAAAAGTGTAGTAGGTGTATCCTCAAATAGTTGAGGGTACTTATCCCGCATGTCCTTCTCGGTTTCCCAAGTGGCTTTCACAACCGGACGATGCTTCCACTAAGCCTTCACCATATCAATCACCTTTGTCCTCAACCTCCGGACATCTCGAGCAAGAATCAAAACTGGTTCCTCCTAATAACGAAGACCCTTATCGAAAAGTACCTCATCCCACTTGATGATGTAATCCCCATCCCCATGGTATCGCTTAAGAATAGATACATGGAATACCGGATGGACGCCCGACAAACTAGGTGGCAGTGCTAACTTATAAGCCACTGGCCCTACAATTTCAAGAACTTCAAATGGACCGATGAACCGAGGGCTAAGCTTGACCTTCTTACCAAACCGCATAACCCCTTTCATTGGTGACACCTTCAATAATACCTGTTCACCAGCCTGGAAGTCCATGTCCCGGACCTTGCGGTCTGCATACTCCTTCTGCTTGCTTTGAGCAACCAGTAACTTGGTTTGTATGCCCCTTACTTTTCCTGCGCTTTCTTCACTAAGTCTACGCCCAGAGGCTTTACATCGCCTTCCTTAAACCACCCAACCAGTGATCTGCAGTTCCTCCCATACAGTGCCTCGAATGGTGCCATATCAATACTGGAGTGGTAGCTATTGTTGTACGAGGATTCGTACAATGGTAGAAACTGGTCCCAATAACCCCCGAAGTCCATCACATATGCTCTCAGCATGTCCTCAAATACCTGGATCATCCTTTCCGACTGACCATCAGTCTGAGGATGGAAGGCTACACTAAAGGTGAGTTGTGTACCCACTCTTCATGTAACTTTCCACAGAACTTAGAAGTAAACTGCGTACCTCTGTCTGAAACAATGGACAGTGGTACCCCATGCAGTCTCACAATCTCCTTCACATCGATCTTAGCCAATTGCTGCGAATTGTAATCTACCTTGACCGGAATGAAATGAGTGGACTTGGTCAGCCTTTCAACAATGACCCAAATTGAGTCATACTTCCCCAATGTCTTGGGAAGACCCACCATAAAATCCATGGCTATCCTTTCCCACTTCCACTCTAGAATTGGCATTCTCTGAAGTAGTCTTGCAGGTCTCTGATGTTCATACTTTACCTGCTGGCAGTTCTGACATTTAGACAAAAAATCCACTATGTCCCTTTTCATCCCGGGCCACCAGTAACACTGCCTCAAGTTCCTGTACATTTTGGTCACGCCCGGATGAATTGAGTACCGCAAACCATGGGCTTCCGCCAAGATTCTCTGAATTATATCATCAACCCGAGGAACACAAATCGTCTCCCTGAAATGTAACACTCCTCCCGAGTCTAACATGATATCTCTGGACTCCCCAGATATTACCTTACCTCGCAACTTACCCAGCTTCGGATCCTGAAACTGTTTTGCCTTTATTTCCTCTATGAAGGTGGCCTTGACCTCAATGCTGGACAACAACCCACCTTGATTTGAAACACCCAAGTGCATGAACTTGGCCTCCAAAGCCCTAATTTCCTTAGCTAATGGTCATTTGGACGACCCCAAACAAGCCAAGCTACCCATGCTAACAGTTTTCTGGCTTAATGCGTCTGCCACCATATTAGCCTTACTCGGATGGTACTGAATGGTCACATCATTATCCTTCAATAAATCCATCCACCTCCTCTGCCTCAGATTCAAATCCTTCTGAGTGAAAACGTGCTGCAGATTGCGATGATCTGTGAATACCTCACACTTGACACCATAAAGGTAGTGTCTCTAGATTTTCAATGCAAAAACCACCGCTGCCAACTCTAAATCGTGAGTCGGGTAATTCCTCTCATGCACCTTCAACTGCCTGGATGCATAGGCTATCACATTCCTATCCTGCATCAACACAGCACCCAAACTAGAATGTAAAGCATCACAGTAAACAACAAAGTCTTTACCTTCAACGAGCAAGAACAAAATGGGGTTGTGGTCAAAAGTGTCTTTAGCTTTTGGAAGCTCTCCTCTCACTTGTCGGACCACACAAATGGTACATCTTTCTGTGTCAGCCTGGTCAAGTGAGTAGCAATAGAGGTAGAATTCTTAACAAACCTCCGGTAGTACCCCGCGAGCCCAACAAAACTTCTCACCTCGGTCATAGAGCTAGGCCGAACCCAAGTCTTGACTACCTCAATTTTCTGGGGATCCACAATCACCCCCTTTTCTGACACTACATGCCCCAAGAATGCCACAGAAGTAAACCAAAACTCACACTTAGTGAATTTTGCATAAAGCTTTTGGTGCCTCAAGATATCTTGCACAATACGAAGATGATTAACATGCTCCTCCCTACTCTTAGAGTAGATCAAAATATTATCGATGAACACAATAATGAAGGAATCCAAGTAGGACTTAAACACCACATTCATCAAGCTCATGAATGCTGCCGGCGCATTGGTCAAACCAAATGACATTATTAGAAACTCGTAATGCCCATACCGAGTGTGAAAAGCAGTTTTTGGAATGTCCTTTGGCCTAATCTTTAACTGATGGTACCCCGACCTCAAGTCAATTTCTAAAAAATACTGATGAACCCTGAAGCTGGTCAACCAAATCATCTATACGGGGTAGAGGGTACTTAACCGGATGGTCACCTTGTTCAACTGTCTATAATCTATGCACATCCGCATACTACCATCCTTCTTCTTTACAAATAAAACTGGAGCACCCCAAGGTGAAGCACTGGGACGTATGAATCCCTTATCTAGGAGTTCCTGCAGCTAAGTCTTAAGTTCCCTTAACTCTGCCGGAGCCATACGATACGGAGGAATTGAAATGGGGCGAGTGCCTGGCTCCAAATTAATATAAAAATCTATATCCCTGTCCGGAGGCATACCAGGCAAGTCAGCTGGAAACAACTCTAAAACTTCAAAAACCACTGGAACTGACTCAATAGGAGGGGACTCCACACTATCATCCCAGAGATAAGCCAAAAAGTCTAGACACCCCCTCCCCACTAGCTTTCTAGCCCTGACAAACGATATTATCTTAACTGGCTTAGGCATGTACACACCTTCCCACTCTAGTCTATCCTTACCCGGAATCTCTAGAGCCACAGTCTTGGTGTTACAGTTCAACACAACATGATAAGGAGATAGCCAGGTCATACCCAAGATAATATCAAAATCAACCATATCCAGAATTACCAAGTCTACCAAAGTATGTAACCCCACAACCACAACAGAACAGTCACGATATACATGAGTCACAACCACAGACTCTCCAACTGGGGTAGAAACATAGATAGGGGAATCAAAGATATCGCAAGTCAAACCCATCCCCAAAGCAAAACTCACAGACACATATAAGAATACATAGAGCCTGGGTCAAATAATATCGAAGCCATTTTATCATAGACAAGAATAGTACCTGTGATCACTGCATCTGACTTCCGCCTCAGTCCTCCCTAGAAAAGCATAGCAATGATCCGATCATCAATCTGGGCAAGTTCTCGGGCTGGCTGTGCCGCACCCCTGCCTGCACTGCCTTTCCCTCAGTCTCCCCGGCCTCCCTGGAAATTACCTCACCCACCCTATGGATGACCCCTAGCATTACCGCCTCTGCCTGCCGGAACCACTGCTCTAGTCTGCTGCTGACCCTGATTACCTGTCTGCCTGTGTGAACACTCCCTCTTAAAGTGGCCCAGCTCACCACAATGGAAGCAACCACGGTCAAGAGTAGGTCTGCTAGCTGATGTATAGGACGCTCCCTAGCCTCTAGGAGCTAAAGACTGAACTCCCTGACGACCACCTGTAGTAGCTGGCAGAGCTGACTGAATAGGACGGGCCAGATAAGCCTGCTGATGCTGGCCTCTAGAGTATGAACCACCATAGTTTCCCTTATTCCGGGGCTTCTTGGCTTAAGCCTTAGCTTGCCTCGCTTGCCTAAATACCTCAATCTTCTTCACATAATCCACCACATCATTAAAGACCTTTCCTGAAGAAGTCATATGCACAGACAATGCCTGCAGTTCACTATTCAGACCCTTGACGAACAATCGGACCCGTTCCTCCTCGAAACCCAACATCTGTGTAGCAAAATAAGATAAAACATGGAACTTAGCCTCATAAGATGAGTCCGACATACTACCCTGCTCCAAGTTAAGGTACTCATCTTTCTTCCGGTCTCTCAAAGTACGAGGAATGTACTTCTCTAGAAACAACGCGTGGAACTGCTCCCAAGTCAGTGGAGGTAGAATAGAAGATCGACACTCATAATGAGACCTCCACCACTGCTTGGCATCACCCTGCAGCTGAAAAGTGACAAACTTAACCCCATGCTGACGTAAAATACCAAACTTGTGAAACCTCTCATGGCAATCCAGGATGAACTCATAGGCATCCTCCTTGTCTGTACCCTGAAATGTTGGAGGTTTCATCTCAAGGAACTTAGTTAGAATCTCATGCTCATTACCTGTCATCACTGGGCCTAGCATTGGCCTAAGGAGATCATTTGTGCTCGAAGCTGCGTCCATCCTAGGTGTAGTAGTAATCGCTGGCTGAGTGTCCAAGGCCTGATTTACATAAGCTGCGGGTATGGATCCATCACCAAGCAGCCCACTCAGGATATCCCACGCCTGCTTAAAAGCTTCCGGTGTCATAGTAGGAAGGCCTGCACCCCCAACCGGTGTTGCCTCTGCTTGAGCCCCTTCATCTCCTACAACCACATCATCTACATCCACAACCACATGATCCTGAGGTGGGGGAGGGGTTACCTCGCGTGCAACATTATCTCGAGCTCCACCCCTGGTGGGTTCGGCTCTATCTCATCCCCTGCCCCTTCCCCTACCTCTGCCATGAACTACTAGGCCCGTCGCTGGGACCTCTGCTTTGCTCCATTGTTCCTTGTAGTAACCATCTGCAGACAGAAGAGTGAATGAGGTTAGATACCAATTTGTATCACCAGATATCAATTGGAATCGAGTTATAGCACGAAGAAAAGAAGGAAGAGATAGTTTTTCCTAAAGCCCCATAGCCTCTCGAAGAAAAGTAAGGATGTCTCCGCACCATTCTGCAAGACTCTACTAGACCTGTTTGGTAAGCCGAGATCAAAGAACCTAGGCTCTGATACCATCTTTATCATGACCCAACCCATCGTGAGTGGAACCCACCCAACCCCTGGATGAGCAAACTAATAGAGTTCAACCCTTTCCTAGACTAACAACCTAAAACCAGCAAGCTAAAAGTAAACTAGCAATCAAATGAATCAAAAACTAATCATAATAATGAATCTGTCGTACCAGGCGTGGTATCCATGCCAATCATTTGTTATACTCATACCAGGCGTGGTACCCGTACCAACCATTTGTTATACCCATACCAGGCGTGGTACCCGAGCTAACCAAATGTCAATAATCACAGTCAATAAATGAACACACATAACTTGTAAAACAAACAAGCTAACACCGTTCAAAACATACTGTAAACAGGAACCTAGACATTCCACACAACTTTCCTAAGCAATGTAAAACATACAATCACTTAGACATGAGTACATGAATATACAACATTCACAGAAAATCATAAGCCATCACCTACCTGGAAATGATCCAAGCTCTATTTAACCCGAGCTTTCCCGTGTTCTGGATGCCTCTATCGTTCTTGGTCTAAAAATAACACACAGTACATCCAATTAACACACAAGGCCTACACATTACCCGAATTATACCAAATCCCCAACCCCCAGGCCACCCATGATTATCCCACCCTTTTCCCGGGCTTTCCCACTATTTATTCTCCTAGTTCTATCATTTTTATGGATAAAAATGGAGAATTTAACAACCTATGATCGTTTTAAAATACTTTTATCAACACCCAAGAACGTACATGCTTGGAACCCCCTTCCTTCCCCGAATTCCACCATTTTTAGGTTATGACAACCATTTTCCAAATTCCCTCCTAGCAATTCTACAACATAGGAAATGTAATACAAAAGTTGGGGAACGAAAACCTTACCGTAGGGAAGAATTTCGACGAAAAAAGGAAGAAACATTCCTGTAATTGCCTAGCCCTTCTCCCAAAATGAATTGTGAAAAACTGAATGTTTTTTAGAACTATTTCTGCATTAAAATCCCGTTGACCCGCTATATCGGTCCCCGCTCTGCTATATCGGTCCCTGCTCTACTATAGCGGTCCCGCTATAGCGGACGACTTTCGCTATAGCGGTCTTAAGTGGGGTTGACCACCCTTGACCACCGCTATAGCGATATTTTCCACCGCTATAGTGGAGGTCGCTACGGTGAACCGTTGTGCTCGTAACAGATAGAATGTACAGAAATCTCCCAGTTTTGGCTATTTTACAACACACTTGCTTTCCCCGATGACCCGAAATAACCCCTTCACGTCAAATGCGATTTTGGGAGTTCTACTTACCCAAATTCGATTCTGAAAAGTCCTCCGGACTCCTTTATGTCTTGGCTACGTGGAAAACTAGCTCAAAACAAGACACATAGACCAATCCTTACCCGGATTTCCCTAGACTCTACCTCACTCCAAAACTGACCGAGGCTAGCCTAGCCCAGAATTCAAACTCCCAAACCCAGAGTTTTCTTACTCTAAAACTTGGCACGGTTAGACTAACCATAATGACGGATCCAGTCGTTATAGCGAGGTAGGTTATGGTTTACTTTCTAGACTGAGTTTAGATAGGTTATATATATATTATATATTACTGGAATGTTAGGTTGGACTAAAGGTAGTATTAGGCTTAAATCTTGTGACTTACTCTATTTTGGCCATTTTGGATCGTAGATTAGAACTATTCATGCTATCCTTAGTCTAGGAGCCTGTAGTATGGTTTTTCTTAGAATAGAATCCTTAGTATGCTTTTAGGATATTTTAGAGGTAGAGTAGATGCTCATAGTGGTCTCCGTCATTATTTTTTTCTGCTATTTCTTCTTTAATTGTTGGTTGCACGTAACTTTAGGCTCGAGGCCATAGCTTTGATTTGGACGGCGTTTCCAGGTCAGTTCTCTTGGTTTGGAGGGTATTTTGCCCTGTTGTACCTTGTGGTGTGCTACTTTATCTGATTTTATATATTTCATGCTCATACTACATTGCATACTATTGATACGGAAAAAAAAGGTTTTCGAGGCTTTTGGTTCAAAAACTGGGGATTTATTATGGTTGCTGTGATTTTTGGATGTTCGAAGATTTGTACTGGGTTTACTACTGATTTTTGGAAAAGAAAGGAAAGGTACTACTTTTATTCTGGTCCAAGGGATATTCCAGGACCCTTTTCTCCGCTATCTTCAAATATATATACTTATAGTCGGATGCGGTATTTAAGACATTCAATGCATTATTCCGGGTATTATTTTCATACATATATATACTGATAGTCCAACGCGGTATTCTTGACACCCGATGCATTATTTCGGGTCTTGTTTTCATACATATATATACTCATAGTCCGATATGGTATTATGGACACCTAATGCGTTATTCCTGGTCTTATTTTCATACATATATATACTTATCGTTCGATGCGATATTCCAGGTTTATACTATTATGCATTCATACACTACATCACATCTCATAACATTGCATTGACTTAAGTGTACTTGGGTTGTCGGTTGCTTGTACTGATGTTATTATTATTGCCCTCTTGCTGGTTAGGATATTTCTATTTTCAGTTTTATAACTAGATTTAGGCGGATCCCTGTATTTGGTGTACTTTCCTGTAACATATTTTATATAATATATTTCTGTGCTCAGTCGGCCTATGATGCCTACTGAGTACCCGTTGTTTTGGTACTCATACTACATTATGCATCTTTTTCTGATGCAACACCTAGTACGAGCCACCCTCACTGACTTTCCTATCGTTCGAGGCCTGTTGCAGTTTAGATCGTAGTGAGTTCCCGGTGCTCGTAGAGACTTTACATGCTTTCCATCCTGTATATTCTATTTATATTTTGTATTTTTGATAGATAGAGTCTGTCGTATAGCTACTCTTTGCTTTAGTCGCTCTTGTACTAGTGACACCAAGTTCGGGTTGGTTCTCGAGTCTGTTTTGTCTTGTTGGTAACTTTAGCACCTTCTTATATATATTTTGTATGATGGTATGTATATATGCTATTGGCCCTGTCTGTTCATTTACGTCTTTAATTTTTCCATACTTTAACTACTTTAATATCTTCCACATCATTAGGTTTAGCTTGCCTACCAGGGGGTTATGTAGGCGCCATCACGACCCAGTTTCGGGTCATAACAAAGTGGTATATGAGCTCTAAGTTCACCGGTTTTTCTTGTATAAGAGAAAGTTTCTAGTAGAGTCTCATGGATTGGTACGATGACGTCCGTATCCTATCCGCGAGAGGCTATAGGACATTCCCAGGAAGGATTCCATCTTGTTTGATTCCTAATCGTGTGTCCTTAACCCTACCGACTTTTAAAACTTTAGTTGTTTCTTTCCTCCTCAAGAACCTAGGACCAGTATAACAACGGGCCACGATGAGGTTTCTACGCTTGTTGCTTCAGTGCTTCCTTCAACCATGGGATTTCAGAGTGTGGGCTTACCGCTTTGGCTAAGAGGGTGGTTTGAGGCTAGCCTAACTTCCTGTGTGATATATGACTACCCCAGTTCAAGGCACCATGGCTTAAGCTCTGAGTCTTCCAAAGGGTATATCTGTACAATGGGTACGAGCAGCACCGATTCTTCGAGAGGTTCTTTGGCTAGGTTTAAGGTTACAGTTTCTCCTACATCAGACCTTGCGTTTATTGGTTATAATTATATTAATTGGCATCCTTGGGTTGGGTATTCTAGGTTGGCACCCCAGACTTTGCCCGCTTTTTTCGCCATCTTATTTCTTGTTTTGGTTGTAGTATTAAACTTATGGCCCTGCGTGGCCATTGTATATACCTTTGGACCATAGATAGTGGGATATTTCGGAATGTCGGCGAGTCTCGGACATCAAGTTGTGATTTTAGGTTGGTTATGTATGTTGTAGAGCTGATTGTGCCTGTGCAGGGCCGGTAGGTTGATTATGAGTCATTGGGCTATTGTCTGCTTGCGATCATATCAGTCATGCAAAGGTTTTCCTGTATATTTTACTACTATTTTGGCTATTGGCCTACTATAAATGGGTTATAAAACTTGCATGGCCTTAAGGGCCTGTTTTTGATAAAATGATTATAAAAGGGATTTAGAACAGACTTTATGGATTTTCCTGGAGTAAAAAGGAGTATTATGATGATTTTATCATCGATTTTCATACTGATACTAGGCTCGGCTGTGCCGTAGCACTAGACATGCTTTTATTATGGATTTAGTCCCGGATACACTTCGGGCACCCTATTCAAGGGTCTGAGATTTGCAGTTTACTATTTTAGACCCGGATAGACTCCGGGCAATTATGCTTTGAGATCTCTCAATTTTTTTATGTTGTCACTTAGACTTTCATAGATCTTTCCAATCTGGACTAAGGGCCATGAGCTGCGAGTGCCAGGGGAGGTGCATACAGCACTACGGTCACACTTAGTTCCATCATATTATTTATATTGTGTTCGGATTATTGTTTACTAGTTTTTTAGTGTGCGCTCCGGTAGTATAGGATGCCAGAGGGATTGTGTGCTTTTGTGTGAGTTCCTTGGTTGTACGGACGCCTGTCAGGACTGTAGGTGCTTTAGCGTGGGCTATCTTCTTGGAGTGTTGGGTAATGGCCTTCCGATCAGTTATCGATTTACTTATTCCATCCTATGGTAGTACTTTCATTTTTGGGGTGTATGTATCTGAGTTCTCAGTAGTTGAATTATTTAGTAGTAGATAGGGTGTGTTGACCTTGTGAGGTGGCTACCTGAGGTTTGACTCGTGGGCAGGTCTTGTTAGCTTTATTTCTGGATTTAGTCATGGTTCTAGGATTTGGATGAGTGTTTTCTTTTGTCTAGCAGCCTTAGGTGGTCTTTGCCTAGGTTGTTATCTGTCATGTGCTAGGAGTTGTTCTGTTAGTATGGTGTGGTATCGGTGGTAGTGCCAGAGTTTGAACTCCTTTCTTAAGTCAGGTGGTGTTGGTTATGCTGATGAGCATTGGTTGGTTTTGTTTTCTCGGGTGATCTGAATCGACCTTCCTTAGTGTTGTTCTGGTAAGTTAGAAGGTATGGTTTGTTTTCATGGTTCCTTATGTTCTAAGTCTAGATGAGTTTCTTTCTGCCCTCCCTAGTTCCTGATGATATAATCGAGTTTGAGTATGGCATTATGGTCGAGTTCGTGCTTTATCTGTTCGGCTAAGTGTTGGTTATAGCATCATGACTAAGGTTTGACTGTGGAATCGTGGCTTTGCGGTTGGATTTTTGATTATAGAATTTTCCCTTGGTTGAGTTAGGCATTTGTCCTAACCTTATTTTGTCATATCAAGTGTTGCGGGTAGGAGTTGTGGGAGCTAAAGAAATAGCTTAAGGTTGCATTTGAGAGAGAGCTTGTTAAGTTTGGTGTTTCCTTGGAAAAGGGTGTTGTTGGGTTTGCGAAGGAGGGTGATGACTCCTTGTTCGTGTTTATGTGTTTTAGTAGTTGGAGGAGGTGACGGTTGAGAGCTGCTTGGGTTTGTGTGTGTGGACATGACTCGACTGACTACAGATTGCAGTAGCTTTCCTGCGATTGGTCCAAGGTCAGAATTCTTGTTGGTGAGGGATCGAGGTGGTGGTCATTTTCAGTACTACCTTTAGGGACTCATTGCATCAGTTGTCATTTCCTATGTTGTTCGGTAAATGTTACAAGTCTTCATAGCATTACGGTTTGGGCAAACTGTATGTTCAGAGCCTAGCTGACTACAGTTCCTAAGCATACATCAACAGTGTATGGGTCTATGCAGAGGTTCAAAAAAGGAAATGGTTGTCAACTAGAGTTGGGTTTCAGAATGGTGGGCTAGCAAACTGCTCCGGGCGGTACATGGTTGGTTCTCTTCGATTGCATCTTCTAGAGTTGGGAGGCGATGAGTTCGGGCAACATAACTTTCTTATTTCAATTATGGAGTGATAGTTAGCCTTGGACACCTAGTCCTTGGCTAACCTTTGAGCTAGGCTAGACATTTCACTTTTCGATGATTTTCTAGATAGTACGAGGTCCTTCTACTATGGTTGGACATACTCAGTGGCGTAAATTTAAGATTCAGTAGTAGGGTATTATGTGTGATAAGATTGTGTAGGTTGAGACTAGCGAGGCTATTGTGGGTTTCAATGATACTTTGAGGTTGGTGGTCGCCCTTCTATTCCGAGGTTTTGGAAAGCTGATTAGTTGTTCCTTTAGAGGACGTCTTTTATGTGGGGTTCCAGTGTTGGTTAGACTCGACTGGTATAGGGCTAAAAGTTTGGTATGTTGTATGCTTCAGAGTTGATGGTTTTGTGTGCTGGTGCAGTGGAGCGGTTGGTTCAAGCCCAAGAGATGAGTTGAAGGTTTATGCAAAAATTTCTATCACTAGATGGCAACATTAAACCCCAAGCACTTTTTTCCCCTTTGCCTTAGAAGTGTTTTGGCTTGATATTCGTGGAGAGGTGGACTTCTTCCTGAGGTGAGATAAGTTAGGCAGTTTCAGATCCGAATGGTGTTTGAGTATTTTGAGTAGCAGCAGTATTTCTTAGAGTTGGAGCTTGGATGATGATTACAGACTTCGTGGTAGGCCTACCACCCTCCTTGTAGAGGCTTGGTCTTTGTTTAGGTCTTTTGGGCAAGGTTGCCCTGGTTCACTCATTTTCAGTTGATTTAGACTTGGCATAGTTTGGCGGGATTGGCTTTGTTCGATAGTTTACAAATTTCTCCATTGATACAGGGTGTTCATTTATGCCATTTCCAACCCTGGTGTGCAAGATACAATCAGGTTCAGAGAGTTGGTTTGGTAGGGTTCTGATGGTTGGTTCAGTTGGGTTCTATTATCGAGTTTTATGTTGGCAAAAGTGTTTGTTCGTTGGTTGATGGTTAGTCGGGAAAAATAACTCCAGTTTTCAGGGATTCTCTACGGGTTGTCATCTTGGATGGCAAGGCTAGTAAGTTATAGCATCGCTTGGGTTGAATTTGAGTATAAAAGGTGACTTTGTTCGTGGTGGAGTGTAAATGGAAACTAGGGATCTCCGGCGTGTCCATTGATACTTTGAGAGTGGCTGGAGTGTGCAGCTTGTGTGCAATTTCATAATTATGGTGAAAAAAAAAGGATTTATATCAGAATAAGGAGTTTCGCGGATCAACTTGTTCATGAGTTGGAGTTTTAGGATGGTGTCTTTTCTGGATGAACAGGGTTCCAGTATTGAGGATTCGGGTTCGGTGTGTCGATCGCCTTGGATCTCTAGTTTCAGTGTTATATTGGTGCTTCCGGTTGAGATTCTTGAGGGTCAGCTTGGTTGGGAGAACTTTAGAGGATTTAGAGTTAAAGGTTGGAGTTTGGATGGTGAGGTGTTGGGGGTTGGTAGTTTTACTTTGGTCTAGCTTTGTGGGGTGCCACTCGATTGGGGAGGCTCCCCGGGTTTTCAAGAGAGTGGTGCGGGCTTAGTATCCATCTTTGTTTGAGTCTTTTGGTACTATCCTTTTTCTAACTTTCACGGATGAAAGTACTTTTAGTAGTGGATGTTGTAATAACTCTTCAGGTCATATTCTATTTTTTATCCTTTTTCTGCGTTTCAAGCTTTCCCTTAACGATTACAATTCATTTATGACTTACCGGGACTGACGGTTCGGTGCCCGGGCTGTTCATTAGGTCATTATGACCATTTCCCTGTTTTAGAACCTGAACTTAGAAAATCTGACTTCAGTTAATCTTTTTGCTAAACGTGCTCAGAATCGAATTCTGTCAGTTCCGTTGGCTCCGAAACGGGGATTTTGGTCTAGTGGGACCATTGGTCTAGGTCTGAGTACTTTCAGTTTGGTTTTGTGTTGATTTGTGTGTTTTCAAGTCAGTTTGGCTGGTAGGGTTGACTTTGATCAATATTTGGAGAAAACAGCCTCGAATGAAAATTTTGCCAGCGTTGTTGGCTCCGGAATGTCGACTTTGGGCTAGAGGGACCCGAGCCTTCCGGAGTAGTTTTTGGCCTTTGGATTTCATTTTGGTTAAGTTGGCCAAATGTTGGTTCTTGGGTGTGGGGACCACTTTTTGTTAAAACATTCTCTATTGGGGTTTTTGTTGATTCTGTTGAGTCCGGAATGCAGTTTTTGATTGAGTTGCATAGTTTGTTTGTGTCCGCAAGACCCCGGATGAATCCCGAGGATCCATTTGGTGACTTTTTAGCCTTAAAAGTTTCTGCTGGTTTTGTTGTTGCTGTTGGGTCCAAAATTCTGGACTTTCACCTTATTTGCGATGGCCACATTTGCGGATGTTTTTTGCTTATGCGGGCATCACAATGGCGATGAAAGCTCCATAATTGCGGAGACACGGAGGAACAGTGACCTCCGCAATTGCGGAGGTTTTGCCGCTTTTGCGGAAAAAGCTATTGGTTATTACTTCTTCAAACTTTGCTTTTCCAGCCACTTTGCTCATATCTTCCAACACTTAAACACAGATTTCACTCTACCAAATTGCTCCAAATTGTTCATAGGCTTTGGCAAATACACTGTTCCTCACGAATTTGCGTTCTCTCGACAATTGGTAAGTTCTCCTTCCCCCAAGCTCTCTTCTTCTTCACCTATTTAAAACTCCATTGTTGATTAATTCTTGGAGCTTGGATGAACTTTGTAGAACCATTATTGAGCCTACATGTTGGTGAGTTCGTGTAACTCACTTCCTTGGCGTTGTCCCTGTCGATTTTGGTAAGTTTCTTCCCTTTAAATCCTTTGTTCTCCTTTGAAATTTCCTTTAATTAGTAGCAATTCGGGGCTGTTTTGGGCCCCGAAATGAGCTCCGTTCGCGCCCAAATTTTTAGCATGGGTTCCTAAATCCACCGCGGGCATAATAGTAATTTTTGTTTCCCATTTCATTGTGCAGGCCCCGAGGGTCATTTCTTCGACCTAATTTTCTGGCCCGATTTTTCGTATAGCAATATGGGTGTTGTTCTTCTCGTCTTGACACCTGGATTATGTTCTTGATTGCGTGGAAGCTTTCTGAGGATGCTCGAAAGGGGAAGGCACACGAGTGGCAGTTCGTTCTTGCAGTTCGGCCCTGAGGTAGGTTACGGTTTACTTTCTAGACTAAGTTTAGATAGGTTTTATATATTATATGTTACTGGAACGTTAGGTTTGACTATAGGTAGTATTAGGCTTAAATATTGCGACTTACTCTATTTTGGCCATTTTGGATCGTAGATTAGAACTATTCATGCTGTCCTTAGTCTAGGAGCCCGTAGTATGGTTATGCCTAGCATAGAATCCTTAGCATGCTTTTTAGGATATTTTAGAGGTAGAGTAGATGCTCATAGTGGTCTCCGTTGTTATTGTTTTTGCTATTTCTACTTTAATTATTGGTTGTGTGTAACCATGGGCTGAGGCCAAATCTTGGATTTGGATGGCGTTTCCACGTCAGTTCTCTTGGCTTGGAGGGTATTTTGCCCTATTGTGCCTTGTGGTGTGCTACTTTCTCTGATTTTGTATATTTCATGCTCATACTGCATTGCATACTATTGATATGGAAAAGAAAGGTTTTCGAGGATTTTGGTTCAAAAACTAGGGATTTATTATGGTTACTGTGGTTTTTGAATGTTCGAAGAGTTGTACTGGGTTTACTACTTATTTTTGAACAGGAAAGGAAATGTACTACTTTTATGCCGGTCCAAGGGATATTCCCAGACCCTTTTCTCCACTATTTTCAAATATATATACTCATAGTCCAATGCGGTATTGCGTACACCCAATGTGTTATTTCGGGTCTTATTTTCATACATATATATACTCATAGTCCGATGCAATATTCTTTAAACCCGATGTGTTATTCTGTGTCTTATTTTCATACATATATATACTCATAGTCCGATGCGGTATTCCGAACACCCGATGCATTATTCCGGATCTTATTTTCATACATATATATACTTATAGTCCGATGCGATATTCTGGGTTTATACTATTATGCATTCATACATCACATCACATCTCATAACATTGCATTGACTTGAGTGTACTTGGGTTGTCGGTTGCTTGTATTGTTGTTATTATTATTGCCCTCTTGCTGGTTAGGATATTTTTGTTTTTGGTTTTATAACTAGATTTAGGTGGATCCCTGTATTTGGTGTACTTTCTTGTTACTTATTTTATATACTATCTTTCTGTGCTCGGTTGGCCTATGATGCCTACTGAGTACCCATTGTTTTGGTACTCATACTACATTCTGCATCTTTTTCTGATGCAACACCTAGTACGAGCCACCCTCACTGTCGTTCGAGGCCTGTTGCAGTTAGGATCACGGTGAGCTCCCGGTGCTCTTGGAGACTTTACATGCTTTCCATCTTGTATATTCTATCTATATTTTGTATTTTGGATAGATAAAGTCTGTCGTATAGCTAGTCCTTGCTTTAGTCGCTCTTATACTAGTGAAACCAGGTTCGGGTTAGTTCTCGAGTCTGTTTTTTTTTGTTGGTCACTTTAGGGCCTTCTTATGTATATATGCTATTGGCCATGTTTGTTCATTTATGTCTTCCATTTTTTCTTACTTTAGCTGCTTTAATGTCTTTCATATCATTGGGTTTGGATTACCTACCGGGGGGTTATGTAGGTGCCATCACAGCTCAATTTCGGGTCGTGACAATTTGAGGGTGCAAAATTTCAATATGTTTGTGTCACGAAACCATGTTATTAACATCTCAATTCGTCTTCTTGAAATATAACTGCAGTAGTAACTTGACATAACCAGATTCTATCTAGAATACATTTCAAATTCACTTGCAACGATGAACTAAGCTATAAAAACTTTAGCTTGATGCATGTCTTGTCCTTAGTATGAGTCTATATTATGTCACTATCTTTTGTTGCTAACTTTCTGTTTATTGCAAGAATCAGATTTTTCTAATCCTAATTTTCATGTTATTCTTTCACATGTACACGATGCGAGCGAAAATGGAGTCTCCATAGAGACTCTCACTAACACAACAAGCCTCATTTGAGACATACAGTCGCTAGAATTCTTGTACACCTTTGACCTCCATTATCTCGCTCTATCATGGATGTATCAAAAAGCAGTAGCAGCTCAAGTAAAAGTAACAGAACAGTAGCAGCAATCAAGTTTTCCTCTGGACAGAAATAGAAATTAAGTCGAGATTTAGCAAGCTCAATTGCTTGCTGTCACTGATTCTAGGCAAGGCCCTAGAATCAATTTTCATTTCTTTCTCTGATGTTATTAATTCTTCGCTTATCTCTTGAACACTAATATTTTACTTTATCTAAATGAATCTTTGGGGAGAAATTTTATGTTGAAATTGTTCATTTTATTAGGTCATTTAGTATTTTTAAAATTTGATTTAAGTTAGGCGAACTTAAGCTCGTAGAATAACTTGGAGAATTCTCTATATCCCTTCATAGTTTGTAAGAGGTTCAAATCCACGTATTAGAAGTTGGTTATTATTTCACTTAAAGTCCTAAATCAGATAAAATAGTTAAAGTTGGAATTATTTTGGAATTTCGACACTTAATCTATTTCATTACTTGGAGTAAAATTGTCACGACCTGATTTCTCAGGTCATGATGGCACCTACAACCCCCCAGTAGGCGAACCAATTCGCGTAGCCCAGAACGGTTAGTAATGGGCTACTACCTAAACAATACGCACAATGAACAGAAATAAGCGGAAGCAGAACATAAAGATAGACAAAGCAGAATCAAAAACCCAAAATAAATATATACAAAGAAACTACACCAATCCCAAGACTTGGTATCGATAGTTCAGAAGCTTCTAATGGAATACAAGTGCTAGAAGTAACAAAGATAATTACAACTGTCTCCGAATATAAAAGAGTAACAACACAACATATGAGATATAGGCAAGCCGCGATCGTCAGACACTCACCCTAGTCTCGAACCTCCCAAAAGCTGCATGAGTCTCCAACGCGATCAACGGTGAAAGCTCAACTAATATCTGCACCAGAAAGATGCAGAAGTGTAGTATGAGCACCAAAACAACGGGTACTCAGTAGGCATCATCGACCGACTGAGCCCATATAAGATATAAAAATAGTAAGTAGCAGATAGCAAGGAAGTAGTCACCAAAGCAATAGAGAAAGTACAAGGAACTAGCACGGAGAATAGACAACCAAGAATTATAAGCATACAATGCTAGCACATGAAACAAATATACACAGAACACAGGTGTAAGAAAGAGGGACGCACCTGGGATCCTTGCAACAATAGTATATAAAAGGAGAGAGAGTCAGGAACATAGCGGTATACCGGTAACCTCAAGTAAAAGGAAAAGAAGGGAAGCAGTCTAACATACTCAAGATGGAATTAATAAGCATAAGGAAACCATAACACCAATCCAACTTCAAGGTAGCATAAACAGGAATCCACCTCACAAGTACAACCCTAGGATGGAATAACTAACCCACAATAACAAAGAAATACTACTCAAATCCTGATAAGAATGGAACCAGAAACTCACAACCTGATAAGAAGGCCACACAAAAGTGTCTCAATAAGATAGGACTCCCTAGCCCTCTCAATAATCACAATCCCACAACCAGAGCCTCAACAAGCTAATAATCGCTAAATCACCAAGAAACAAGGACCATAACAACTCTATAAAGCGACAAGAGTAATCTAAACTACCTACAGTCCCAACGGCCGCCCATACAACTGAGAAACGCAATCAAGTGAAAACAAACCCTCTGGCCGCCCATACAACTGGAGCGTACACTGAACACACAGCAAACAAGGGTGGAATCTGAGTGAAATATGCATGATGATGATAATGATGGAATCGGTAATAGTAACCCTGTATGCACCTCCCCCCGGCACTTCGGTAGGAGGACCAATGGTAGGACATACCCGCTATACACCATCCGACACTGTATACTCCTCCTCCGGCACACTCGGCCCTTTGGCTAGGTCCTAGAATGGCAGGGCCCATGGAGGTCCCTGACCATATCCAATAACAAACTAGAAATCTCAGAGAACCAGAGCCTTGAAGTACGTGCCCGAGATTGAACCAGGTCTAAAATAGTAGTAGTAATCTCAAAAGACCCTCTCAAAGGGTGCCCGAAGTATACTCGAGTCTAAATCAGTGATAAAAGTCTCAATAACCCTCTCAAAGGGTGCCCAGAGTGTATCTGAGTCTAAATCAGTAAGAAATCAGGTCTAGTGCTCTGCCCAACAGAGCCTACTATTAGTAGGAAATAAAATCTAGTGCTCTGCCAAGCAGAGCCTAATATCAGTAAGAAATCATGGATAGTGCTCTGCCCAGTAGAGCCTAGTATCAGTAGGAAATCAATGCAAAATCATCCAAAATCTCATGTCATCATTAGATAATACCATAAACGGGGCCCTGGGGCCATGCAAGTTAAGGAAAAACCATCTATAGTGGCTCGCAACCAAAATCGAAGTAAAACATGTAGGGAAAACCTTTTTCATGGATGATATGCTCGCACACAAATATAAATTATCCCAACGGCTCACAAACATTCCTACCGGCTCTGCATAGGCTCCACAGCTACTCAGCAAACATAACTAGCCTAAAAGGATGTCTCTATGTCCGGGACTCAAGGAGATTCCAAAATAACCAACCGTCTATGTTCCAGAGTCAATACAAGGCCACACAGGACCACAAGGGTGATATACAATACTCCACGACTACTACAATCAATGTACGAAATAAAAAAATAGGAAAGGCGGACAAGGTCTGGGGTACCAACCAATAAAAACCCACCCAAGGATGCTAAATAATGCAGTTATAGCCTACATACACAGAGTCTAGGAAGAGAAAGCCATAACCTACCTGTCGTCCGATGAATAACTGCGGGGATGGTGTCGTCCAGGCTCGAACAGCTCCAGAAAACTCCAAATCGTGAAACAACTATCAAAACAATAATCTAGGCATTAATACGAGACTAATGATAGCCATAATGCCATAAACATAACCGGGTCAAAATCTGGGTCACAAATGGGCCCGTGGGCCCCACAACCTAAAACCAGAAATGAAAAATACCAAAGTGTTCCTTACCATCTCGAGAGCACATGCTCAAAATTTGAGCGGAAAGGGACAACAATTGGGGCTCAAAACAGCCCGCTCAAGTCAAGAATTAAAGAAGGGATTTTAAGGATGAACAATCGAAAATTGAGCAAGAAAGCTTACCATAAAGCGAGGAATTTCACCCGAACAACGAGTCTCACGAACCCATGTTTATGCACTCACAAAAGGGGAAGAATCTACAAGAATTTCCAAGCTTTATAGACTCCCAACAATGGTGGTTTCTTGAGAAAATAAGAGAAGAACAAGTTGGGGAAGAAGACTTACCAATTGTCGAGGGACCACGGATTTTTGATGATCAAATGATTCCCCAATTTAAAGAACTAATTTAGAGCAATTAGGTTGAGAGAATTTTCAGTTTGGAGTTGAGAGGAAACAAGAATTTGAGCTGAAAACTCGTAGGAGGAAAGATTTATAGGGGCTAGACGCAAGTCAGCACCGTTGTCGCTGAAGGAAATCACAGGTCAGCGCCAACGCGCCGTTGGCGCTGCGTTGACGCCAACCGCCGTTGGCGCTGAACAAATTCTCCTGCAGAAAATCAACAATAGCCAAAACTTCTACAGGGTTTTCCGAGAACAATCGGAACCCGGTACTCACAAACCAAATATGCTATTAGAGTGGAAACGACGTTCCAGACTCAATGGAATCAATGAAACTTCTATACGAGGTCATTTTGAAAAAATGTTCACCCAAGTCAACCCTAGCTAATGCCAACCAAACATCTGAAATGACCCCGGATCACCCAGGACCCGAACCAACCAACTACCTAACCTAAACTTGGCATTTCGAAGATAAAGGCGTTGACGGAATTTCCATCCGAGGCAGTCTTCTCCGAATGTTGACCAAAGTCAACCAAACAAGCCCACCTGGTCGGAAAACACAGAATGAGAGAGAATTTCAAGCTGAAAAGCTCCTAGACCGACAAAGGTCCCTCTAGACCAAAGTCCATGCTCCAGAGCTAACGAACTTGTCAAAATTTGATTCCGAGCACGTTCACCAAGAATGTTGACTGAAGTCAACTATTTCAAAATCTTTAAGCAAAAAAACAAGAAACTGCCAAAAAGACCAAACCAACGGCCCGGGCATCGAACTACCGGTCCTAGTAAGCCATAAATTACTTGGGGGCCGCTACAAGCAAGCTCTAACAGTTCAAGAGAGGCGAAAATGCATAAATAACCGGAAGGGTCATTACATCATCCACTACTAAATGACTTTCATCCCCGAAAGTCAAGAAAGAAGAAAAGACTAGAGACTTGAGAACAACGGATACGAAGCTGACACTACTCTCTCGGACAACTTGGGTAGCGTCCTTGACAGGACAGCACCCAAAAAAACAAAACCACAAAAGTCAATCAAGCCTACACTTCATACCAGCCAAGCTAGATTCCAAACTTAAATTCAAAAATACTAAGGGACTGCCAACCCAAACTGAACCTCACAAATCTCAACCGAAAAGCACCGACACAACACCAAAGCTCGAGAAGCAAGGTGACCAACACACAGAACTCGAATCTTTGAAACCACAACCAAGTTCACCAGAAAAGCAAACAACAATAACTCTAACTCATGAGCCTGCTGATCTGCAAAACCCTTTTATTCTGAACTAAATACTTTCGCACCATAACAGGAAGTTGCATACAAGTCGAACACTTAACCACCCTCGAAGAAATAAACTGACATACCAGAGATCCACAGTCTTCGCTTACACTCTACCCGAAAGGACACTTTTTCTAACATCAATCTCGCTAACTGAACCCGACTGAAGTACGCACACCCAAGTTAGGAAAGGCATGTTTGAATACCCTGTAGTGGCGGAGAAACATCCAAACTGTATAACGAACCCAACTTTGTTGCACCGTGTCAAGTCTGAATCAACTGGAAGTAAATGAACCAGCGCAACCTGCCCAACAAACCCAAACCCAAACCAAGCCTCTGCAAAGACTGTGGTAAGCCTATGACGTAGCTTGTATCCATCACTAAGCCCCAAACTCTAAGAAGTACTGCTGCTACTCCAAATACTCGAAAAGCATTCGGATTTGAAATTGCTTTACAAATCTCAACTCAAAAGGAGTCTACCATCCCACGAGTATCAAGTCAAAACACCCCGAAGGCAAGGGAAAAGGTGCCCGTGGTTCAAAGTTTCCATCTAGATATAGAATTTCTGCATAGACCTTCAACTCATCCCTTTGGCTCAAATCAACCACTCTACAGTATCAGCACACGAAACAACCATCTCGAAGCACACCGCATACCAAACTTTTAGTCCATGCTGGATGAGTCTAACCAATGCTGGAACCTCATATAAAAGACAACCCTAGAAGAATCAACTAAACAAGCTTTCAAACTCTCGGCAAACGAATGGTGATCACCAGTCTCTAAGTATCACTAGAACTCAAAATAACATCGCTAGCCTCAACCCGCACAATCTGATCATATAAAGCATACACCACTGCTGAACCTCAAACTTACACTGCTGAGTTTGTCCAACTGTGAAAGAAGGAACCTCGTACTATCTAGAAGATCGCCAAAACCTAGAATGTCCAGCCTAACTCAAAGGGTAGCCAAGGACTAGGTGCCCAAGTCCAAGTGGCACTTCACAACTGGAACGGGTAAACTAAGTCGCCCAAACTCCATGCCTTCAAACTCAAGAAGCTGCAATTGAAAAGAACCAACCACGAACCATCCGAAGTAGTTTTTAGCCCACGATTCTGAAACCTAACTTTAAAATTACCAACCAAAGCCTTTGTCGAACCCATATGCGGTTAATGAACCTTTAGGAGCCGAAGCCAACTAGGCTTTGAATCACAAGTTGCCAAAACCACAATTGTTACTAAAATCTCAAACCAATTGAAGGAAAACCACTGCAATCTATAGACGGCCAAATCAAATCACCAACACATAATCCCAAAGCAAACCTTCGTCGTCACCTCAGTCAACTACTCAAACACATAAGCATAAACAAGGAGTCATCTCCCTCCTTTTTCAACTAAACAAAACCTTTCCGTAGCATATACTGAACCATACAACTCCTTTCTAAAAAATAAGAACCTGAAGCCATTCCCTTAGCTCCAAAACTTACATTGTCAAAACTCAACAAGACAGGAGAAAATGGGCCGGATGCCTGGCTCACCCACAATGCTACAAGTACAACTCACCCACGAGGCTACAGTCAATACTTAGTCAAAAATGCTAAAGCCAAACTCAATCACAATACTGATTTAAAAGCTCAGCCAGAGGGATACGATCAAAAGTCAATCTAAATAGAACTAGGGAAAATAACAAACCAACCTAACCGGGAAAGAAACTAAAGGAGACTATGGGAATAACCCACATACCTGCCAACCTCCTGAACCAACCAAACAAGGAGGGTCGACTCTAATCACTCAAAAAACAAAACCAAACCATGATCACTAGCATAACCAACACCTTTCATCTCAAGACAGAAGCTCAAACTTCAGCACAACTACCGGTAATACCAAAAAAAACAAGAACATCTAGCCACGCTAGATAATAGCCTAGGCAATCAACCATCTAGGAATGCTCAAAAGGGAAGACTCAGCAAAAGTCAAGAGCCACAGCGAAACAGGAAACAAACCCAACAAGAAATAGACTAACAAGAACTACTCACGAGCTACAACTCTGGGTAAACACCTATCAAGGATAACTCACCCCCATCCACTACTAAGGAATAAACTACCACGAAAACAATGCATAAAAACTAAAATCTGGAAATCAAACAACTAAACAAGTAGCAGGTAGGCATATAAGTAATTAAACAACAGAAAGGATTGAATCACAACGCGAGCAGGACTATCATAAGTCGAAGGTAGCAAAAGCCTAACCTGGAGGAATGATATCAGGAACTTCTACCTATGGCCCACCAGGAAGTTCATCAGACTGACGGGATCTAACTCTGGACTGAGTAGTCAAAGTTGAAAGCTCTGCCATCCCTCACCGGGGACAAGCTCTATAAAAGTGACCAACTTTCCCACAATCATAAAAACCAGGCTGACTAGGATATAGAATCGTGGGGCAATTCCTATCAAGATACCCACGCTTACCACATCGAAAATAGCCTCTACCAAATGATGTCCGATGGAAAGATCTCACAGAACTTGACCGGCCACCACGGCCTACACCCTCTGAAGGCAAACCCTACAGGATATGATCCAAACCCCATCTACTCTGCTCAATATGCCCTATACAACCACTCTCTGGATCCCGTGGAGCAACTGAAACTGGTTTGGTAGATAAGAAGTAATAGAACCTATCTCTGGTGGAGAATCCCCTACCTCGAGTCTGATAACCTTGGAAACTATCCTGGCAATGATGTTTCTTAGCACTACCTCCATAAGCCTCATGGCATAAACCCTCGATAGCCCAAGCATGATCCACTACATGAAGGTAGTCCCAACTGTAACCAAGTGCTCGGTAGCTAAAGGAGCGGTGAAATCAAACCTCCAACAAAGTTCTGAACCCTATAAAACTCTAAAGGTACAGTCCTAGCAGTACACCTAACCATCTCAAGAAAGAGGCACGCACCTCGGATCCTTGCAACAGTAGTATATAAAAGGAGAGAGAGTCAGGAACATGATGGTATACTGGTAACCTCAAGTAAAAGAAAAAAAAGGGAAGCAGTCTAACATACTCAAGATGGAATCAACAAGCATAAGGAAACCATAACACCAATCCAACTTCAAGGTAGCATAAACATGAATCCACCTTACAAGTACAACCCTAGAATGGAATAACTATCCCATAATAACCAAGAAATACTACTCAAATCCTGATAAGAATGGAACCAGAAACTCACAACCTACTCAGAAGGCCACACAAAAGTGCCTCAATAAGATAGGACTCTCTAGCCCTCTCAATAATCACAATCCCACAACCAGAGACTCAACAGGCTAATAATCACTAAATCACCAAGAAACAAGGACCATAACCAGCTCTATAAAGCGACAAGAGTAATCTAAGCTACCGACAGTTCCAACAACCACCCATACAATGGAGGAACGTAATCAAGTGAAAACAAACCCTCTGACCTCCCATACAATCAGAGCATACACTGAACACACAGCAAACAAGGGTGGAATCTGACTAAAATATGCATGATGATGATAATGATGGAATCGGTAATAGTAACCCTGGATGCACCTCCCCCCAACACTTCGGTAAGAGGACCCATGATGGGACGTACCCGCTATACACCATCCGACACCGTATACCCTTTTTCTGGCATGCTCGACCCTTTGGCCAAGTCCTGGAGCGGCAGGGCCCATGGAGGTCCCTGACACATACAGTAATGAATGCGAAATCTTAGAGAACCAGAGCCTTCAAGTACGTGGCCAGGATTGAATCGGGTCTAAAACAGTAGTAGTAATCTCAAAAGACCCTCTCAAAGGGTGCCAGAAGTATACTCGGGTCTAAATCAGTGATAAAACCCTCAATAACCCTCTCAAAGGGTTCCCAGAGCATATCCGGGTCTAAATTAGTAAGAAATTAGGTCTAGTTCTCTACCCAACAAAGCCTACTATTAGTAGGAAATCAAATCTAGTGCTCCGCCCTATAGAGCCCAGTATCAGTAAGAAATCAGGGCTAGTTCTCTACCCAGCAGAGCCTAGTATCAGTAGGAAATCAGTATGAAATCATCCAAAATCTCATGTCATCATTGGATAATACCATAAATAGGCCCCCGGGGCCATGCAAGTTTAGGAAAAACCATCTATAGTGGCTCGCAGCCAAAACCAAAGTAAAACATGCAAGGAAAACCTTTTTTATGAATGATATGCTTGCACACAAATATAAATTAGCCCAATGGCTCACAAACACTCCTACTGGCCCTACACAGCCTCCAGAGCTACTTAGCAAACATAACCAGCCTAAAAGGATATCTCTATGTCTAGGACTCGCGGATATTCCCAAATAAGCCATCGTCTATGTTCCAGATTCAATACAAGACCACACAGGACCACAAGGGTGATATACAATACTACACGAATACTACAATCAACGTACGAAATAAACAAACAGAAAAGGCGGACAAGGTCTGAGGTACCAACCTATAATAACTCACCCAAGGATGCTAATTAATGTAGTTATAGCCTATACACGCAGAGTCTAGGTAGGGAAAGCCATAACCTACCTGTCATCCGATGAATAACTGCGGGGATGGTATCGTACATGCTCAAACTACTCCGGGAAACTCCAAATCGTGAAACCACTATCAACACAATAATCTAGGAGTTAATACGAGACTAACGATACCCATAATGCCATAAACATAACTAGGTCAAAATCTGGGTCATAAACGGGCCCGTGAGCCCTGCAACCCAAAACTGGAAACGAAAAACACCAAAGTGTTCCTTACCATCCCGAGAGCACATGCTCAAAATTTGAGCGAAAATGGACAACAATTGGGGCTCAAAATAGCCCGCTCAAGTCAAGAATTAAAGAAGGGATATTAAGGATGAACAATTGGAAATTGAGCAAGAAAGCTTACCATAAACCAAGGAATTTCACCCGAACAACGAGTCTCATGAACCCACGATCATGCACTCATAAAAGTTGTAGAATCTACAAGAATTTGCAAGCTTTATAGACTCCCAACAATGGTGGTTTCTTGAGAAAATAAGAGAAGAACAGGTTGGGGAAGAAGACTTACAAATTGTCGAGGGAGCGCGGATTTTTAATAAGCAAATTTGGTAGAGAGAATTTTCAATTTGGAGTTGGGAGGAAACAAGAATTTGAGCTGAAAACTTGAAGGAGGAAAGATTTATAGTGGATGAACACAGGTCGGCGCCGTTGGCGCTGAAGGAAATCACAGGTCAGCATCGTTGGCGCTGAACAAATTCTGCTGCAGAAAACCAACAACAACCAAAACATCTACGGGGTGTTCCGGGCACAATCAAAACCCGATACTCACAAAAGAAAGAGTGGAAATGACATTCCAGACTCAACGGAATTGACGAAACTTCCATACGAGGTAGTTTTGAAAGAATGTTTACCCAAGTCAACCCTAGCTAATGCCAACCAACATCTGAAATGACCCCGGATCACTGGGGACCCAATCCAACCAACTACCTAACACAAACTCGACATTCCAGAGCTAACGACGCTGACAGATTTTCCATCCGAGGCTGTCTTCTCCAAATATTGACCAAAGTCAACCAAACAAGCCCAACTGGCCTGAAAACATAGAACGAGAGAGAATTCCAAGCTAAAAAGCTCCCGGATCCCTACTAAAGGTCCCTCTAGACCAAAGTCCACGCTCTGGAGCTAACGAAACTATCAAAATTTGATTCTAAGTATGTTCACCAAGGATGTTGACTGAAGTGAACGATTTCAAAAGATTTAAGCTCTAAAACAAGGAACTGCCAAAAAGACCAAACCAATGGCTCGGACAATGAACTACCAGTTCCAGCAAGCCATTAATGACTTGGAGACCGGCACAAGCAAGCTCTAAAGTGAAAGAAAGGCGAAAACGCGTAAATAACCAGAAGGGTCATTACAAAAATAATTTGATAAGTATCGAATAAATTCTATTCATGTTAATAAGATTTTTCAAATAACATAAAAGAATTTTCTTTAGCCAAATATGTTTAAATTCCCCAGTCAACCGCGTGTTAGCGGATCCTTTAAGGTGCTTAACACCTTCTTTAGAGGATCACTTGAACCCTTACCCAAAACTCAGGTTTTCAACAAAAGGGTTTCAAAAACACCCTATTAAAATGGTTTTCTTAATTTCCTCACTCTCTATTACTCTCAATCTTTTTAAATATTTTTAAAATAAAATAAAAGTAATAATTTTTCCATGAAGTTATGACGTTTTTTAATTTTTCCAAAGAAAAATTGTAATAGAATGGCGACTCTGCTGCTGATTCATCTCGGTTCTAACCTAAAGGATTTTACTGTTTGGCTAAATCTTATTTGTATTAATTGTTACTTTCCTCAAATTACTTGTTTAAAATTCAAATATATAATTGTTATTGCATATATGGCATATTGTCATGACCTAAACCGCCGCGAGTGGCACCCACCCACCCAAAATCCTAGATGAGCGAACCTAATAACCAACCAACACTTAGCGAAATTAGCAGCTCAAAATTAGTTGCATTAAATAAAATTAACATTCACAGCTAAAATAATTAATAATAAAGATCCTGCAAAAAAACACCCCTAAAATTTAAATGTCGTGTACCAAAACATCTACTGGTGTCTAGAGTGCGGGGATGCAACCCAAAAAATAAAGAAGTCTAGGTCCGAAATAATGGACTAGAAGCAAACTAGATGAACCATGGTAACCCGGAAGAAGCAGCTCTCCCTTGGATTCAGGAAATGTCGGGACTACAACTTAGGTCACATAAAAGTCGTCGGAATTTGTCCTGTACTCACAAAAGGAAAGCAAGTGCAGTATCAATACACAAAACCATAGTGTACTGGTACGATCATCGGCCAGCTCCAATAAACAACATATGAACATTAAACTAAAGCTGAGTAAGATAAGACGAAACATGAATAACCAATCAAAAAATATGACCCGAACTCTCAGTCCTTCACCTAACTTACCAACTACATGAAACATGTCAAACAACCACCACAAACAACAACAAATACAAACAAACCAACCCTTCTCAAGTAACCCGGACTAACCAAGGATCCCTAGGACAACACCTACAGTGTTCAACATGCAATTTCGGTCTACACAAGGACCAACCCCACATTTAAGTACAACCAACCGGCCACTCATAGGCCAATATTCAACAATTATATTTCAAGAAACAACCCGATCCATTCATGTAACTGTCAGCATAATTGGGGGGTAGAGGTGAAGATGAGATATATTGGAAGGTCGGAAGGACCCAATCAATGTGAAATATCACTAGTAAATCTGGTTTTTCCTACTTTCATTGGGACGCTCATTTTCCTCATTTTAAAGGAGGTTGTTTTCCTAGAGAAAATATTTTCCAGAATATTTGACCAACCGAACATGAAATTTTTTTAAAATGTTTTTCTTCATAACGAACACACCTTAAAAATAAGTTAATTTGATGTGAAAGCGAAACTAAATATTTTAAAATTGATTCTTATTTTAGATCCAAAAATCTTTTTTACCTAAAATAAGTGATCAATTCAATATTAAATAAAGATGATGAAAACTAGTTACCCCATTCTTACTGTAATGAGTGGTTCATAAATCTTAGTATCAATTTTAGTACTATTTGGTAAAGCATTTATTATTTTAACCATTCCTATCTTAAACAGTTGTAAACTATCAAACAACTATCTTTGAATTATAGTATAAAAGAGCTCAGGCCTCTTACTAAATATTACTATCAGCTGGAATGTAAATAATCTAATGTTCTCTTTTTGGTATTTGTTCAAGTTAAGATCATGGAAAGATATACAAGTAATTTTTCTTGGTTTTCACATTCTCTTTTTGTTCTAATGATTTATGCATTTTTTTCCACTTTAGTAGGGATGAAGAAATACTACCATGAAAGAAAGAATTATACTATCAGTCAATATCACATTATTAAATCATTTTTTCTCCCCGTTGACTCTTTAAACGCTGATGACTAAGGCTGCTGCCATCGTCTCATCCATCCGTTTAGTAACTTTTACCATCGATGACCTCTAGGATGATGATACTACTGGATCCATTGTTACTATCAAGAACCTATATCGATGCTGAGTCTAATATAAATGTAGAAACCACCACATCAAAAAAAGGCGTTCTAGATGAAGGAAACGTGTCCGATATAGCTTCAACACTGGTGGAGAGTATGCTGGAGATGCAGACGATGGTGCTGGAGGCTAAGATTATTACACCTTTGCTTCGGATGAATAGATTGGCGGAGGTGAATGTGGAGAGGCTGAGCTGGTTGCTTGAGAATTGGATGTTTGAAACGAAAGTTTATACCTATGGCACCATAGTCAGAACTGTTGATAGGGTAAATTTCTGTCTCTTAAACTATAAATATATAATCTTAGACTATTTAGACTATTTTCACTTATTTTATCCTGTATTTAACAAAAGAAATCTAGGTTTATGGTTATTATAAACCATAAATAGTCTCAATAGTCCTAATATGTATATGTAGTTTAAACCTAGATTTTTTTTGTTAAATAAAGGATTAAAGAGGTGAAAATAGTCTAAATAGTCCAACATTATATGTATATGTAGTTTAAGAGACGAAAATTTACCCTATCAACAGTTCCGACAGTGGCGCTAGAGGTATGAACTTTTGTTTCAAACATCTAGTTCTTAGGCAACCAACTCGGCCACTCCACATTCATCTCCGCCAATCTATTAACCCGATGCATAGGCGTAATAGTCTTAGCTTCCGGCACCATCGTCTGCATTTCTAGCTTAATCTCCACCAACGTCAGAGCTAGATCGGACACCTTTCCTTTCATCTACACCTCCTTTGTTTGGTGTGGTGGTTTCTACGTTAACATTCAACTCAGCATCGATATAGATTACATGCTATAATAGCAGATATGGTGGTAAATCATCATCACAAAAGTCACCGCTGGTAACATTTATCGATAGGATGGATGAGATGACAACGACAACCACAATCATCGGCGTTTAAAGAGTCAACAGGGAGAAAAATCAATTGAATAATGATATATGGACTGACAATATATTTCTTTTTGTCATCATAGTATATCCTCATCCCTACTAAACTAGAAGAATAAATACACACATCATAAAAACAAAAAGAGAATATTAGAACCAAGCAAAATTACTTGTATATATTTCAAGGATCTTGACTTGAACAGTTACCAAAACAGAACATTAGACGACTTACGTCTAGTTGTTAGTACCATTTAATAAAACGCATGAGTTGTTTTATCCTATAATTCAAAGATTGTTGTTTGATAGTTTATAACTGTTTAAGATAGGAATGGTTAAAATAATAAATACTTTTCCAATAGTACTGAAAATTAATACTAAGATCTATGGACCACTCTTTAAAGTATGAATCGGGTAACTAGATTTCATCATCTTCATTTAATGTTGAATTCATCACTTATATTTGGTTAAGAAAAAAAGTCTTTTTGGTCTAAAATAAGAATCAGTTTTTATAATATTTTGTTTTGCTTTAACATCAAATTAACTTATATTTTGGGGGTGTTCATTATGAAGGAAAGCATTTTCCAATTTCCCATGTTCAGTTGATCAAATATTCTTGAAAATATTCTCTAGGAAAACAAGCTCCTATAAAATGAGGAAAATGAGCTCCCTAATGAAAGTAGGAAAAAAAAGATTCACTAGTGATATTTCACAGTGATTGTGTCCTCTCAACCTTCCGACACACATCATTCTTACCCCTACCCCTATAGTCCTCATTCCCTTAATCCCTTTCCCCTACCTCCCCACCCCCACCTTCCATTTTAATTGTCTAAATTATACACTAATGCGTTTAGGATGATCATTTTTGCCTACCCTACCGAACACAAGAAAATAAGTAGAAAATCACTTATTTTCTAGAAAACTCTTTTTTAAGAAAACATTTTTCATTCCTTCATACCGAACACACACTTACTCTGATACAAGACAAGAACAACAACATACCCAGTGACACTTGATCAAATACAACAATTAAAATATGGATCTGAGTGTTTATATATATTTTTTCATAGGTGAATTTCATAAAGGATTTAAAACAAACCATAAATGCGTAGAACATCATCAAATAAAGAAAAATAGAACTGGAATATTTGCAATAGATTGCTCATTCTAGCATCAAGGCATAAATAACTATTACATCTTCAAAGAAAGGAAAGAAAGTGAGTAGAAAAAGTTACAAATATGATTTTCATTGATTCAATTATGAAGAAGCCATGAAGAGGATTCATGTGGAGAACAGATTCCACCATCATCATCAGATTCATGATAGAAATAGATCCCATCACCATCATCGTCATCCTCTTCTTCATTGTTGTGAACTCCCTTCTTCTCAACCGCAATAGGCAGAGTTGAGAATGAAAGGGACAAGTATAACATCATTATATATAGGAGGAGAAAGAGGTTAGGGTTTTGTAAAAGTTGTTGTAAGCTTTGATAAAAACTTATCTAGTCCTAATTTTAAGATAAATATGAAACTAATCTTTTTTTTATGTAACTGTACTAGTTGTATGAATTTTACTTCTCATTTTAATTTTTTTTAGATGAAACAGTCTAGAAATAAATATTTAAACCTAGAAAAGGAGAGTTTCTAAAAAGTAGAAAAAAGAAATGTATTTCAAATGTACTTGTCTATAGTAGCCTCTTTTCCATCCATTCCATTTTCACTTGAAACAAACAAAGCCAATTGTCACATAAATTAAATTAGGATATATTTGGATGTTTGAATATTGAATTTGATTTAAATGCTAGCATACCATAGGAACTGAAATGAAAAATACAACTAAAATTAGTAGAAACCCAGTTTTTATCAAAGGATTAATTTAAAATTTCTAAAAGTATTTAATGGAGTGCTAAAAATAGTAAAAAAATAATTTTATTTATAATTTATGTATATTTACTAGAACTGTAACGACCCAATATATTTCTTGTGGATTTGAGCTATCTTCTTCATTATATTCTAATTTTAACGGGTTGTATATCAAGCGGATAATTAAAGGATCAATTCAGTGGGCCAAAACTTTTATTAAAAAGATGGTATGATAATTATTTGAACCTTGATAAGAATTTAAGGATAAAGTTATGGCCCAAGCCCACCTTTTGTTTTCTTGTTGTCATCTAAAGAAAGGTTTGAACATATTCGAAACAAGGAAAAACCATTATTTCTAATCTAAAAAGAAATAATGAAATGGCAACTAGAGAGGGTTTCGCTGGCTGCATCTAAGCTAGCGTGAAGATTTCTCATATTTTTGAGTCCTCAGTTATGGAGCTTTATTCATCCATATTTTCAAGTGTTTAGTGATTTGAGCTGCGTAGTATCCAAATGAGAATTTTAATTTATTTTTTCAAAAATTCATGATGATAGTAATGATTAGGAGACAAATTATTGGAGAAATTAATGGTGGCAATCATAAGCTTAGTATTCTTTTAGAGTAGTAGTTTGGTAGTTCTTATAATGGCTATTGAAAGCCACCGTTTGTATTTACTGATATAGGATACACGTGCAAAGCGCGTGCCCAGAAACTAGTTTTACAAAAGGTTTAAAGGAAAGAGTTAGATACATAATAATTATCTCAATTCTCACTCATTTATATAAAAATGAAATAATGGAAACACAAGCTAGACCCGTCATAAATAATGTCTAATTAGTTGTTTCAAACATTATTTTCTTTTACATAACAATGGAGATGTTGTTTGGACTTTCAACTCATAATAAACACATCTTGATTTATAATAATGGTTTGATCGCTGAACTTTTCCTACTGGAATGATGGTTGAACATATTTTTTCTTTGGTGACTAAAATGATTTTCATTGGTTTTCCATACATTAGGACCTAATGATTTATATCTCCTTTTTTCCCTTATGTTACTCCATAAGAGTAGATAAGAATAACATTGTATATTTTACTCGCTAAGAGAAGTTCTTGTTTTAATTTACCAGCTACTTATTTCATGCCTTTTATTTGAGTTGCGGACCCCACTATGGGAATGAAGATACCCACATTAATATCCCTTGAATAAAATTTTACTATAAATCAATAGTATTTAGTAGGAAAGTGATAAAATTTGGTCATTACATGTTAACATGTTGTGGGATAGATTAGGATGTCCAAGTAAAAGCATATAATTAGACCATGCCAAATAAGGCATTCTTCGTTGAATCTTGTTATTTGAAATATCCGAGTTCCAAAGCTGCTCTGTTGATGTCAAAAAATCCAGTTCGTTTATTTCACAAGAGGAAAACCCCAATAATTCAAGATATTAGGGCAAGGTAGACTTGAATTTGTTCTCATTGGCCAGAGAAAAATTATTAGATGAAAGATCAAGAAAGAAAAATTGTTTGAGAATTGAAAAGACGTTGACATCTACACTGCCACTAAAACTATTAGATGAAAGAACAAGTGCTTTTATATTGAAAAGGTTCCGATGTGAATTGGGATGAGGACCTTGCCGCTGGTTATGTCCTAAATCAATATGGACTAGGTTCACAAGGTTATGACTTTATTTGCGAAGAGGACCTTGCAAACGATTGTGTCCTAAAACAACCAAGGATATGTTCACAAGGTTCTGAATTGATTTGGGAAGATTCTTGCAACTGGTTCTTTCTTATATCAATATTCACTAGTACTGAATTGTACCTGAAATCCTAAAGTGGATCAATAAAGTAATTATCTTTCAAGTCTAGTACCCTCAGTGATGCAATTTGGTTACATCATTCTTAGATTACCACTCTAAAGCTTTTCCAATCAAACTTTGGTTGAACAATTTGACTCAAATACCTTCATTCTTATCCACACCGATCAACTTTTCATAGTAGGTGTTCAAATTGAAGAAAGGGTTTACGGATCCATCAAACTTCTCAAATTTTGAAATATTATAACTTGGTGGGAACTCAGCCTCAGGAAATGCACATAACTATTCATATCATACCCTTTGGTTACTACCAAGCCCACGAAGACCTCTTATAGCATCTTCTAAACTTTTGAGCTTTCTATTAATCATTTCATCATTGACTACTTTTGCCTCATTTTTAGTTTCAACATAGTGATCAACATCTATTTAACATAGCCCTTCAGTTTTAGTAATAGATGGAATAGTTGTATAAGTGTACATTGGCGAAACATGGTGTGTCACTATACATTCTGAGCCATTAGCAGAGAAAATGTTGACACAAGGGGAACATTTTGAGGAGCATTTTGCATATGTTGAGAAATGGGTCAAATGATATCCCTGGTAAAACTCATCTGAGGTTTGAAACGAAGGTAACATAGGCCCATTTTTAATGGACATTGGGAGGTAGTGTCATGTTTGGTGTGATCTGAGAAGTTGTTTGGTTTTGCATTACCATGAACATTAGTTCAAGAATTTGTTTCTCTAGACTAGCAACGACCTTCGGAGTTATTTTTGTCATGCCCCGTAGCTGCCCCTTGGATGCAATATGGGAGATGATACCATAAATGATCCCAAGGTAACCCTTGGCCTTAGCATGACTTAAACATAATCAACATGAATAGATACAAACAAATATCGCAGAAGCATAATGAAAATAGGGGCACCAAATCTACATAATAAATGAGACTAAGATTAACAATATAAAACACGGAGAACTACTGTCTGTCTATGTCTGAAAGACTCTAAGCTGATAAGATGAGTTGCTAGGACATGATCTCCAGCTAACTCAAACTACTGAAAGAAAGACATCAAGCTAAACAAAAACCATAACTAGCCCTTGCATGATGAGGACTCGCCAACTCTAACTGGAAATCTTGCTGGGTCTAGCGATGAGTTTGGGAGAGAGCACCTGAATCAACATAATGATAAGATGCAACAGAAAAAGTATGCGATCAGTACTATGAAATGTACTGAGTATATGAGATATACAGGAATCATAGTAAACCATACTTGAAAACATAAAGTGATATCATAAGTTGAAAGCATGTGTATAATCATAGATCATAAGTAATAAATCTGAACTTCAAAGCTAAGAGCCTTAAATATTCAAATACTGGAGTTTCTCGTAATCGACATAGACAATGTGAGCTATATGAAATCCAACTTCTGTACCCTTGTTGGTAGAGCTGCATGTACCTTGCCGAGGTACAAGACCATGTTTAGAGTGGAACTACTATCCTGAGCCCATTGGGAGAAATAAACTTATATTGGTAATGTAGTTCTTGACCTGGGTTATCTAAAACCTTCGTTAGCTCAATGCTAAATACTACTCCCAAAACGTATCTTATAGCTCATACCTATTATGTGACATATTTGGATGTAAAAACTGTTCATGAAAACTTAATTCTTGAAAGTATAACATGACACTAGTTCATAAACATGTTCTTGCTAAATTTCATAATTTGAGGAACTAGGCATGCTAATTTCATAGATACTTGAGGTCATGTTATCTGAACATGCCAATTCTACTTGAAAATATGTCATAAGGTCAAATCATGCAATGTTTATTCTCAAATCATGCTGTTTATTCTCAAATCATGGGGCTAAGAAATACTTGTGAGAATTCATGTAGAATCATGCATTAAGGAGTAGAAATCATACTATAATTTAAGTAAATAAAATTTACATGAAAACTCATAACTGGGTAAGAACCCTAATTTCATTATTTTCATAAATTCAATGTAAAACTTGAGGTTTTGGGCATAAGGGTGAAAGGAATCCTCATTGAATACCCACATACCCTGACTTGATGATTTCATAGCATAGAATTTGAAGGTATAGAATTTGAGAAGGAACTCTAGGACTTGATGCTTGAGAGAACCTCTTCTTATTTTTTGAGGTTTAATCGAAGGAATGAGGAAAAGGTTGTCTAATTCTCATATAACTCCCCCTTATGGACCCTAAAATGACATGGTTTATATTTAAAAGTTGGAAAAAGACTTATTTACCCTTACTGAACGGGTTTAGAAAACTGGAAATTGAGGGGTCAATGGATGGGTCTACAGCCCATGGACTCGATCGACAAACAGTGGAATAAACCATAGAACCTGGAACTATTTTTAAAACTTGTTGACCCCTCATTCCATGAGTCAGTCAATGATCCATGAAATATGTCAATGGAAGGTCCTGTGACTCATGGTTTTAAATTGGGAGAATGAAGGTCATATGATCTTAGGGATTTATGGCTGACAGGATGGTCCGTGGAACTTGTTGATGGTTCTGATTAAGTCGTGAATCTGAACATAAATTGATGGGTCCTCTAATTAAGATGAATTATGGTTTACAGGGTGGACCATGGTCCTAAAATAAGGTTCGTAGAGTCACCTATAGATTTATGGAAAAACAAAAGTCATAGGGGTCGGTCTATAGATCAGACAACGAGTTGTGAACCTGAAGGATGTCTCCTGATCCTAACTATGATCCCTGGAAACATGAAATTTTTCTAAATTTTCCTACTAAGCAGTGTAAAGGAACTGGTTGAGATTTTGGGGTGTTACAATATCTCCCTCTTGGGATCATTCATCCTCGAATGAAGACTTAACAAGGCTGAGGTGGATTCATGAGACATGCATACCTACTGGAATCATATGAAAACTTATAGAACATGAAACTGAGGGGATACTAGTGAGGAAACATTAGGATACTAAAGAGGAACTATAACCTCAACCTAGAACTGAATTGGAAGGAAAGAGGTCAGGGTACTTGGCCATCATAGCTGCTTCTACTTCCCAAGTACCTCCCTCAACTGACTAGTTCATCTAAAGAACCTTCACTGAGGCGACTTCCTTATTCCTTAACTTTCCAACCTGACGATCATGAATTTAAAGTGGGACCTCTTCATAAGTGAGGCTCTCCTGCACACCCACACTCTCTAATGGCACAACTATAGCTAGATTACCAACACACTTCTTCAACAAGGAAACATGGAAGACCGGATTTACCGTTGTTATCTCTGATGGAAAATTTAATTCATAATCCACTTTAGCAACTCTCCTCAAAATTCTGTAGGGACCTACATACCGGGGACTAAGCTTCCCTTTCTTAGCAAATATTATTACACCCTTCATAGGTGAAACATTCATAAATACCAAATCATCAACTTCGAACTCTGGGTCTCTTCTCCTCAAATCTACATAGGATTTCTGTCAACTCTGAGCAGTCTTTAACCTCTCCCTAATGAACTAAACATTTTACATAGTCTCATAGACTGAGTCTGGACCTATCAATACTGCTTCACCTACCACAAAGCAACCTATAGGTGAACTACACCTCCGCTCATAAAGTGCCTCATACGGATCCATCTGGATGCAAGAATGAGAATTATTATTGTTGGCAAACTCTATAAGATGAAAGTGATCATCCCAATTACCTTTAAAGACGATCATACAAGACCTCAACATGTATTCTACGGTCTGGATGGTACGCTCTCCCTGACCATCTGTTTGAGGATGCAATGTTGTGCTGAGATTCACCTAGGTACCAAGACCCTTCTGAAATGACCTCCAAAACTAAGATATAAACTAAGTGCCCCTATCTGAGATGATGGATAAGGGAACTCCATGTAATCTAACAATCTCAGAGATGTAGAGTCTCGCATAATCCTCTGCTGAGCCAGTAGTCTTGACAACCCAAAAGTAGGCTCATTAGACATCCTGTCTACTATCATCCAAATATAATCATGTTGTTTGTGGGTACAAGGGAAACCTGTAACAAAGTCTATATTGATCACTTCCCACTTCCAAGTAGAAATATATATCCTGAGTCATACCTCCAGGTCTTTGATGTTCTACCTTTACCTGCTGGTAGTTTGGACACTTAGCCATAAAATCTGCAATGACCCTCTTCATGCCATTCCATCAATAGACTTCCATAGGTCACGATACATCTTGGTTGCACTGGAATGGATAGAATATCTGAAGCTGTGAGCCTCTATCAAAATCCACTGTCTGAACATTTCCACATCTAGACAAATACTTGACCAAGACAGCGAAGCACACCATATCCCCCTTGTGAGAAAATCTCTACTCTATGCTGATGGAATGCACCCTTCAACTGGTGTAAGATAGGATTAATGTCTTCTTTCTCCTTCACCCCAACTACCAAGGATGATTCTGATCTATTTTGAACTATAATACCACCATCTGCTGAATTGGTAAGCTGAACCGCTAAATTAACAAGCCTATGAACTTCCTTGGCCAATTCCTTCTTTCCTTCCCCAACCTGTGACACACTACCCATAGACAATCTACTAAGTGCGTCATTCACTATATTGGACTTAACTAAATTGTAAATCAAACTAATGTCATAGTCCTTAAGAAACTCAAGCCACCTTCCTTTTGGCTCAACTTTATCCCAGTTTTGCTGAGGGAGAAACCCCATTTTTCACGTTGAATTGGTAAAAATATGTGGACTTTCTTAATTTTTGTGGAGGATTAGATCCAGTAACTGGGGGTCTATGGTTGACTGATATTTCCCACCACTATTTAGCTATTGGAATTCTTTTCCTGATAGCGGGTCACATGTATAGGACCAACTGGGGTATTGGTCATGGACTCAATAGAATTTGATCAATCATATTTTCTATAGTTAAGGTGGAGAACTGAATCAACGGGGTAAGGTATTAGTATATCTAGTACATTATTTAGATGTGAAAAATTGTCTGGCCCTTGGCTATTCAAACTGAATCATTTCATTTTTATGATTTTCTAATTATTCCAAAGTCTTATAAGTTGAATTAATCAAATTCAATTTTTATCGTCTGATGAAGATTTAGTTCCTTCTAAGTCAAAACATATTGGAGGCTTTTATGGTTTGTAAACACATCTACATGGACACCATACAAGTAGTGTCTCCAAATCATCAGATCAAAAACCATTGCTTTTAGCTTAAGATCATGAGTCGGGTAGTTTTTCTCATGAATCTTAAGTTGTCTAGAAGCATAGGCGATGATCTTACCACGCTGCATCAGAACGCAACCCAAGACAACTCTAGAAGCATCACAATACATAACAAAGCTATATAAACTCTCTGGTAAAGCCAAGAATGGAGCTGTGGTTGACCTAGTCTTCAATTCCTGAAAGTTATTTTCACACTCATCGAACCACTGGAACTTAACCTTTTTCTGTGTCAATCTGGTCAATGGGGCAGCTATGGATGAAAACCCTTCATCAAATCTTCTGTAGTACCACGCCAAACCCAAAAACCTTTTGATATTTGTCAGAGAAGTGGGTCTAGGCCAGTTTTTCACTGCCTTGATTTTCTGTGAATCCACTCGAATGACCTCACAGGACACCTCATTACCAAGAAAAGCGATTGACTACAACTAAAACTTGCACTTACTGAACTTGGAAAATAACTAAGAATCTTTGTGCATTTGCAACACAATTCTCTAATGGTTTGCCATCTCCTCTTCACTCTGAGAATTGACAAATATATCATCAAGAAAGACAATGATGAACATGTCCAGATACTACTTGAACACACTGTTCATCAAGTTCATAAAATCTGTAGGAGTATTTGTTAGTACGAAAGACATAATCACAAATTTATAATGACCATACGGAGTTCTAAAGGCTGTCTTCAGAATGTCACACTTTCTAACTCTGCGCTGATGATAACTAGATCTGAGGTCAATCTTGGAGAAATAAGTGGCACCCTGAAGCTGGTCAAACAAGTCATCAATCCTAGGGATGGGGTACTTATTCTTGAATGTGACCTTGTTTAACTAAAGGTAGTCGATGCTTATTCTGAGAGAACAATCTTTTTTACGCACAATGAGGACTGGAGCACCCCATGGAGAGATGCTGGGTCTAATGAAACCTTTTCCTATGAGGTCCTTCAACTGATCTTTTAATTCTTTGAGCTAAGTTTGAGACATTCTATAAGGAAGAATAGATATTGGTTGCATATTTGGGAGAAGGTCTATCCAAATGTCAATCTCCAGCTCAGGAAGGACTCTGAGCAGATCCTCAGGAAACACTTCAGGGAACTCATTTACAACTAGGACTTACTGGAGTGATAGGGTTTCAAAGTTAGAATCCATAACCTGAACTACATTATAGATGTACCCTTTGGAGATCATGTTTCAAGCTTTAAGGTAAGATATGAATTAACCTTTTGACCTTGGAGGACTACCTCTTATTTCTAAGACTGGTTCATTAGGAAACATAAATTTTCTGACTCTTGTTTTGCATTCTACTAAGGCATAACAAGCATGTATCAAATCCACGCCAAGAATGATGTTAAAATATATCATGTCTAATTCCACTAAGTCTACTAAATTGACTCTATAAAGGACATAAACTGGGCAATTTCTATATACCCTCTTAGCTAGGACTGACTAACCAACTAGAGTGAAGACATAAAAGAGTTCTAGGAGTTGTTCTAGACTAAGTCTAAATTTGCATGATATATAAGGGGTCATAAAAGACAATGAAGCCCTTAGGTCTAGCAAAGCATAAGCATCAAGCAAAAATTCTCGTAACATACCAGTGACTACATCAGGTGAGACCTCTTAGTCCTGGTGAGATGTCATAGCATAAAGACGATTTTGACGCTAACCGTCGCCTGTACCAAAAGTAGCACCCTACTAAGTTATGCGACCTACTGAAGCTGCTGAAGTAGTAGCCTGGGTCCTGCCACCTCTATTGTGCTATTTGGATGATGGGAAATCCTTAATCCTCTAACCTATATGTCGGCATCCAAAGCACCCTATGCACCATAATGATACTCTCCAGGATAATTCATACCACACTTATTGCAAACAAGGTAAGAAGTCCCTTCCACAATATTTTTCTAAGAACGAGAACCATTCACCCTACTTGGCTGATCGTTCATAGGTCTAGGTGCCTGGGAAAGAGCATTAGCTGATGATGGCACTGTTCCTGATGACCTCTTCTAAAAGTAAAACCATTATCCTCCTTCGGATCTCTTTTGACTGAACCTCATATCCACTCTTTAGGCCCTTTTGTTCTCCCTTGCCTTCTCCTTCAGTTTATACTTCTCAATCTATTTAGCATGAGTTATGATCCTGGAGATGTCCATATCCCCCATCAACATAGATGTCCTATAATTTTTCTTCACCATGTCGGATACCCAAGAAACAAACTTACTCATCCTAGCCCTTAGCTCGGCCACCATCTCTGGAGCATACCTGGAGAGTTGAGTGAACTTCAGCCCATAATCTATGACTGACATCAAACCTTGTCTCAAATTCATAAACTCTTTAGCCTTAGCCTCTCTCCACTCTCTTGGAAATAACCTACACAAAAAAGCCCCAACCAAGTAGTCCCAAGTCATATGAGCTGAATTCATGCCCCTAATTTCCTTTAATTATGGGAACTAGATGTGAGCCACATCCTTGAGTTGATAGGATTCCAACTCGGCACTCTCTACTCAGTTACCTGCATCACATCAAGAATCTTTTTTACCTCATCTATGAAGTTTTGTTGATCTTCACCAACCTTCGAATCGAAGCACTCCACCAGTTTTATACGGATGAAGTCGTAAACCCTAGCAATAATTGTTCCACCATCAGGGTTACCAGGAATAGGTGCTTGCTGATTCACTTGAGCAGTCATGGATTATGCCAACATCTTGATAACATTCCCAAATTTGGCGTTTGTGACCTCGTGGTTCAAAACTGGAGGATTTGCATTACTAGCATTGGCTCTGTGAGGAGGCATGATCTTAAATGCATAAAGAACGTATTAAAAGAGAGAAATATATTTAAACTCTATCGCACAAAAGTGAACAGGAAAGAAGTGAAGTTTTCCTATAAACTTCTCGTAGATTTCCCCTCATAAGTGTGGGATACTTCACACCTATGAGAAGGATTTTACTTAATGCGGCTTTTAGACATCCTAGGACTCTTAGACCTGATGCTTTGATGCAAAATTTGTCATGTCTCAGAGTTACCTCCTGGATGCAATATATGACTTAAGACCACAAGTGATCTTAAGCTAACCCTTAGCCTTAGCATGACTTAAACATAAGCAACATGGATAAATAAATAAAGAGGAAGCATAACAGAAATAGGGGCACCGAATTTACTTGATAAATGAGTCTGAGATTAACAATCTAAAACACTGAAGACTACTATCGATCTATGTATGAAAAGTTTCTAAACTGACAAGATGAGTTGTTGGGACAAGATCCCCAGCTAACTCCAAACATTGAAAGAAATACATCAAGCAAAACCAAACTCATAACTAGCCCTCAAATGATAAGGACTCACCAACTCTGACTACAAATCCTACTGGGTCTAGCCACGAGTCTGGGATCGAGCGCCCGAATATACATCATGATAAGATACAACAGAAGAAGTATGTGATCAATACTATAGAATGTATTTAGTATGTGAGATATGCATGAATCATAGTAAATCGTACTTGAAAACATACTTAAGGCTAAAATCGTATAATAGTAGTAAAACTGTAATGTAATGGCTCAAGTAATATCATAAGTTTAAAGCATGTTCACAATCATAGATCATAAGTAATTAATCTGAACTTGAAAGTAAAGAGCCATAAACATTCAAATACTTTAAAACATTGCTTGTGAGAGTTTCCCATAACTGACATAGACCATGTGAAATACATGGAATCCAACTTCTGTACCCTAGTTGGCAGAGCTGACCTCTACTTTGCTAAGGTACAAGACCATGTTTAGAGTGGAACAACTATCGTGAGCCCATTGGGTGAGATAAACCTACACTAGAGATGTAGTTTTGGACTTGGGTTATCTGGAACCTTTATCAGCTTGGTGCTAAATACTACTCCTAAAACGTATCTTATAACTGATACATATCATGTGACTTATCTGGATGTCAAAACTAATCATGAAAACATAATTTTTGAACGTATAACATGACACTAGTTCAAAAACATATTCTTGATAAATCTAATAATTTGAGAAACTAGCCATGCAAATTTCATAGATACTTGAGGTTATGTTATCTGAACATGCCAATTCTTCTTAAAAACATGTAATAAGGTCAAATCACGCTAAGTTTATTCTCAAATCATGAGGCTAATAAATACTTGTGAGAACTCATGTAAAATTATGCATTAAAGAGTAGAAATCATACTATAATGCAAGTAATTCAAATTTATAGAAAAACTCATAATTGGGTAAGAAACCTAGTTTCATTATTTTCATAAATTCAATGTAAAACTTTGGGTTTTTGCCATAAGGGTGAAAGGATGCCTTACTGAATACCCACATACCTGGACTTGAAGATTTCCTAGCTTAGAACATGATGGTGTAGAATTTGAGAAGGAACCCTAAGTCTTGAAGATTGAAAGAAAATCCGTCTCTTACTTTTTGAGGTTTGATCGAAGGAATGAGGAAAAGGTTGGCTAATTCTAATATAACTTACCCTTAAGGACCCTAAAATGACATGGTTTAGGATTTAAAAGTGGGGGAAGAGACTAATTTACCCCTACTGAATGAGTTTAGAAAACTGGAAGCCGAGGGGTCCATGGATTGGTCGATGGCCCATGGACTTGATCAACAGACAATGGAACGATCTATAGAACCTAGAACCATTTTTAAAGCTTATGGACCCCTCATTCCATGAGTCAATTTATGGTCCATGATAAGTGTCAACAGAAGGTCCTGTGACTCATGGTTTGAGATTGGGAGGATGAGGGTCCTCTGATCCTAGGGATTTACGACTGACAGGATGGTCTGTGGAACTTGTTGACGGTCCATCGATTGAGCCTTGGTTCTGAACCTAAATTGAAGGGCCCTTTGATGAGCTGAATTATGGTTGACAAGGTAGACCATGGTTTTAAGCTATGGTCTGTGGTGTCACCCGTAGTTGCCTGGAAGAACAAAAGTCACAGGGGTTGATCTACGAATCAGACCATGGGTCGTGAACCTGAATGATGGCGCGTGATCCTGACCGTGATCCCTGGAATCTTGAATTTTTTCTGTATTTTCCTACTAAGCAGTGTAAAGCAACTAGTTGAGATTCTAGGGTGTCATAATATCTCCCCCTTGGGATCATTTATCCTCCAATGAAGACTTAACAAGGCTGAGGTGGATTCATGAGACAAGCATAAATACTGGACACATATGACAACTGATAGACCATGAAACTTAGGGGATAATAACAAGGAAACATGAGGATACTATAATGGAAATATAACCTCAAGCTGGAACTGAATCGGAAGGAAAGAGGTGAGGGTAATTGGTCAACATAGCTGCTTCTGCTTCCCAAGTAGCTCCCTCAATTGACATGTTCCTCCAAAGGACCTTCACTAAGGCGACTTATTTATTCCTCAATTTGCGAACCTAATGATCAAGAATTTTTACTAGGACCTCTTCATAAGTGAGGTTGTCCTTCACACCCACACTGTCTAATGTCACAACTAAATCTAGATCACCAACACACTTCTTCAACAAGGAAACATGGAAGACTGGATTTACCGTTGTTATCTCTAATGGAAAATTTACTTCATAATCCACTTTACCAACTCTCCTCAAAATTCTGTAGGGACCTACATACCGGGGACTAAGCTTCCCTTTATTACCAAATATTATTACACCCTTCATAGCTGAAACACTCATAAATACCAAATCATCCACTTCGAACTCTGGGTCTCTTCTCCTCAAATCTACATAGGATTTCTGTCAACTCTGAGCAGTCTTTAACCTCTCCCTAATGAACTGAACCTTGTCCATAGTCTCATGGAATGAGTCTGGACCTATCAATACTGCTTCACCTACCACAAAGCAACCTATAGGTGAACTACACCTCCGCTCATAAAGTGCCTCATACGGATCCATCTGGATGCAAGAATGAGAATTATTATTGTTGGCAAACTCTATAAGAGGAAAGTGATCATCCCAATTACCTTTAAAGACGATCACACAAGACCTCAACATGTCTTCTACGGTCTGGATGGTACACTCTCCCTGGACATCTGTTTGAGGATACCATGTTATGCTGAGATTCACCTAGGTACCAAGACCCTTCTGAAATGACCTCCAAAACTAAGATGTAAACTAAGTGCCCCTATCTGAGATGATGGATAAGGGAACTCCATGCAATCTGACTATCTCAGAGATGTAGAGTCTCGCATAATCCTCTGTTGAGCCAGTAGTCTTGACAACCCAAAATTAGGCTCACTTAGTCATCCTGTCTACAATCACCCAAATATAATCATGTTGTCTGCGGGTACAAGGTAAACCTGTAACAAAGTACATATTGATCACTTCCCACTTCCAAGTATAAATATCAATATCCTGGGTCATACCTCCAGGTCTCTGATGTTCCACCTTTACCTGCTGGCAGTTTGGACACTTAGCCACAAAATCTGCAATGTCCTTCATATTATTCCACTAATAGACTTCTGTAGGTCACAGTACATCTTGGTCACATAGGAATGGATAGAATACCTGGAGCTGTGATCCTCTATCAAAATCTTCTGTCTCAACACATCCACATCTGGAACAAATAATTGACCCAGATAGCAAAGCACACCATCTCTCCATTAGGAGAAAACCTCTACTCTATGTCGATGGACTACACCCTTCAACTAATGTAAGATAGGATCACTGTCCTATTTCTCATTCACCTCAACTATCAAGGATGATTCTGACCTATTCTGAACTATACTACCACTATCCGCTGAATTGGTAAGCTAGACACCTAAATGAGCAAGCCTATGAACATCCTTGGTCAATTCCTTCTTCCCGTCCTTAAACAGTGACACACTACCCATAGACAATCTACTAAGTGCGTCAACCACTATATTGGCCTTACCCGAATGGTAAAGCAAACTAATGTCATAGTCCTTAAGAATCTCAAGCCACTTTCTCTAATGAAGATTATGTTCCTTATGAGTGAACACATATTGAAGGCTCTTATGGTCTATAAACATTTCCACATGGACACCATATAAGTAGTGTCTCCAAATCTTCAGAGCAAAAACAATTGCTTCTAGCTCAAGATCATGAGTCGAGTAGTTTTTCTCATGAATCTTAAGCTCTCTATATGCATAGGCAATGACATTACCATGATACATCATAACACAACCCAAGACAACTCTAGAAGCATCACATTACATAACAAAGCCATCTAAACCCTGTTGTAGATCCAAGACTGGAGCTGTGGTTGACCTAGTATTAAATTCCTAGAAGTTCTTTTCACACTCATCAGACCACGGGAACTTAACCTTTTTCTGAGTCAATTTAGTCAATGGGGAATCTATGTATGAAAACACTTCATCAAATCTTTTGTAGTAACTAAAAAACATTTGATGTTTGTCGTAGAAGTGGGTCTAGGTCAGTTCTTCATTACCTCTATTTTCTTTGAATCCACTCGAATGCCCTCAGGGGACACCATATTACCAAGGAAAGTGATTGACTGCAACTAAAACTTGAACTTACTGAACTTGGAAAATAACTGATGATCTTTGAGTGTTTACAACACAATTCTCAAATGGTTTGCATGCTCCTCCTAACTCCGAGAATAGAAAAGTATGTCATATATAAAGTCAATGATGAACCCATCAAGATACTACTTGAACATGCTGTTCATCAAGTCTATAAAAGCTACATGATCATTTGTTACTCCAAAAGACATAACCACAAATTTATAATGACCATATCGAGTTCTAAAGTCTGTCTTTGAAATGTCACACTTTCTTACTCTGAGCTAATGATAACTGGATCTGAGGTCAATCTTAGAGAAAATAACTGGCACCCTGAAGCTGGTCAAACAAGTCATCAATCCTAGGGATAGGGTACTTATTGTTGATTGTGACCTTGTTTAACTGATGGTGGTTGATACACATTCTGAGAGAACCATTTTTCTTATGCACAAAGAAGACAGGAGGACCCGATGTAGAGATGCTGGGTCTGATGAAACCTTTGCCTAAGAGGTCCTTTAACTAATCTTTCAATTCCTTGGGCTCAGTTGGAGCCATTCTATAAGGAGAAATAGATATGGGCTGCATATCAAGGAGAAGGTCTATCAAAAAGTCAATCTCCAGCTCGAGAGAGACTCTCAGCAGATCCTCAAGAAATAATTTAGGGAACTCATTTACAACTAGGACTGATTAGAGGGATAGGTTTTCAGATTCTGAATCCATAACCTGAACTACATGATAGATGTACCCTTTAGAGATCATCTTTCTAGCTTTAAGGTAAGATATGAAATAACCTTTTGACCTTGGAGGACTACCTCGCCATTCTAAGACTAGTTCATTAGGAAACATAAATCTTATAACTCTAGTTCTACAGTCATCTGAGGCATAACAGGCTTGTAGCAAATCTATACCAAGAATGATGTGAAAATCTATCTTGTCTAATTCCACTAAGTATGCTGGAGTGAATCTATGGATGACATAAATTGGCCAATTATTGTATATCCTTTTAGCCAGGAATGACTCACCAATTGGAGTAGAGACATAAAGGAGTTCTAGGATTTGTTCTGGACTAACTCTACATTTTAATGCAATATAGGGGGTCACAAAAGGTAATGAAGCCCCTAAGTCTAGTAAAACATAAACATCAAGAGAAAATTCACGTAACATACCGGTGACTACATCAGGTGAGTCCTCCTAGTCCTGGCGAGATGTCATAGCATAGAAACAGTTATGATGCTGGTCGCCGCCTGTACCAGATGTAGCACTCTACTGAAAAATGTGACCTGCTAGAGCTACTGAAGTAGTATCCTGGGTCTTACCACATCTATTGTGCTATTTGGATGAGGAGAAATCCTTAATCCTATTACCCGTTTGTCCGCATGCAAAGCACCCCCTTTTCCATAATGGCACTCTCTAGGATGATTCGTACCACACTAGCTGCAAACAAGGTAAGAAGTCCCTTTCACAATATTTCCCTAAGAACGAGAGCCTGTCACCCTACCCGCCTTATCATGCCTGGGTTTATGTGCTTGGGAAGGAGCACTAGCTGATGATGGCACCAAAACTGATGACCTCTTCTAAAAGGAAAACATATGTCCTTCTTCAGACCTTTATTGACTGAACCCCATATCCTCTATTTTGGCATTATTTTTCTCCTTTGCCTTCTCTTTCAGTTTATCCTTCTCAATCTTTTGAGCATGAGTCATGAGGCTGGAGATGTCCATATACCCCATTAACATAGATTTCCTCCATTTTTCCTTCAACAATTTGGATACCTAGAAACAAACTTACTCATCTTGGCCCTTGGCTCGGCCACCATCTCTACAACATACCTAGAGAGCTGACTGAACTCCAGCCCATACTCTAAGATGGACATCAAACCTGGTCTCTAATACATGAACTCTTCAGCCTTAGCCTCTCTCAACTCCCTTTAGAAAGAACCTATCCATAAAAGCTCCAACAAAGTAGTCCCAAGTCATATGAGCTAAATATATGCCCATACTTTCCTTCCATTGTAGAAACCAGATATGGGCCACATCTCTTAGTTGATAGGATGCCAACTCAACTCTCTCTACTCTGATTACCTGCATCTCATTAAGAATCTTCTTTACCTCATCTAGGAAGTTTTGTGGATCTTCACCAACCTTCAAACTTAAGAACTCTGGCAAATTCATACAGACGGAGTCCCTAAACTTAGTTGTAGCTATCTCACCATTTGGGTTAGCAGGAATAGGTGCTTGTTGATTCACCTGAGCAGTCATGGCTTGTGCCAACATCTGGATGGCATCCCCAAATTTTGTGTTTGTGACCTCGTGGTCTGGAACTGGAGGATTTACATTACGAGGATTGGCTCTGCAAGGGGGCATGATCTGAAATACATAATGAATAGTTTAAAGGAGGGAAATACAGTTAAACTCTATCGCACCATATTGAACATGAAAGAAGTGAAGTTCCTACAAATGTCTCATATCTTTCCCCTCATAAGTCTGGCATGCTTCACACCCATGAGAAGGACTTTACTTAAGCGTCTTTTGGACATCCTAGGACACTTAAACCTGATGCACTGATGCAATGTTTGTCACAAGTGATCCCAAGATAACCCTTGGCCTTAGCATGACTTAAAGATAAGCAACATGGACAAATAAATAAAAAAGAAGCATAACAGAAATAGGGGCACCAAATTTACTTGATAAATAAGTCTGATATTAACAATCTCAAATGCTGACACTACTATATATCTAGAAGATGAGTTACTAGGACAAGATCCCCAGCTAACTACAAACATTGAATTAAAGACATCAAGCTAAACAAAACTCATAACTAGCCCTTAAATGATGAGGACTCGCCAACTCTGAATGGAAATCTTGTTGGGTCTAGAAACGAGTCTGGGAGCGAGTGCATGAATCTACATCATGATAAGATACAATACAAGAAGTATGTGATCAGTACTATAGAATTTAATGAATATGTGAGATATGCATGAATTGTAGTAAACCGTACTTGAAAACATACTTAAGGTGAAAATCATGTAATAGTAGTAAAACTCTAATGTAATGGCTCAAAGTAATATCATAAGTTGCATGTTCACAATCATAGATCATAAGTAATTAATCTGAACTTAAAACCAAAGAGCCATAAATATTCAAATACTAAAAAACATTGCTTGTGGGAGTTTCTCATAACTGACATAAACCATGTGAAATATATGGAATCCAACTTCTATACCCTAGTTTGCAGAGCTATACTCTACCTTGCCAGGTAACAAGACCATGTTTAGAGTGGAACACCTATTGTGATCCTATTAGGTGAGATAAACCTACACTAGAAACGTAGTTCTGGACTTGGATTATCTGGATCCCTCATCAACTCGGTGCAAAATACAACTCCCAAAACATATCTTATAGCTGATACATATCATGTGACATATCTGAATGAGAAAAGCTGTTCATGAAAACATAACTCTTGAAAGTATAAAACGACACTAGTTCAAAAACATATTCTTGATAAATCTCATAATTTGAGGAACTAGCCATGTTAATTTCATAGATACTTGAGGTTATGTTATCTGAATATGCCAATTCTTCTTAAAAACATGTCATAAGGTCAAATCATGCTATGTTTATTCTCAAATCATGAGGCTAAGAAATTCTTGTGAGAACTCATGTAAAATCATGCATTAAGGAGTATAAATCATACTATAATGGAAGTAAATCAAATTTACAGGAAAACTCATAATTAGGTAAGAACCCTAGTTTCATAATTTTCATAAATTCAATGTAAAACTTGGGTTTTGAGCATAAGGGTGAAAGGATGCCTCACTAAATAATCACATACCTAGACTTGAAGATTTCTTAGCTTAGAATATGAAGGTATGGAATTTGAGAAGGAACCCTAAGTCTTGAAAACTGAGAGAAAATAATTTTCTTACTATTGTTGATCGAAGGAATGAGGAAATGGTTGGCTAATCCTAATATTGCTCCCCCTTAAGGACCCTAAAGCGACATGGTTTATTATTTAAAAGTGGGAGCAAAGACTAATTTACCCTTAGTTAACGGATTTTAAAACTAAAAACCGAGGGGTCCATAAATGGGTCTATGGCCCATGGACTTGATCAATGGACAGTGGAATGAATTGTAGAACCTAGAACCATTTTAAGGCTTATTGATACCTCATTCCATGAGTTAGTTGACAGTCCTTGAAATGAGTCGACAGACAGTCCCATGACCAATGGTTTGAGCTTGGGATAATAAAGGTCCTCTTATCCTAGGGATTTATGGCTAAAAGGATGGTTTGTGGAACTGGTTAATGGTCCATCAATTGATCTGTGGTTCTGACCCTAAATTGAGGATCCTCTGGTGAGCTAAATTATGGTTGACAGGACAGACTCTGGTCCTAATCTATGGACCATAGATTAACCTATAGATTCCTGGAAGAACAAAAGTCACAGAGGTTGGTTTATGGATCAGGCCACAGGTCGTGAACCTGAATGACGGCCCATGATCCTGATCCCTAGAAACTTGAAATTTTTCTTCATTTTCCTTCCTACTAAGCAATGTAAAGTAGCTAGTTCAGATTATGGGGTATTACAATTTATGATCTTGTTAAGGTGACACAGTTTGTTGTGATAGTCAAAGTCCAGACTGATTCTGACAAAGTGACTGTGTTGATCAAACTGGGATCCATATTTGAACGAATCATTTTGTTTTACTAGTAAGAAATGGTAAGCATGTAGTAACTCTCTTGACCTTAGACCGTGTAAACTACGGATGTTCTTCAAGAAGGTACTTGAAACTGCTTTGCTCGATTTTTTTGAAGTGAGCAAGTAGTTTGACTAACAACAAAAATCAGCCTTTCTAAAGAAAGAAAAACACTCAAAAGGTGAATGTGTTAGTCCATTAATCATACTAACTAATCAAAATCACATATAACACAAATAACATTTGTTTTGCTCAAAGTAGATTAGTTCAAAATTCGAGGAACAAGACATTTTGAAAGATGACTAAAATGAACAAAATTTTGACAATTTGATAAAAAAAGAGAAATTTGATAAAGTGAGCTACATGATTTGAAGAAAGGTATGAATGTTCATACTCATTATTCTGTAACACAAGTTAAATTTCTGGGAGAAAATATAAAGTTGGAAGACAATATGTATTTGAAAAGTTTTGTGAAAGTAATGGAGTACTAAAATTGAGATTGACTAAAATTGATGGAGTATTTAGTTAACTTAGTATAATTATGTGTGAGAAAATGATTTTATTTGTACGGTGAGCCAATGACTTTTTTCTAGAAAATTTAAAATATAGAACTTGAAAATATTAAACGGAATCAATGATGGACCTTTTAAATGTATTTTAGAAAGACTTGAATTTTTAATTTGTATGCTTAATGATGCTCTAAGACTTTGGATTAGAATAATGGACTAGTCATATTTAAAGATAAACAAATGTATTTTAAGCACACAAGTTAAAGGACAGTGAAGCAAACTATGTATTAGTAAGCCTATCATTTGAAGGATGTATATGTCATTTGTAAGACGTTTCATTGTCCTAACAAAATTTCTTATACAAATTTATGAATAAATCGAATAGGAATACATAATAAAGGAAAAGGGAAATAAATAATATCAGTCCATCGCATGGGAACAATCCTAAATTAAGCTACCTCCGAGGTCCTCCGTTCTCAAAAAATTTGACATTTTTGAATGCCTTTTGGATAAGGATCTTTCAATAAAAAATAATAATTACCCAACCCCAAGGGACTATGGTTCATAGAATCCAATATTATATGCTTCAAATTTATCAAATAGTTGAATGATTATCTTTCATTGACCGTCGGCCAATTAGACGCAAGGTGGTCTTCTAATGGGTACAATACCTCTTTGGTATTAGGTAATCCAAAGCAAATTCCTAAACACAGATCTTGGTTCGCTCTACAATAATTATCTATTGTGGGCTATTTAAATAGACCATATCCCAAGTGGACAACTTGAGTTTGAAATATGACAATCATTGGATACGTGATGTACCAATAAATCATCAACATTCCAGAAAAATGTTATTTGTTAAAAAAAACCACGGGATCACGAACCCCTCTTAAAGATATGGAAAATCAAATGCCATTTGGCAGAATATGTGTAACGACCTGCTTTGTCATTATGGATAAGATTTTCATGCGAAGAAATGGGTTAGAAAACTTTTGGGTTTGGGAGTTGGAAATTTTGGGCTAGGCTAGTCTCGGATGGATTCTGAGAAAAGTATAGTCTAGGGTAATCCAACAAAGGATTGGGTAAACTATCTTTGATTGAGATAGTTTTTCTGTTAGCTAAGGTGTTAAGGAGTCTGTGGGACTTTTTGGAAGTGGATTCAAGTGAGTAGAACTCATGATATCGAAGTTTAACGTGAAATGGTTGTTTCGAAACGTCAAGTTTTGAAGTGTAATGTAAAATAGGAAATTTTGAAGGTTTTACCAAGGTTCTATTCTATGTCATCCACTATAGCAATTGACACTTCACTAAAATAATAACGGATATAGCAGGAAGGCAGTCAGCAGCGCTATAGCGGGTGGGTCCCACTACGATGGTGCCGCTATAGCGGAGTGGGGATCGCTATAGCAGAGTAACTCACTTTAAATGCTGGAAATTCCCCAAAAACATTTAGAATTGTTCAAGAATCATTTGGGGAAGGGAAGAGGTGGTTTGGGCGACCCCAACTCAATTTTCCACCAAAAGACATTATAAAGGTACGGATTTTATTCTCCTACTTTAGTACTTTGATTCCTGGACATTAGAATCAATATTTACGGGCTAGGAGGGAAGGTTTGGCTTGAACTATAGATGTAGAATCCAGTGTAATAGGTATTCTAGGGTGTAGAGATTCTTGGGTCTTGTTTATAATTGATCATTCATGACTTATTCACCATAAAACTGATAGTTTTAGGTGAATTAATAGTGGCAAAAGCCCTGGGATGGGTGGAATGATCATGGTTTGTCCTGGGGATTAGGATTTGATTATAATATGGGGATCATTAGTCCACTTGGACTGATTTTAGTATTATGTGTAATGATTTTTAGACCAAGGGCAAGCAAAAGCTTGAGGAAACGGGAAGGCTCCGGTCTAGTAGAGCTTTCAGGCTACTCGAGGTAGGTGATGGTTGTTGTTTCCTATTTGCGATATGTATACATTGTAATTGTTGCTTAGTATTGTATGTTCATTGCATATTTTAGGGAATGGAATTATGAATGTAAAAATATCCAGTTGTCAATCATGTGAAATGGACTTGTCTTTGTTACTTATTGGTTTACTAGTTTGGTTGTGTTCATTAGTGTTGGTTGTTGGATAGTATGTGAAATTCGGTGGCTCGAGTACCACGCCTGGTATGATATATTGATTTGCTCAGGTACCATTCCTGGTATACATATATTAGTTGGCTCGGGTACCACGCCTGTATGGGATACATATATTGGTTGGCTCGAATACCATGCCCTGTACAGGTTCTATAATTGTTGGCTCATGTACCACCCTGGGTACAGATTCTATAATGGTTGTCTTGTGTACCACACCCGGTATATGTTCTACAATGATTAGCTCGGGTACCACGCCTGTGACAGCTTTGATAATACTTGTTGATTGTGTTCTGTTGACGATTCCATGAGTGGACTGGGTTGTTTCTTGAAATCTAATTGTTGCATATTGGCCTATGAGTGGTTAGGTGATTGTACTTAAATGTGGCATTGGTCCTTGTGTAGACCGGATTTCATGTTTAACACTGTAGGTGTTGTTCTAGGGATCCTTGGTTAATCCGAGTTTCTTGAGAAGGGTTGGTTTGCTTATATTTGTTGTTGTTTGTGGTGGTTGTTGGCCATGTTTCATATAGTTGGTAAGTTAGGTGGAGGACTGAGAGTTTGGGTTATATTTTCTGATTGGTTAATCATGTTTCATCTTACCTTACTCAGCTTTAGCTTAATGTTCATATGTTGTTTATTTGAGTTAGTCGATGATCCTACCAGTACACTGTGGTTTTGTGTACTGATATTACACTTTCTTTCCTTTTGTGAGTACAAAACATATTCTGGCAGTTGCTATGCAACCTCAGTTGTAGTCCCGATGTTTCCTGAATCCAAGGGTGAGCTACTTCTTCTGAGCTACCATGGTTTCATCTAGTTTGCTTCTAGTACATTGTTTTGGACCTAGACTTCTTTGTTTTTTGGGTTGCATCACTGCACTCTAGACACTAGTAGATGTTTTGGTATATGAATTTCAGATTCTAAGGGTGTTTTTCTACAGGATCATCACTATTAGTTATTTTAGCTTTGAATGCTAGTTTTATTTAATGCAACAAGTTTTTAGCTGTTAGTTTTGCTAAGTGTTGGTTGGTTATTGGGTTCACTCATCCGGCAGTTTTGGGTGGGTGCCACTCATGGCATTTTAGGTCGTGACCAAGATGGTATCAGAGCCCTAAGTTCGTTGATCTCGTCATACCAAAATGAGTTTAGTAGAGTCTTGTGGAACTGTATGGAGATATCTATACTTTTCTTTGAGAGGCTACAAGACTTTAGGAAACTATCTCTTCTTCCTTCCTTCATGCTATAACTTGATTCCAATTAGTATCTTGCGATCCAAATTGGTATCTAACTCCCTTCACTCTTTTGTTTGATGACTTGGGCTTAATTCCATGCCCTGTTTTTGGAAAACATGTGCCTCACTCTCTGAGAGATCGCAAGAAGGATTAGTTTCTGGCCCTTGAGCAGGGTAATATGTTTATTTTAGCCTATGAGGCTAAGTTTCATGCCTTATCACGTTATGCTACTCAACTTCTGGGTACTGAGGAGGATCAAATTTGTTTGTATGTTAAAGATCTGAATACTGAGTTGCAGGTCTTGTCTGTTCATATGACCTCGGCAGCGAAGAGCTATAATAAGGTGACCGACTATGTGAAGAAACTGGAAGGGGTCAAACAGGTTGGGCAAGCTAAGGTGTTAGCTAAAAAGTCCCAGAATGAGGGTAATTTTAGTGGTTTTTACTCCAGGGGTTCCAGTCAACAAGTTTATTTGGCTCGTCCTATTCAATCAGCCTTGCCTACTTCTGCAGGTGGTCATCAAGGAGCTAGTCAGCAGTTTTGAGATCCCAGAGGTCAAGGAGTTTCTTATACTTCTACTAGCATGCCTTCTCTTCACTGAGGATGTTTCCATTATGGTGATGCGGGTCACTTAAAGAGAGAATATCCTCACAGATAGGCAGGAAATAGACTCAACAACAGACTAAGGCTGTAGTTCCGGCAGGTGGAGGTGGCAATGGCAGGAGATGTCCACACGGTGAGTAAGGTAATTTTCAGGTAGGCTGTGGAAACAAAGGGAATTGTGGCATGGGTAAGGGAGTAGTGCTTCTAGCCAGAGAGGTTGCTAGGATTGATGACAGGGCCCATTGTTATGTAGTCCTGAGAAAATCTTAGGTCGAGGCGTCGAATGCTGTTATAATAGGTACAATTCTAGTCTATTACCGGATGACTTCTGTATAGTTTGATCTAGGTTCCACATATTTGTATGTATCTGTAAAAAAAAAATTATGTCTGGATTTGGTTTATAATGTCCTTGATTCCCCTATTCATGTTTCTACCTCAGTCGGCGAGTGTGTGGTAGTAACCATGTGTATCGTACTTGTTTTGTGGTGTTTGTGGGGTTACAAACTTGGGTAGATTTGGTCATTCTGGATATGCTGGATTTTGATGTCATTTTGCGTATGACTTGGATGTCTCCATATCATGCTGAGTTAAATTTTAATTCTAAGACAATAACTCTAGAGATACAGGGTAAGGATAGACTAAAGTGGGAAGGTGTCTACAGTCCTAAGCCGACTAAGATTATATCCTTTGTTCGGGCTAAGAAGTTGGTGGGGAAAGGTTGTTCATCCTTCTTGGCTCATTTTAAGGATGTTAGCAGGGAGTCCCCTTTGATTCAGTCAGTTCCGGTGGTTTCTGAATTTTAGGAGGTGTTTCCGATGGATTTTCCTAGCATGTATCTGAATATGGATATCAATTTCTACATAGATTTAGAGCCGGGAACTTGCCCAATCTCTATTCCTCCTTATCGTATAGCCTCGACAAAGTTGAGGGAACTTAAGAATCAGCTTCAAGAACTTTTAGATAAGGGCTTTATTCGTCCAAATGCTTCACCTTGGGGTGCTCCGGTATTATTTGTGAAATGAAGGATGGTATATGAGGAAGTGTATAGACTACAAGTAACTGAACAAGGTCAACATACGAATTAAGTGTACTTTACCCCGCATAGATGGCCTTTTTACAAGTTGCAGGGTGCTTCCATATTTTTGAAATTTGACTTGAGGTCAGGGTACCATCAGCTAAAGATTAGGCCTGAGGATATACCTAAGACGACATTCAGGACTCGGTATGTGAACTATGAGTTCCTGGTAATGTCGTTTGGGTTGACCAATGCGCGACAACTTTCATGAGTTTGATGAATGATGTCTTCAAGTCATTTCTCGATCTAATTGTAATTGTGTTTATAGATGATATTATGATTTACTCCAAGAGTAAGGAGGAGCACGCAGAGCATCTTCGCATTATTCTGGGAATATTGAAGCACCAAAAATTGTATGCTGAGTTTTCGAAGTATGATTTTTTGTTGTTTTCAGTTGCCTTATTAGGGCATGTGGTTTTCAAAAAAAGGGTGATGGTGGATCCTCAAAAGATCAAGACGGTTAAAAGTTGGGACTGACCAAGTATTGTGACTGATGTTAGGAGTTTTGTAGGGCTTGCAGGCTACTATCGTAGGTTTGTCAAGAACCTTGCTTCCATAGCTACTCACTTGACAAGGTTGACTCAGAAGGAGGTACCTTTTGTTTGTCCTGACAAGTGTGAGGAGAGCTTCCAAAATCTCAAGACACTTCTGACTACAGCTGCCATCCTATCGTTGCTGGTTGAAGATAAGGATTTCATTGTGATTTGTGATGCTTCACATTTGGGTTTGAGTGTTGTATTGATGCACAATAGGAATGTTATAGCTTATGCTTTAAGGCAGTTTAAGCCTCATGAGAAGAATTACCCAACCAATGATTTGGAGTTGGCAGCGGTGGTCTTCACACTCAAGATCTGGAGACACTACCTTTATGGTGTCAAGTGTGAAATGTTCATAGACCATCGTAGCCTGCAACATGTGTTTACATAGAAAGATTTGAATCTGAGACAAATGAGGTGGATGGAACTGTTGAAGGATTATGATGTGGCCATCTAGTATCATCCAGGTAAGTCTAATAAGGAGGCACACACATTATGACAAAAAATGGTTAGCATGGGAAGTTTGTCTTGTTTGGGATTATCTAAACTACCCTTGGCTAGGGAGATTCAGTGTAACACCCCAGAATTCGAAACAACTTTTAAACATAGAAACTCTGAAAATTTTGAACTTCCAGGAATCACGAGTCAAGTCCATGAGCCATGGACGGAACCACGAGTTATGGAAAGGACTCATGAAACCAGTCCTGCAGAACATCCTTAGGTCTGAGAAACACGAGTAAGTTTCACAGTTCATGGATGGTTCCACGGGTCATGGAACAAACTTGTGGAACTCAGACTGAGGTTAGTCAGTTCCCCAGTGAACCATGAATGGTTTCTATGACTCATGGATGGTTCTATGAGCCGTACTGTTGACCTGTGAATAATGACCTGTAGCTTGTATTTTAGGCTCAGAAACCACGACTCCAATCTATGAATCGTGGTTCCATCTATGGTCTGTGGAAAGGGTTCGTGGAACCTCAAGCCAATATTTTTAATCTATTTTTCCTAACTTTTATCCAGGGGTATTTTTGTAATTACCCACATTTTAACTCCAAAGTAAGTTAGTTTTGGGAAACTCTAGAAGGGTGTTAACTTCAATTAGCCAAAGTCCTTTCCCTTAAGCTCTAATTCAATCCAAAAGGAGAAAGGGTCTCCATTCTCTCAAGATCTATGGTTTAAGCTAAGGATTCATCTTGAAGTCTCCACCCCTCCCATCCTAGACTAAGAAAGCTTCAATTCAGGTATGTGGGTATTCAATAAGGGATTCCTTCACCCTTATGACTAGAACCCTCAATTTTCATATGGATTTTCATGGATTTCAAATTAGGGTTCTTACCCAATTTTCATGGGCTTTTCTATAAATTATTTTTTCATGAATCTATTATGAAATCTAATACTAAATTGTATGATTTTTCATGGGTTTGTACAAGTGAACTCCTATTTCATGAATTGAAGGCTAAGTATAGCCAATTTTGCATGCATGAATTAATTTAAGAAAATTGGGTATTTGATAGCATGGTTTTCATGAATTTCAAGCAAGTGCATGACTAGTTCCTATGTTTTATGAAAGTACATGTGGTTATGAAATTGAACTAGGGTTATGCTAGTTTTCAAATTATGTATTACTACGCAAGACAAGACACCCGATGTAAAATCAATGCTCATGAATCACATTCTAAGACAAGGTTTATGAGTAGTATGAACATCTTGGTTATGAAAATGATTATGAATAATATTTGACATCTATATATGTAACATGTAAGTGAGCCTCATATTATGTTTTGGGAGTAGTATTTAGCACCAAGCGATGAGGGTTCCAGATAACCCAAATCCAAAACTACATTGCCACCGTAGGTTGCCCTACGTGGCTTATGACAAGATCCTTATGACATGGTTCTAACCTTTGCTGGGTAGGACAACCTTTTTTAGTGTGGGTGCATGACACTGGACTCCATGTAGCTCATCATAGTTTATGTCGGTTAAGAGAAAACTACCGTATGAATATTTTCAAGCTATGAAGTTATATGATATTCAATTTTTAAGATTTACCTCTATTTCATGTCTTATGCTTTAAACTATGATATTTACTCATGATTCCTCTTATTATGCATGAACTCAGTTTTAACCATGTTTTAAGTATGTTTTACTATGTTATTTCATAAGCTCACATACTCGGTACATCCTATAGCACCAGGCATATTCTCGTGTTGTATCCTTTGATGATGCAGATACAGATTCCCACTCTTAGGCTCACGGCTAGAGGTCACGGACCATGTAGTTTGATTTGGTGAGTCCTTGTTCGTTCAAGGACTAGTATGATTCCTAGTTAGTAGGTCCCTTTTATTTCAGTACTTAGAGTTAGCTGGGGTCTAGTCCCAGCAACTCATAATGTCTTATGTAGAGGCTTTTATGACATAGTTGGATATTCGTGTTTCATGTTTTGGATTTGATACTTCTAGACCTTTATCTTATATAGTGTTTGTTTGCCTACTTATATTGATTTTGCTTTCTCTATTATTTAGTGTGTTTTCTTCAGTTATGCTAAGACCCAAGGTTAACTTGGAACCACTTGTTGTCCCGAGTCCTGTGTTACGTCTAGGGGGTAGCCTCAGGGCATGACACACTTGGTATCAGAGCATCAGGTTCAATAGTTCTAGGTTGTTTGAAAGCCGCATTAGTAAAATGTCTTTCATATATGTGAAGCGCACCACATCTATGAGAGTGAGGCTATGAGATGTTTTAGAAAAATCTTCACTTCTTTCATGAACAATATCGTGTGATAGAGTTTAACTCTAGATATTCCTTTAATTTAATATTTATGCATTTCAAATGATGCCTCCTCGTTGTGCCATGCCTCATCGCGGCAATGCCCAAAATGTTAACCCTCTAGTTCAAGACCACGAGGTCACTAATGTAGAGTTCAGGACCGTTATTCAGATGTTAGCTCATGCAATGGCCAACCAGGATAATCCCTCATCACCTGTTCTTGCTAACCCTCAAGGTGGGGCAATTGCGATCAGAGTTCGAGACTTCATTCGCATGAACCCGCCTGAGTTCTTGGGTTCTAAGGTTGGTGAAGATCCACAAAATTTCTTGGATGAGGTGAAGAAGATTTTAGAGGTGATGCAAGTTGTCAGTGTGGATGCTGTTGAGCTAGCTACCTATCAGCTCTAGGATAAGGCTCACATTTGGTATACTCAGTGGAAATATGTTAGGGCTAGGGATGTGGTCTCTATGAGTTGGGAGTGATTCATTAGAGCATTTGTTGATCAATTCTTCCTTAGGGAGTTGAGAGAGGCTAAGGCCGAAGAGTTCATGAATCAGTTCAGGAATATAGTGTGTCATACTTGGTGAAGAAGGAATGTAAGTCCACTATACTTTTTGGGGACATGGATATCTCCAGGCTTATGACTCATGCCCATCATATTGAGGGAGATGAGTTAAAAGAAATGGCAAGGGAGAAGAAGAGGTCAAGATCAGAAGGTTGGGTTTTAACCATCAGAGGTCGGGAGGTGAAAACCGTTCTTTATTTCAGAAGAGGTCATCAGGACCCATGCATTCCTCAGCTAGTGCTCCTACTCAGGCCCCCAGGCCTAGGCATGATCAGTCAGGTAGAGGATTTGGTTCCCCGTCGCAGGGGAGTGTTGCAAAAGGGCCTTTCTACCCTATTTGCAACACGTGTGGGAAGAATCACCCGGGAGAGTGTATCTATGGCACAAGTGGATGCTTTGGGTGTTGACAGGTTGTCAACATGATTAAGGATTTCCCTTCAGCCAATAAGGGACAGAGAGGTGGCAGGACTCAGTCTACTCTAGTAGCCCAGTAGGTCATCAAGCCCATCAGTGTGGTGCTTTGGTTTGGGTGGTGGTCAGAGCCAGAACCATCTCTATGCTATGTCATCTCACCAGGATTAGGAGAGCTCACTGGATATTATTACTGGTATGTTGAAAGTCTTCTCTTTTGATGTTTATGCTTTACTAGACCCCGGAGCATCATTATCTTTTGTGACCCTTTATATTGCTTGTAAATTCGAAGTCAGTACTGAACAACTCTTAAAACCCTTTTGTGTTTCCACTCCTATTGGTGAGTTTTTCTTAGCCAAGAGAATTTATAGAAATTGCCCTATCTCAGTCCTTTATAGAGTCACTTCAGTCGATCTAGTAGAGTTAGAGATGACTAATTTTGATGTTATTCTTGGAATGGATTGGTTGCATGCATGTTATGCCTCGGTTATTTGTTGTACTCGAGTTGTCAATTTCAATATTCCAAATGAACCTATCTTAAAGTGGCAGGGTAGTCCTCCATCCTCAAAGGGTCATTTCATATCTTATCTCAAGGATAGAAAGATGATTTTTAAGGGTTATGTCTATCATATAGTTCGAGTTATAGACACAGAGTCCGAAAGCCTATCTCTCAAGTCAGTTCCTATTGTAAATGAGTTTCCTGAAGTGTTTCACAGGGATTTACCCAGAGTCCCTCCCGAGCGGGAGATTGACTTTAGGATAGACCTTCTCCCAGATACACAACCTATCTCTATTCCTCCTTACATGATGGCTCTAGCGAAGCTTAAGGAACTAAAAAATCAATTGAAAGACCAACATCTCTTGATAGGGTGCTCAAGTCCTATTCATGTGTAAGAAGGATGGTTCTCTTAAAATGTGTATTGACTACCGCCAGTTGAACAAGGTCACAAACAAAAATAAGTATCCCATTCCTAGGATTGATGACTTGGTCTATCAGCTTTAGGGTGCCAGTTATTTCTCCAAGATCGACCTTAGATGTGGTTATTACTAGCTCCGTGTTAGTGTGACATTACAAAGACAACCTTCAGAATGCGGTATGGACATTATGAATTCGTGGTTATGTCTTTTGGACTAATGAATGCTCCTGTAACCTTTATGGAATTGATGAATCGTGTGTTCAAATAGTATTTGGATATGTTTGTGATTATTTTCATTGATGATATTCTTATCTACTCTCAGAGTGAGGAGGAGCATGCGGACCATTTGAGAGTTGTGTTGCAAACTCTCAAGGATCGACAATTATTTGCTAAGTTCAGTAAGTATAAATTTTAGATGCAGTCTGTTGTTTTTCTGGGTCATGTTGTGACTAAAAATATGGTATTCAAGTGGATTCGCATAAAATAGAGGCAGTGAAAAATTGGCCTAGACCCACGTCCACGACTGATATTAGGAGCTTTTTGGCTTCTGCTAGTTATTACAGGAGATTTGTGGAAGGGTTTTCATCTATAGCTGCCCCATTGACCAAGTTGACCCAGAATAAAGTTAAGTTACAGTGGTCAGATGAGTGTGAGAGGAACTTTCAGGAATTGAAGACTAGGTTGACCACTGCTCTAGTTTTGGCTCTACCTGAGGGCTTAGATGTCTTTGTTGTGTATTGTGATGCTTCTAGAGTTAGTTTGGGTTTTCTTTTGATATAGTGTAATAAGATGATTGCTTATTCTTCTAGACAGCTTAAGATTCATTAGAAGAATTACTCGACTAATGATCTTGAGTTAGCGGCGGTGGTTTTTGCTTAGAAGATTAGCAGACACTACTTGTATGGTGTCTATGTGGATGTGTTTACCGACCATAAGAGTCTTTAGTATGTGTTCACCCAGAAGGAATTGAATCTTTGTCAATGAAGGTGGCTTGAGCTTCTTAAGGATTATGATATGAGTGTGTTTTACCATATGGTTAAGGCCAATGTAGTGGATGATGCACTTAGTGGATTATCTATTGGGAGTGTCTCCTTGGTTGAGGACAGAAAGAGGGAATTGGCTAAGGATGTTCACCGGCTTGCTCGATTAGAATTTCACCTTATAGATGCTTCAGAACGCAGTGTTATTGTTCAGAATGGGTCCGAATCACCTTTGGTAGTTGGGGTGAAGGGGAAGCAAGACAATGATGCTATTTTGCATCAGTTAAAGGGTGCAGTCCTTTAGTGTAGGGTAGAGTTTTTACCCTAAGGGAGAAATGGTGTGCTTCATTATCAGGGTCGATTATGTGTGCCTGATGTAGATTGGTTGAGAAAACAAATTTGGACAGAGGCTTATAGCTCCAGATATTCTATCCACCCTTGTGCCATCAAGATGTACCGTGATCTATGGAAAGTCTATTGGTGGAATGGCATGAAGATGGACATAGTAGATTTTTTGGCTAAGTGTTCAAACTGTCAACAAGTGAAGGTGGAACATCAGCGATCGGGTGGTATGATTCAGGATATTGAACTTCCTACTTTGAACTGGGAAGCGGTTAATATGGTCTTCATTACAGGCTTACCTCATACTCGTAGATAACCTGATTCTATTTGGGTAATTGTCGACAGGATAACTAAGTCATCCCACTTCTTGGCTTTTAAGACTACTAATTCAGCAGAGCATTATGACAGACTCTACATTCGTGAGATTTTCAGATTTCATGGTGTTACATTATCTATCATTTCAGACATGGGTACTCTATTTACATCCTAGTTTTGGAGGTCATTTCAGAAGGGCATTGGTACTCAAGTGAGACTTAGCACATCTTTTCACCCACTGACGGATGTCCAGAACGAGCATACTATTCAGACCTTGGAAGAAATGTTGAGAACTTGTGTGATTGCTTTCAGAGGTAATTGGGATAATCACTTAACTCTTATTGAGTTTGCCTACAATAAAAACTTTCATTCTAGCATCCAGATAGCTCCATACGAGGCATTTTATATGCAGAGGTGTAGATCTCCTATTGGTTGGTTTGAGGTAAGTGAAGCAGCTTTGCTTGGTCCAGATTCGGTTCATGAAACTATAGAGAAATTTCAAATTATTAGTGAGAGGTTAAAGACCGCTCAGAGTCAACATAAATCATATGCAGATGTGAGAAGAAGAGAATTGGAGTTTGAGGTTGATGATTAGGTATTTCTGAAGGTGTCACCCATGAACGGTGTGATGGTGTTTGGTAAGAAAGGGAAACATAGTCCTCATTTTGTAGGTCCCTACAGGATTCTGAGGAAAGTTAGTAGTGTTGCTTATGAGTTGGAGTTGACAACCAATCTAGAAGTGGTTCATCCGGTTTTCCATGTTTCATTGTTGAAGAAGTGTATTTCCAATCCAACCTAGATTGTACCTTTAGAGGATGTGGGTGTGAAGGATAAGCTCACTTATAAAGAAGTTCCCGTTGAGATTCTTGATTGTCAGATTTGGAGGTTGAGGAACAAAGAAGTCGCTTTGGTGAAAGTCTTTTGGAGGAACCATCTAGTTTAGGGAGCTACTTGGGAAGTAGAAGCAGCCATGAAAGACAAGTAAGCTCATCTCTTTCCTTCCGATCCAGTTTCATCTTGAGGCAATAGTTTCCTCCTTAGTATGCTCTTACGATTCTATTCCATCAGTTTTCCTCCTGATCCTAGCATGTATGCTTTTTTTTTAGAGTTAGTTCAGTCATGTTCATAAGTTAAAAGCTTAGTTTTAATGCTTGTTCTTCAGTTTTCATGTTCTGTTAGTTGGTTAAGCTGTTTTCTCTCCAGTTTTCCTTACTTAGTCTTCATTCGGGGACGAATGATCCCAAGGGGGAGATATTGTAACACCTCAGAATTTAAACCATCTTTTAAACATAGAAACTCTGAAAATTCTAAACTTTCAGGAATCATGAGTCAAGTTCACGAGCCATGGACGGAACCACGAGTCGTGGAAAGGACTCGTGAAACCTGTCCTGCAGACCATCCTCAGGTATGAGAAGCACGATTAAGTTTCAGAGTCCGTGGATGGTTCTATGGGTCGTGGAACCAACTCCTGTAACTAAGACTGAGGGTAGTCAGTTCCCCAGTCAACCACGAATGGTTTCTACAAATCGTGGATGGTTCCATGAGCTGTACTATTGACTCGTGAAAAATGACCCGCATCTTGTATTTTGGGCTCAAAAACCATGACTCTGGTTCCATCTACGGTCCGTGGAAAGGGTCCATGGAACTTGAAGCCGAGATTTTTAATTTGTTTTTCCCAGATTTTTTCCAGGGGTATTTTCATAATTAACCACCCTATAAACTCCTAAGTAAGGTCGTTTTGGGCAACTCTAGAAGGGTTTTAACTTCTATTGGCCTAAGTCCTTTCCCTTAAGCTCTCATTCAATCCAAAAGGAGAAAGGGTCTCCATTCTCTCAAGCTCCAAGGTTCAAGCTAGGGATTCATCTTCAAGTTTCCATCCCTCCCATCCTAGTCTATGAAAGCTTCAATTTAGGTAAATGGGTATTCAATAAGGGATTCTTTAACCCTTATGCCCAAACCCCCCAATTTTCATATGGATTTTCATGGATTTCAAATTAGATTTCTTACCCAATTCTTATGGGCTTTTCTATAAATTATTTTCTCATAAATATATTATGAAACCTAATACTATATTGTATGATTTTTCATGGGTTTGTACAAGTGAACTCCTATTTCATGAATTAAAGCTAAGTATAGACAATTTTGCATGCATGAATTGATTTAAGCGAATTGGGTATTTGATAGCATGTTTTTCATGAATTTCAAGAAAGTGCATGCCTAGTTCCTATGTTTTATGAAAGTACATATGATTATGAAATTGAACTAGGGCCATTAAAGTCTTAAAGTTATGAATTATTATGCAAGACAAGACACCCGATGTTCACTCAATGCTCATGAATCACTTCCTAAGACAAGGTTTTTGAGTAGTATGAAGATTCGAGTTATGAACATGTTTATGAATACGATTTGACATCTAGATATGTCACATGTATGTCAGCCTCATATTATGTTTTGGTAGTAGTATTTAGCACAGAGCAATGAGGGTTCCAGATAACCCAAATTCAAAACTACATTGCCACCGTATATTGCCCTCCGTGACTTATGATAGAATCCTTATGACATAGTTCTAACCTTGGCCGATTAGGACAACCTTTTTTAGTGTGGGTGCATGACACTGTACTCCATGTAGCTCATCATAGTTTATTTCGGTTAAGAGAAAACTCCTGTATGAATGTTTTCAAGCTATAAAGTTATATGCTATTCTATTTTTAAGAGTTACCTCTATTTCATGTCTTATGATTTAAACTATGATATTTACTCATGATTACTCTTATTATGCATGAACTCAGTTGTAAGCATGTTTTAAATATGTTTTACCATGTTATTTCATAAACTCACATACTCGGTACATCCTATAGTACTAACACATATTCTCGCATTATTTCCTTTGATGATGCAGATACAGGTTCCCACTCTCAGGCTCACGGCTAGAGGTCGCAAACCATCCAGTTTGATTTGGTGAGTCCTCATTCATTCGAGGACAAGTATGATTCCTAGTTAGTAGGTCCCTTTTATTTCAGTACTTAGAGTTAGCTGGGGTCTTGTCCCAACAACTCATTATGTCTTATGTAGAGGCCTTTCAAACATAGTTGGATATTCGTGTTTCATGTTTTGGATTTGATACTACTAAAACTTTATCTTATATAGTGTTGGTTTGCCTACTTATATTGATTTTGCTTCCGCTATGATTTAGTGTGTTTGCTTCGGTTATGCTAAGACCAAGGGTTAAATTGGAATCATTTGTGGTCCCGGGTCCCATGTTACATCTAGGGGGTAGCCTCGAGGCGTAACATTCAGGCTCTAGAATCTAAGTTCATACAGTTGTGAAATTTAGAACAGTGTGGGATGTTGGCCAGTATTAAAGTTAAAACCACATTTCTGGATGAAATCAAAGCCAAACAGTTTCAGGATGCACAATTGAACAAGCTTCGAAACAAGGTGGTATCCCAGAAGGCCCGGTATGCAATACAAGATGCATGTGGGGTATTGTGCTTTAGAGGGCAGATTTGTGTTCCTCCGGTTGATGAGTTGATACAAAATATGTTGTTAGGAGCTCATGGTTCACGGTATTCAATTCATCCGAGCAGTACCAAAATGTACTAGGACTTGAGGTGACTTTATTGGTGGCCTAGAATGAAGAGAGACATAGCTGAGTATGTGTCAAAATGTCAAAATTATCAGCAGATTAAGTATGACCACTAGAGGCCTACAAGATTGCTTCAAAGGATGCCCTTCCCGAGTGGAAGTGGGAAAGGATAGCCATGGACTTCATGGTGAGTGTTCCTAAGACTTTGGGGAAGTATCATTCCATTTGGGTCATCATGGACAGGCTGACCAAGTTAGCTCATTTCATTTCGGTCAAGGTGGATTACAACTCCCTGCAGTTGACCAAGACTTATGTGATGGAAATTGTGAGATTGTATAGGGTGCCACTCTCCCTTATTTCAGATAGAGGTACGCAGTTTACTTCCATGTTCTGGGGCAAGTTGCACCAATAGTTGGGCACCCGACTCTCTTTCAGCATAACTTTTCATCCTCAGACAGATGGTCAGTCGGAGAGGATGATTTAGGTGTTGGAGGACATGCTGAGAGCATGTGTGATTGATTTTGTGGTCCATTGGGATCAGTTCCTACAGTTGTGTGAATTATTATACAATAATAGCTATCACTCTAGTATTGACATGGCACCATTCATGGAACTTTATGGGAAGAGATGTAGATCACCCATAGGGTAGTTTGGGGCAGGTGATGTGAAACATTTGGGTGTTGACTTGGCTAAGGAAGCTTAGGAAAAGGTGAGGGGTATTCAAATGAAGTTTCTAGCAGCCCAAAGCAGGCAAAAAGAGTATGCAGATCGCAAGGTATGGGATGTGGCATTTCAAACTGGTGAGCAAGTATTATTAAAGGTGACACTAATGAAAGGGGTAATGCGATTTGGCAAAAGGGGCAAGCTTAGACCTCGGTATATCAGTCCATTTGTCACGACCCAGACCGCCGTGAGTGGCACCCACCCAACCCCCGGATGAGCGAACCATTAGAGTTCAACCCTTAGACTAGACTAACAGCCTAAAACCAGCAATAATAAATAAACTAGCAATTCAAATAAGCAAAAGTAACTTCATTGAATTGAAAACTATGAAAATCCCCCCTAGAATCTGAAAGTCATCGTGCCTAAAAACATCTACCAAAGCTAGTGTACGGGGATGCAACCCCAAAGAAAATAATGAAATAGTCTAAGCCCAAAACAATTGGGCTACAACTCAAATGGATAGAAATTAAGGCAGCTTGGTCGAACAGCTCACCCTTTATATCACGAATAGTAAGGCCTACAAGTGAGGTCGTGCGTCAACCGCCCGAAGATTTTCTATACTCACAAAAGACAAGTAAGTGAAGTATCAGTACACAGCCACTGTGTACTAGTAGGATCATCATCCAGTTCCAAATATACAATGCATGAGTAGTACAAAAGTCAAGTACAAGTACAAGAACACATTATTCAGTTACCAATTAATTCTAGACCGCAATTCTCCTCCTAACTTTTCTCTGCATACCAACCACTTTTATACAAAAGTCAACGCAATCAACCACATCTTATCTATATAGCCCGGACCCACACTGGGATCCCCTCTAACCAACACCTAAGTGTTAACAAGCAAAACTCGGTCTACACCAAGACCAACTCTAAAATAGGATACAACAATAACCCGACCTCTCAAGGACAATAAGCAAATATCACATTTCAAAAACACAGCCCAGTCCACTCATGGAACCAACAACAGGTGCACAATGCAATAATATCATGTGACAATGCAGTACAATAAACCCGTACAAGGCGTGGTACCCGAGCCAACCATTAGTATATCTAGTACCAGGCGTGGTACCCGAGCCAACCGTTAGTATATTCCATACCAGGCGTGGTACCTGAGCCAACCGAATGTCAACCAATCCACATTCACAACAATGAACAATTAACTTGTAAAACCAACAAGCAAAATGCACAGTTCAACCAGACTGATAAAACAGGACTATTAGACATTCCTAAGCATTCCCTAAGCCATGCATCTCATACAAATACTTAGATATAAGTACCCAAACACATAAAGCATATAGAAATCAAACCATCACCTACCTCGAAATGATCCAAGCTCTACTCAACCAGAGCTTTCCCATTTTCCGATGTTCTTTCCAGTTCTTGGTCTAAAGCAATACACAATAACCAAGAATTAATCCTTATGGCCTACAATTTACCCAGATTACATAGAAATCCTAAACCCCAGACCACCCAGGATCATTCCACCCTCTTCCCGGGTTTGCCCACTGTTAATTCACCTAGTTCTACCATTTTTATGTCTAAAATTAGGAGATTAAGGTCACATGATCATAAAACACTAACTTTAGAAATACCCAAGAACTTCTACCCATAGAATCTCCCTTTCTCCCCGGATTCTATCATCCCTAAGTCATACCAAACCCTTCCCCAAGTCTTCTCCTAGCAATTCTACCGCATAGGAAAAGTATTATGGAGTTTGGGGAGTAGAAACCTTACCTTAGGGAAGAAAAACGACGAAGAATGGAGGAAAATCACCTTAAATTGCCCTAGCTATTCTCCAAAATGAACATGTGAAAACTTAATTGTTTTGGTGAAGTTTCTGCATTAAATCCCGTCGCGCATTGCTATAGCGGTCGGCTTCCGCTATAGCGGTACCACTGTAGCAGAGTCAACCGCTATGGCAGAGGTTGACCGCCTTGACTTCTGCTATAGCGGTATTTTCTTCCACTATAGCGGAGGTCGCCATGACGGAGCCATTACACTCTTCATGGGCAGAATGCTGGGGAAACTCCAAAATTTGTCCATTTTACTATACACTTGGTTCCCCTGACAATCCAAAAATAACCCTTTCACGTCAACCACAATTTCAGGAGTTCTACCTACCCAAATTCGATTCTGAAAAGTCCCCCGGACTCCTTTATGTCTTAGCTACATGGAAAACTAGCTCAAATCAATACATCTAATACAATCCTCACCCGGATTGCCCTAGACTATAGCTCTCTCCAAATCTAGTCGAGGCTAGCCTAGCCAAGAATTTCAAACTCCCAAACACGGAGTTTTATAACTCTAAAACTTGGGAGAATGGATTACCCATAACGATGGACCCAATCGTTATAACAGATACCAATTTACCCATCGTTCATCCCTTAATAATCAATCCCGAAATTACAGAAATTAAAGAAGGAAAGTGTAGTACCTGAATCCTTAAACAAGTGAGGGTACTTTCCCCGCATGACCTTCTCAGTTTCCCAAGTGGCTTCCTAAATCGGACGATGCTTCCACTGAACTTTTGCCATATTGATCACCTTTGTTCTCAATTTCTGGACATCCCAAGCAAGAATCAAAACTGGTTCTCCCTTATAGCGAAGATTCTTATCGAAAAGTACCTCATCCCACTTGATAATGTAATCCCCATTCCCATGGTATCTCTTAAGCATGGATACATGGAATATCGAATGGACACGCGATAAACTAGGCGGCAGTGATAATTTGTAAGCCACTGGCCCCATAATCTCAAGAACCTTAAATGGACCGATGAACCGAGGGCTGACCTTGCCCTTATTACCGAACCGTATAACTTCCTTCATTGGTGACACTTTCAACAATACATGTTCACCAACTTGAAATTCCATGTCCCGGACCTTGCGATCCGCATATTCCTTCTACCTACTTTGAGCATCTAGCAATTTGGTTTGAATGCCTCTTACCTTTTCCTGCGCTTCCTTTAAATCCACGCCCAGAGGCTTTACATCACCTTCCTCAAACCATCTAACCGGTGATCTACAACCCCTCCCATACATTGCCTTGAATTATGCCATGTATATACTGGAGTGGTAGCTATTGGCTTACGAGAATTCACATAATGGTAGAAACTGGTCCCAATGACCCTCGAAGTCCATCACACATGGTCTCAGCATGTCCTACTACCTGGATTATCCTCTCCGATTGACCATCAGTCTGAGGATGAAAGGTTGTACTGAAGGTGAGTTATGTACCCAACTCGTCATGTAGCTAACCCCAAACTTAGAGGTAAACTTTGTACCCCTGTCTGAAATGATGGACATTGGTACCCCATGCAATCTCACAATCTTCTTCCCGTAGATCTTAGCCAATTGCTGTAAATTGTAATCTACCCTGACCGAAATGAAATGAGCAGACTTGGTCAGCCTGTCAACAATGACCCAAATTGATTCATACTTCTCCAGCGTCTTGGGAAGACCCACCACGAAATCCATGGCTATCGTCTCCTACCTCCACTCTAGAATGGGCATTCTCTAAAGTACTCCTGCAGGTCTCTGATGCTCATATTTTACCTGCTGGCAGTTCTGACACTTGGACACAAAATCAACTATGTCCCTTTTCATCCTGGGCAACCAGTAACGCTGCCTCATGTCCCTATACATTTTGGTCACACCCGGATGAATTGAGTACCACAAACTTTGAACCTCTGCCAAGATATTCTGAATTATATCATCAACTCGAGGAACACAAATCCTCTCTCTTAAATTTAGTACTCTGCTAGAGTCTAACGTGATGCCCCTGGATTGCCCGGATATTACCTTACCTCGAAGCATACTCAGTTTTGGGTCCTGAAACTGCTTGGCCTTTATCTCCTCTATGAAAGTGGCTTTGACCTCAATACTGGCCAACAACCCACCTTGTTCTGAAATACCCAAGTGCATGAACTTGTACTCCAACGCCTGAATTTCCCTTGCTAGTGGCCGTTTGGACACCCCCAAACAAGCTAAACTACCCATGCTAATTGTCTTCTGGCTTAATGCGTCTGCCACCACATTAGCCTTACCCGGATGGTACTGAATAGTCACATCATAATCCTTCAACAATTCCATCCTCCTTCTCTGCCTCAAATTCAGGTCCTTCTGCGTGAACACATGCTGCAGACTGTGATGATCGGTGAACACCTCACACTTGACACCATAAAGGTAGTGTCTCCAAATCTTGAGTGCAAAAACCACCGCTGCCAACTCTAAGTCGTAAGTCGGGTAGTTTCTTTCATGCACCTTCAACTGCCTGAAGGCATAGGCTATCACATTCCTATCCTGCATCAACACAACACCCAAACCAGAATGTGAAGCATCACAGTAAACAATAAAGTCTTGCCTTCCACCAGCAAGGACAAGATAGGATCAGTGTTCAAAAGTGTTTAAAGCCTTTGGAAGCTCTCCTCGCACTTGTCAGAGCACACGAATGGTACATCCTTCTGTGTCAGCATTGTCAGGTGAGTAGCAATAGATGCAAAATCCTTAACAAACCTCCGGTGCTACCCTGCGAGCCCAACAAAACTCCTCACCTCTATCACAGAGCTAGGCCGGGCCCAACTCTTGACTGCCTCAATCTTCTGGCGATCCACCATCACCCCCTGTTCTAACACTACATGCCCCAAGAATGCGACTGAAGTCAACCAAAAATCACACTTGGAGAACTTCACATAAAGCTTTTGACGTCACAATATGTCCAACACAATACGAAGGTGATTAGCATGCTCCTCCCTACTCTTGGAGTAGATCAAAATATCATCAATAAACACAATAACGAAGGAATCCAGATATGACTTAAATACCCTATTCATCAAACTCATGAATGTTGTCGGTGCATTGGTCAACCCAAATGACATTACTAAGAACTCGTAATGCCCATACCGAGTTCAAAAAGCAGTCTTAGGAATGTCCTCCAGCCTAATCTTCAACGTGTGATACCCCGACCTTAAGTAAATTTTCTAAAACAGTGATGCACCCTGGAACTGGTCAAACAGATCATCAATACAGGGTAAAGGGTACTTATTCTAGATGGTAACCTTGTTCAATTGCCTATAATCGATGCACATCTGCATACTACCATTTTTTTTCTTTACAAACAAGACCGGATCACCCCAAGGCGAAGTACTGGGATGGATAAATCCTTTATCTAGGAGTTCTTGTAGCTAAGTCTTAAGTTACCTTAACTCTGCCGGAGCCATACCATATGGAGGAATGGAAATGGGATGAGTGTCTAGCTCCAAATCAATACAAAAGTTTATATCCCTGTCCAGAGGCATACCAGGCAAATCCACTGGAAACACCTCTCGAAACTCAGAAACAACTAGAGCTGACTCAATAGATAGGGACTCCACACTATTATTTCGGAGATGAGCCAAGAAGGCTAGACACCTCCACCCACTAGTTTCCTAGCCCATACAAATGATATGATCTTAACTGGCTTAGGCATGTACACACCTTCCCACTCTAGACTATCCTTACCTGGAATTTCTAAAGCCACAATCTTGGTGTTACAATTTAACACCGCATGATAAGGGGATAACCAGGTCATGCCCAAGATAATATAAAAATCAACCATATGCAGGATTACCAAGTCTACCTAAGTGTGCAACCCCATAAACACAACAGAACAGTCACGATAAATATGAGTCACAACCACAGACTCTCCAAATGGGGTAGAAACATGGATAGGGGAAACAAGGATATCACATATCAAGTTCAGACCCAATGCAAAACTCACATACACATAAGAATATGTAGAACCTGGGTTAAATAACACCGGAGCCATTTTATCACAGACAAGAATAGTACAAGTGATTACTGCATATGATGTCTTAGCCTCGATCCTCCCTAGAAATGCATAGCAGTGAGCCCGATCGTCAATTCGGGAAACTTCCCTGGCTGGCTGCGCCGCACCTCTGCCCGCGCCGCCATTTCCTCTATCTCCCCGGCCTCCCTGAAAGTTACCTCGCCCACCTTGTGGATGACCTCTAGCATGACAACCTCTACCTGCCGGGACCATAACTTTAGGCTACTACTAAACCTGATTATCAGTCTGCCTGTGAGGGCACTACCTCTTAAAGTGGCCCAAATCGCCACAATTGAAGCAACCTTGATCAAGTGCAGGCCTGCTAGCAGATGAATAAGAAGCTCTGGCCTCTAGGAGCTGAAGACTGCTGATTATCTCCCAAACGACCACCTATAGCAGCTGGAAGAGCTGACTTAATAGGACGGGCTGAGTATACCTACTGATTATGACCCCTGGAATACGAACCACCATAATTTCCCTTATTTCGAGACTTCTTGGCTAACACCTTAGCCTGCCCCACCTGCCTGACTTCCTAAAGTTTTTTCACATAATCCACCACATCATTAAAGCCTTTCCCCGAAGAAGTAATATGCACCGACAACACCTACAACTCAGTATTCAGACCCTTCACAAACAAACGGACCCATTCCTCCTCAGAACCCAGCATCTGTGTAGCAAAATGAGACAAGGCATGGAACTTAGCCTCGTAAGCAGAGACTGACATGCTACCCTACTCCAAGTTCGAGAACTCATCCTTCTTCCGGTCTCTCAAAGTACGGGGTACGTACTTCTCTAAAAACAGAGCGTGGAACTGTTCCTAAGTTAGTGAGGGTAAAACAGACAACCGACATTCCACATGAGACCTCTACCACTGCTTAGCATCACCCTGCAGCTGAAATGTGACGAACTAAATACCATATTGTTGCACAATGCCCAGCTTGTGCAGCCTCTCATAGCAATCCAGTATGAACTCATAAGCATCTTCTCTATCAGTATCCTTAAATGTAGGAGGTTTCAGCTTGAGAAACTTGGCCAGCATCTCGTGTTCATTTCCTGACATCACTGGGCCTAGCATTGGCCTGAAGAAATCATTCGTGCCTGAAGTTGCATCCATCCTAGGCGCCATAGTAACTGTTGGATGAGTGTCCAAAGCCTGATTTGCAATGCCCGCGGGTATAGCTCCAGCACCAACCAACCTACTCAAGATGTTCCAAGCCTACTGAAAGGCTTCTGCTGTCATAGGAGGAAGGCCTGCACCTCTAGCCGGTGCCGCCTCAGCCTTCGCCTGTGCCCCGTCATCCTCTACCACAACTTCCACATCCTCGACTAACTGATCTCGAGGTAAGGGAAGGGTTGCGTCAAGCTCTTCAGCAGTGGCTTAAGCCCCACCCCTGGTGGGTTTGGCTCTTTCTCGTCCTCTGCCCCTTCCCCTACCTATACCGTGAACCGCTGGGCCCGCTGGTCTCACTCAATTGTTCTTTGTGTTAACCATATATGGACAGAAGAGTGAAAAGGTTAGATACCAATTTGTATCACCAAATACAAATTGGAATCAAGTTATAGAACGATAGAAGAAAGAAGAGATAGTTTTCCTAAAGTACTATAGCCTCTCGAAGAAAAGCACGGATGTCTCCGCACCATTCCGCAAGACTCTACTAGACCTATTTTGGTACAATGAGATCAATGAACCTAGGGCTCTGATACCATCTTTCTCATGACTCAGACTGCCGTGAGTGACACCCACCCAAACCCCGGATGAGCGAACCAGTAGAGTTTAACCCTTAGCCTAGACTAACAGCCTAAAACCAGCAACAAGAAATAAACTAGCAATTCAAATAAGCAAAAGTAACTTCATTGAATTGAAAACTACAGAAATCCCCCCTAGAATTTGAAAGTCATTGTGCCCAAAAATATCCACCAAAGCTAGTGTACGGGGATGCAACCCCAAAGACAATAAAGAAATAGTCTAAGCCCGAAATAATTGGGCTGCAACTCAAATGGATAGAAATTAAGGCATCTTGGTCGAGCAGCTCACCCTTGATATCACGAAAAGTCAGGCCTACAAGTGAGGTCGTGCGTCAACCGCCAGAAGATTTCCTGTAATCACAAAGGACAAGCAAGTGTAGTATCAGTACACAACCACCGTGTACTGGTAGGATCATTAGACAGTTTCAAATATACAATGAATGAGTAGTACGAAATTCAAGTACAAGTACAAGAACACATTATTCAGTTACCAATTAATTCTAGACCACAATTCTCCTCCTAACTTGTCTCTACATACCAACCACTTTTATATAAAAGTCAACGCAAACAACCACCTCTTATCTATATAGCCCAGACCCACCCTGGGATCCCCTCTAACGAATACCTAAGTGTTAACAAGAAAAACCCGATCTACACCAAGACCAACTCTAAAATCTGATACAACAATAACCCGGCCTCTCAAGGACCATAAGAAAATATCACATTTCAACAACACAGCCCGGTCCACTTATGGAACCAACAACAAGTGCACAATGCAATAATATCAATGTGACAATGCAGTAATATAAACCCGTACCAGGCGTGGTACCCGAGCCAACGATTAGTATATCCCTTACTAGGCGTGGTACCCAAGCCAACCGTTAGTATATTCCATTCCAGGCATGGTGCCTGAGCCAACCGAATGTCAACCAATCCACAGTCACAACAATGAACAATTAACTTGTAAAACCAACAAGCAAAATGCATAGTTCAACCAGACTGATAAAACAGGACTATTAGACATTTCTAAGCATTCCCTAAGCCATGCATCTCATACAAATACTTAGATATAAGTACTCAAACACCCAAATCATACAGAAATCAAACCATCACCTACCTCAAAATGATCCAAGCTCTACTCAACTTGAGCTTTCCTATTTTGTGAAGTTCTTGCCGGATCTTGATCTAAAATAATACACAATAACCAAGAATTAATCCTTATGGCCTACAATTTACTCGGATTACGTAGAATTCCTAAATACCAGGCCACCCATGATAATTCCACCCTCTTTCCAGGCTTTCCCACCGTTAATTCATCTAGTTCTACTATTTTTATGGCTAAAATTAGGAGATTAAGGTCACATGATCATAAAACAGTAACTTTAGCAATACCCAAGAACTTCTACCCATAGAATCCCCCTTTTTCCCTGGATTCTATCATTCGTAAGTCATTCCAAACCCGTCCCCAAGTCCTCTCCTACAAATTCTACCGCATAGGAAAAGAATTATAGAGTTCGGGGAGTAGAAACCTTACCTTAGGGAAGAAAAACGATGAAGAATGGAGGAAAATAGCCTAAAATTGCCCCAGCTTTTCTCCAAAACGAACTTGTTAAAACTGAACTACTTTGGGAAAGTTTCTACATTAAATCCTGTCATGCTCCACTATAGCATTTAGTTTCCTCTATAGTGGTACCGTTGTAGCCGATTCAACCGCTATGGCGGAGGTTGACTGCCTTGACTTCTGCTATAGCGGTATTTTCTTCTGTTATAGCGGAGGTCACCACGACAAAGCCGTTATGCTTGTCATAGGCAGAAGCTTGGGAAACTCCAAAATTTGTCCATTTTAAAACACACTTAGGTCCCTTGATGATCCAAAATAACCCTTTCACGTCAACCTCAATTCTGGGAGTTTTACCTACCAAAATTCGATTCCGAAAAGTCCCCCAGACTCTTTTATGTCTTAGATACATTAAAAACTAGCTGAAATCAAGATATCTAACTCAATCCTCACCTAGATTGCCATAGACTATACCTCACTCCAAATCCAACCGAGGCTACCCTAGCCCAGAATTTCAAACTCCCAAACCCAGAGTTTTCTAACTCTAAACCTTGGCATGAATGGATTACCCGTAACGACGGACCCAGCTGTTACACCATTCGAGGTTCTCGATATTATAGGGCCAGTGGCTTACATGTTAACACTGCCTCCCAGCTTATTCGGAGTTCATCCAATCTTCCATGTATCCATGCTGAAGCGATACCATAGGGATGGGGACTAAATTATTAAGTGGGATTCGGTCTTGCTAGACAAGGACCTTCAGTCTGAGGATGACTTGGTTACTATTCTTGATCGGGGTATCTAGAAATTAAGGACAAAGGAAATTAGATCGGTAAAGGTCCAATAGAAGCATTATCTAGTTATGGAAGCTACTTAGGAAACCGTAAAGGACATGTGAGACAAGTGCCCTCACTTGTTTGAGGATTCAGGTACTACCTTTTTCTCTGTTTTAGCTCATCTTTTTTGGGTTTGATCATTCAGGGACGAATAGTGGGTAAATTGGTATCTATTGTAATGACCTGTTTTATCATTATGGGTAAGCTTTACATGCGAAGAAATGGGTTAGAAATCTTCCAGGTTTGGTAGTTGGAAATTTTGGGCTAGGGTAGTCTTAAACAGATTTTGAGTAAAGTATGATATAGGGAAATCCGAGAAATGATTGGGTAAAATGTCTTAGGTTGAGCTAGTTTTCCTGTTATCTAAGGCGTTAAGGAGTCCGAGGGACTTTTTGGAAGTGGATTAAGGTGAGTAAAACTCGCGATATTGAAGTTGACGAGAAAGGGTTGGTTTGAAATGCCAGGTCTTGAAAATGTGTTGTAAAATGGGCAATTTTGGAGAATTTCTCGAGGTTTTATTCTGTGTCAACCACTATGGCGGTTGACAATGCACTACAGTGATGACTGCTATAGCAAAGAAATTTCCGCTATAGCGGAAGTCAAGGCGGTCAGCACCATCATAACTAGCGGGTCCCAATATGGTAGTGCCGCTATAGAGGATTGGAGACCTCCATAGCGGAGTAAGTCGCTGTAAAGGCAGAAACTTCCCCAAAAACATTCATAATTATTCAAGAATATTTTGGGGAAGGGAAGAGGCTGTTTGGGCCACCCCAACTCAATTTTCCATTAAAAGTCATCATAAAGGTAAGGATTTTACTCCCCTACTTTAGTATTTTAATTCCCGGACCTTAGAATCGATATTTACGGGCTTGGGGGAATGTTTGGTTTGACCTAAGGAGGTAGAATATGATGTAATGGAGATTCTAGGGTGTAGAGATACTTGGGTCTTGTTTATAATTGATCATTCATGACTTATTCACCATAATTTGCTTAATGTATCCGTAAACATGATAGTTTTAGGTGAATTACTGGTGGGAAAGCCCTGGGAGGGGTGGAATGATCATGTTTTGGACTGGGAATTTGGATTTGAATATAATTCAGGGATTATTAGGCCACTTGGACTGATTTTAGTGTTATGTGTAATGATTTTTAGACCAAGGGCAAGCGAAAGCTTGAGGAAACGGGAAGGCTCCGATCCAGTAGAGTTTTCAGACTATTCGAAGTAGGTGATGGTTGTTGTTTCCCATTTGCGATATGTGTACATTGTAAGTGTTTCTTGGTATTGTATGTTCATTCCATGGTTTAGGAAATGGAATTATGAATGTCTAAATATCCGATTGTTAATCATGTGAAATGAACTTGTCTTTGTTACTTGTTGGTTTACAAGTGTGGTTATGTTCATTATTGTTGATTATTGAATTGTGTGTGACATTCGGTTGACTCGGGTACCACACCTGGTACGATACATTAGTTGGCTCGGGTACCATGCCTCGTACGGGATACATATATCGATTGGCTTGGGTACCACATCTGGTACGGGATATATATATTGGTTTGCTCGGGTACCACTCCTGGTACAGGTTTTATAAAGGTTGGCTCCGGTACCACGCCTAGTACAGGTTCTATAATGGTTGGCTCGGGTATCACTCCTGGTACAAGTTTGATTATACTTGTTTATTGTGTTATGTTCGGGGGCGTCTCAACCATATCGGGGGACTTAGGCCAAACTCTAACGAGGGTCCTTAATTTAAATTATATATATATATATATATATATATATATATATTTAAAATTTATTTTTCTAGCTTTTTGAGATAAAAAATTACTAATAATTTTTTTATAGTCAATATTTTCTGATAATTCTTTTTCAATTGACAATATAGGTAACACATTCAATCTTTCTTGAGACATTATTGATCTTAGGTAAGACTTTATCAATTTGAATATTGAAAAACTTCTTTCGGCTGAGGCAACCATAATAGGAACTGTCAACATTATTTTATAAACAATATAGGCATTTGGAAAGGAATCTAGTCATTTTATTTGATTGTGTATATCGATCACAGTATTATCTACTTTTACTAATTCTCTTAACACTTTTAATTCAGAAAATAAATCTAAACCATCAATGTCAGAGTGACTATTATGCATTAGAGAATATTCAAGATTAAGACAATATTTTTTCAAATTATCATCATCTAGTAATTTCATTTTTTGACCACTAAATAGAAAACCAAAAATATTAGCATACGCTTAAAATTGATCGAATCTATTTTGAAGTGAAAAAATAGCTTGATCAACTATGTATAAAAAGTAATCGACTCTAAAAGAATCTTCTAGAGACATTGAAATTTCATTATCAACATTTTCGTCAAATTGCTTCTTTCTATGTATTATACATTTTTTATGAAATTTAGGTTCTATATTCATCTTAGATGCAATTTTCTTAGCTGAAATTATAGTAGTTGCAAACCCTTCTTCTCGATATTTTTTTAAAAAGAAATCAAACCACTAAGTTGATCTTTCGATTGTAAATTTTTGTTAACTGAATTAACAGTGAATAATATATCATGCCAAATAGTCATACCCAATAGAAATTCAAAATTTTCAAGTTCGTATGTTGCTAAACAATTAGTTTCACTTTTAGTTTTTGGATCATTAGTAATTTCTACTAAATTCAATAAAGCATCTCTTATTTGTGGAGCTTGAAATCGTATTTCATTGATACTTTCAATACGACTTTTCCAACATGTTTGTGACAATGATTTAAGAGCTAGACCGGGTCCATAATATTTTAAAATTTTCCATCGCTTAGTAGAAGAAGAAAATAGTGAATATATGTGTTGGACTATTCCAAAAAATAATATAGCTTTTGTACAAGAATTAGCCATGTCACAAAGTACCAAATTTAAACTATGACAACCACATGGTGTGTAAAATGATCTTGGATTTAAATCGAGAAGTCTTTTTGTACTCCTTGATGTTTTCCCTTCATATTAGATCCGTTATCATATCCTTGTCCTCTTAAGTTATCTATATCAAGTCCACTATTTTTTATCTCATCAACAATAACTTCAAAAAGACCTTTTCCACTTGTATCATCTAATTTTAAAAATTCTAAAATAAATTCATTAACTTTTATTGGAGTTATTGAAATATCTACACTCCGCAATATAAAAGACATTTGTTCTTGATGACTTATATCAGGAGTGCAATCAAGTATGATCGAAAAATATTTTGATTATATATTTTTTTCAATAATTTTATTCTTAATATCACTTGCAAATATATTTATTAATTCATTTTGTATATTATGTACAAGGTAATGATTATGAATTTCATCATATTTTTTCATCAAACATGTTCTTGCATGACATGATCAAATTCCACAATCATTTCAATTAAACTTAAAAGATTTCCATTACTTTATTGATATAACTTTGTGTTTTTTCCTTTAAATGCCAAATTATTTTTTCCTAGAGTTTTGACCACGACAATAATTCTTGACAATAAATTTTTCCAGTGCTCTCGATCTCTATTGATCTGTTCTTGAAGATTTTTATCAATTGTTTTATTTGTGTACAATCTCATTTCAAAATCAATCAACGCACTCATGTTAATAATATGATCATTTGTTGTTTCATGAGTTCTGAGCTTAATACTAAGATTTTTCCAATCATTAGTACCTTCACTAGCTAATTTATTGGGACAATTTATACTAAACAACTTGCAACAAAAACAAAATACTTTATCTAAATCTTTAGAATAAATTAACCACCTTCTATCATGTTTTCCCCCATTTACTAATTTTTTAATATAAAATGTAGTAGAAAAATGCCTTGAAAATGTATCCTTTGAAAATTCTATGCTAGTAATTCTAATTGGTTCTTTTTCTACTAATAGATCTCTCAATTTTGTATCTATATTAGTCCAATTGTTGATCTTCCTGAAGATCGATGTTCGTTTTGTCACTAACTTCTTCTTCTTCTTGAATTTTGTTATTATTCCTATTGTCGTTGTTATTGTTATCACCATCTAACTCAACTAAATTACTAACTTGTTCATCTAATGAACGTTCTTCAAACTTCTCCGTTTCGTTGTTTTTGTTGTTCACAAGAAATTTATCAAGGGCCCCTTTTTGTGATTGTATCAAATTTTCAATTTTTCTCTTTTTTTGAAGTTTTGAATAGCCGGATTCATATTTTCTATTTGACATAATTAAATTCTAAAAAAAATTTAAAAAGGCACTCTATACGTATGAAATATTAATATAAAAAATATACGAAAAACTAATAAAATATAGAAAAATAGAACCTTATTCAAGAGACGAATAACTTGATTTTATAATAACTTCGGCTAATCGGCTCTTTCAAGATTCACGATCCTTGAAAACCTGGAAAAAAACTCAAAAATAATACACAATATATATTGTATTGTATATTTTGACTCATTTTCTCCCTCAAAATAGTATCTGGTTAATTTATTTTGAGCTTATGAAGAATGAATAATGAAGATTGAAGAATAAAATAGCAAAGAGAAACAAAGAGACACTAGCAGAAGTAAGTCTTTTTTTGTTGTGGAAAAAATAATGAGGGTTGAGAAAAAGGTAAAAGAGTAAATATAAAGTTGTTCCTCATTTTTTGCTCAGCAGACTTTTCCATTCTTTCATGCCCCAAATGGTACAAATCACACTTAATAAATGAGTTGTTCCTCATTTTATGCTAAGGAAGATTCTATGAAAAACTCTATTAGTTTTTTTTTGTGTTTTTAAAGAAAAATCTGGGGCTTTTTCTTAGAATATTTAGTAAAAAGAATTTTGAATATATATTATATATAACTATTATATATAAAAATAAGGGGCCCCCATAATTATGGGACCCTAGGCGATCGCAGAACTGGCCTAATGGTTGAGACGCCCCTGCCCCCATATCCTTTATCCCCACCATTCCTTTCCCCTAGTTCCCCAGCCCCACCTCCAATTGTATTTGTCTAAATTATTTACTAATACTTTTAGGATGATAATTTTTGCTTACCCTATAAAACACAAGAAAATAAGTAAAAGCGCCACTTATTTTCTAGATAACTTTTTTTAAGAAAATATTTTCCATTCTTTCATACAAAACACACCCTTAATCTAATACGACAATTAAAATCTAGATCATGTGTTTATATATGTTTTCTCATATGTGAATATTATAAAGTATCATGCCACGATCTGATATCGGATTATGATGGCACCTACTATAACCTTCTGGTAGGTAGCAAAAACAGAAGATGTAATCCAAAAGTACTGACAAGCATAAATAATAAGGAAAGTTGAATTGCGACAGCGGGCCACCATGTATAGATACATATATAATAGGTACAAAATATACAACTTGGGCCCTATGGAAATGAAGGAACGATAAAAAGTATAAGATATCCAACTTCGGACCTAGTGTTATCGGTACAAGAGCCACTAAAATACGAGAGTAGAATTACACTGATCATGACTGTCCAAAATATACAAAATAGTAGATACATGAAGAAAAGAACTAAGTCTCCGAACGCCTAGAGCTCACCACAATCCGATAATAGAGGTCCACAAACGAGTTGGAAATCAGCGAGGGTGACTCGTACTGGGCGCTTCATCAGAAAAAGATGCAAAATTGTAATTGTAGTACCAAAAAATAGGGTAATCAGTAGGTATCATTGGATGAATGATCTCAGAATATAATATATAACATAAAATACATGAAAGGAACCTACACATCTGAAGCTAACCTAGAAATCTTAAACATACAAGGGCAAAGTGAAGATAATAATAATAATAATAATAATAATAATACATGAGAATATATGTACACATGATAAATACTATGCAGTCTGATGATGATGCAATGCAGCATGTGGCCAATGAAGAAAAGTAAAATCCATAATTATCCATCGGGCCGCTGTAGCTCATCAAAATACACATAAAGTAAAGAAACTAGGAATTTATCTCTCGAGCCGCTCAGAATTGTGCCTCGAACTCATCAACAGAAAAGTAAACAGAGAAAGGTTCAAAAATGTCCCTCGGATCAAGTGCAAAAGCGGTAACCCAAAATCCATAGTAATATGACACAATTTCTTCTTCTAAGCTGAAAAACCAATATTTTCCTCAAAATCGTGCCATAATCCATGTATATGCATGTATGAATGTATTTGTGCCAACAAAAGTATATATAAGTATATGTATATGTATACACCAAATAACGTGAAATCACCCTCCACAACAAAGTCACACTAACTTGATGTCCAGCCAGTCCAATTGTCTTGGGCCCACAATCTCATAACAGAAGAAAATACAAAAATAAAAGTAGAAATGATGAAAATCAATTTAAGAAAGCTATTCTACCATGAAATCCTTCTCTAAGATTATGCTAAAGATCCCTAATCTAATCCTAACATGATATAAAGATACTTGAACTAAGGCTTAAGAAGAAACACTATTCTAAGGTCCCTGAAGCACACTATATATTCAAAATTTTATATAATTTGACCCTATCCAACTCATTCCTCCAACCAAATATGAAATTTATTAAATATGCTACCTAATTGAGTTAAGTCTAAAGAAGGAAAACCGTAGCCTACATCAATGTCGAACGTCAGAATCGAACAGTCACACATAAGTCTTCCCCTTTTGTAAAGCCTCAGATCGATACCACGCTATCAAATAAATAATCTACATGTCAATATGGACTAATGATAGCATACTGATAATCTACAATTTGGACCACAAATAGGGTCAAAAATCAACCTTCGAAGCTCATCAACAAAATCAGAAATAAATTTCACAATTATCCTCTTCATGAGGTAAGGATTGTAAGCCAAAAATTTACGCAAAGATGGGACTCAAATCGGGGCCCTAATCAGCCCGGAAAGTACCATGATCAAAAAGAAGATTTTCAAGAAATTAGAAGATCAATTCGTGAATTAGACACGGAGACGAAGCTAGAAACAACACTAGAATGAAAAGAGAAAGAGAATTTACTTCAAGTTCGGGAAATCGCCAAGAATTGGTGAGGAATACCTTTCACCTAGCTCTCAAAAATGGAGGAAATGTCTTAGAATAAATTAAATCAAGTGAAGGAGAAGGTAATTAAATGACCAGCGATCATCATTCCTGCGGAAGATTCACCATTAGTGCAACGCCGCAGCAGTGGTGGATTCTCCACACTAGCATAGAGCTCGTGTCTTCTCAGGCTCTGCTAGAGCGATCCAATGCCCACAGGCATGAGCCTGTAGAAGAAACAGAATGATGCAGGAGCAGAGACAGGTGCATGGTTTACCCTTCGAAGGAGAGATCCTCACTCCACAGGGGTGGGCCAAGCTACGTAGGAGCAGAGGCTACTAAAATCACTAACCGCGACTAGTTTGGCTAGCTCACTGTATAAGAAGATACTCTGGTGCAAGCCAAGATTCGCAGGAGCGGCTGCAGTAGCACCAGTTGCATCAGCAACTCAACCACACTCCCAAGTCCCTAAATACACCCCAGAATTCATTCAAAACCTTGTGAACACAAATCAAACATGCTACCCAAATGGAAATGGTTTTCTAGAATCAATTGATTCGATAAAATAACCAACGAACGTAATCTTGATGAAATATTAATCTAAGTCAACTCTTTAACCAAAAACTCAAAAATTTACCCAGTGCCCTTAATGAGTCTGGAAGCTTTGAAACCTGAATCAAAGGCACCGCTAGCCCAAAATCCATGTTCCAGAGGTAATGGCACTGACCGAATTATCATCTGAGCCTATTCAGTAATAGCACCAAAGGTCCCGCTAGCCCAAAATACCTTCACTCTTTTTCTATTCTACAGATACATTTATACACACACACACCACATGGTTCACTAATTCTCAAAAATGATGCATTTGTTTCTCTCACGCATACACTTCCTTAAATCCCACACACTCATCTGTATTATTCTCTTCTTTTCCTTCATTAATGAACAACGCCAAACAATACAGAACAACTCCAACTCTCTCGAATCCTCACTAAAACAACACCTTAAAACCCCAAAAAACCCATAAATCGACAAAGCAGCTTTGTTCATCCAATTTCTCTCCTATTTCACATTGATTTTGTACGAAGGTGTGAGTTGGAAGAACCTCAAAGTTTCTAAAAGGTCCTTTGTGTCCCTAAAACATTCTAATCCTGTGATTAATGGTGGAATCCTCTCATGTTTTTTCGATTAGACTCCAATTAGTACTTACATCGAAGGCTGAAGGATTTCTCATTTGAATTTTGAAAATCTTGTCTAATACCCAAAAAAATTTCCCCCAATTTGAATCATTGGTTCACCTATAAATACCTCTCTTCCCATTGATTTAAAGATGGTTCTTGACCCCTTTTCTTGACATTTTTATAGCATTGGAGGGTCATTTCCTCTTATTATTGAAAAATAAGGAAATCCAAACCTAAACTATAAGTTTCTAGTTTTTTTTGGTAGGACTCGGTCGTCCCAGATTCACTGCCTAGAATCAGGTAAAATCCCCTTTCTTAATCTCAATCGTATGATTGAATTCATGTTTTAGAACTAGATCTATACTCGTTACTATCTCATTGGTTTTGCTGCTGGTTGTATGGTGTGAGAGAGACATGAGAAACCTCTAAATTGATTGATTCAATCTCACCTAGTTGATATGAAATTCCTCTATTTGGACAAAGTTTTGTTGTTCTTCTACAATAAAATTCCCATGTGTTTTGGCCTTTTTCCTTATTGTTCTTTTGATATCATCTGGATGAAAGCTGGTAGTTTAGCGTTTATGTTGTTTGAGAGGGACATGTAAAGCCTCTACTAGGATGTGTTATTAGATTTATGTCTTTCTTCTAATAAGGTCTTGTTTATTCTTTCTTGATGTTTGTCTTTGTTAAATTCACTATTTTTTCCTCTATTCGTCTGTTTTACTTCTCTTCTTTATTCGATCAAAGGCAGCTTCTTAGTTAATAGTAGAAGGTAGTTTTGAGCCAAAACTCAAGACCTCTCTGGTTTATAGTATCATGTAAGGTCTAGTAGTTGTAGTTTTGAGGTGACTTTTAGTTATCCTCAATATCAAAGTGGAACAAGGTCTCTCTGATGATGGACTGCTTCCACCCTATGAGCTTCTTATGGTTGAAGAATTACAACTTCCTAAAGGCTTTATTTGATCCGTTCATATCATCTAGAGTCTAAGAAAAAGTTAGTAGCCGGGATTCTTTAAAGGTTACTCTTTAGTTTTCACTTAAAGAATAGAATTCATAATGATCAAGTTTGTACCATAGATTGTGGTCTTCAAAATAGTGTCGATCCTCTCTTTTAAGGATTTATATAGCTCACAATGCCACTCAAAGCTTATTAGGAGAATGTTGGACTTCCTCTTTGTCACAACCAAAAATCCCAAGGATTGTGATGACACCTACCCTAAACCAACAATCGTAGGTAAGCCTAACTAAACAAACACAAGCAACTTAAATTTAATGAAAGTAGTGGAAAAACTCAATGATTAATCAATAATGACTCAAATAAAAAATAATCAAAATGAGATAGAATAGTAGACTCAATACATTCCAAGACTCAGATTCTCAATACAGAATATCCTAACCAAATACTACAATAATATTTTTTGAAAGTAAAGAAAACAAAGATAAATAATAGAGGAAGTCGGGACAGTCTTTGAACACGGGAGCTCACCACAACTTCAAAGATACCAAGAAGCATGAAATCTAGCCGCGGGGTCTGCTTGTACCTGAATATACATCGGAAGGATGTAGAAAAGTAGGGGTGAGTATGGTCCACTTGTTCTCAGTAGGCATCATAGGCCGACTGAGCATAAGTCATTACTATATCGAGTAAAGAATACTAATATAAACCTGCATGCAGAAAAGTCCCAGCAGTTCAATATCAAGATTACACGATATATCTCAATTACAACAACAACCAAATTGTCATGCCCCGAGGTTACCCCCTGGACGTAACACGAGACTTGGGATCACAAGTGCCTCCAAGTTAACCCTTAGTCATAGCATCCTCAAGCATAACATAAGGTAAGAGGAAGAATAATAGATAAAGTTGAAATAACATAAATGTAGAATCAAGTCAAATAGGAATACAAGATCCGTACGAAGACTAAAATACTGTCTATGTCTGAAAAACCTCTACATGGCCTAAGGATTTGCTAGGATAAGATCCTAGCTAACTCGAAGTACAGAGGTAAGAAATTAGTACAAGCTAAAACATATCTAGTCCTCGACCTAAGAGGACTCACCAACAGATGACAAAAAAGTGGCCTGGAAGCTCTAGCCACGTGTCTGGAAAGGAACACCTGAATCTGCACCATCAAAGGATGCAGCGCAAGATATGCTTCAGTACTATAGGATGTAGCGAGTATGTGAGCGATGCATGAACCATGATAAAAATAGTTTAAAACATGCTTAAAAAGGAACTTATTACATGAAGAAGGGACATGAGGAAATACCAAGATAAAAGACATAAAACATGAAATAAAGTTTAAATAAAAGTATAAAATCATATAACCTCATAGCTTGAAAATAAACATGTGGGAGTTTCTCTTAATCGACATAAACCATGCTGAGCTACACGGAGTCAAGTGTCATGCACCCACACTGAAAAAGGTTTTCCTAACTGGCAAAAGTTAGAACCATGTCATAACGGATCTTGTCATAAGCCACAGAGGGCAACCTACAGTGGCAACGTAGTTTTGGACTTGAGTTATCTGAACCCTCATCTCTCGGTGCTAAATACTACTTCCAAAACATAATAACATGAGCTCATATACATGTGAAATATCTAATGCCAAACTTGTTCATAACTTGTTCATACCCCGGATCGTCATACTACTCATGAATTTTGGTTTAGAATTCGATTCATGAGCATTGATGGAACATAGAGTGTCTTGTCTTGCATAATACTTCATGATATGTAAAATTTGCATGACTCTAGTTCAATTTCATAAAACATATACTTTCATAGAACATAGGAACTAGGCATGCACATGCTTGAAAATCCATAAGGAACCTGCTATCAAAATCTAATTTGCTTAAAACAACTTCATGCATGTAGAAATTTCCATGGTTAAACTTCAATTCATGAAATAAGAGTTAACATGTAAAACCCTATGTGAAATCATGCAATTTAATAGTAATTTCATAATCAAATCATGAGAAGATCATATTTAGCAAAACCCATAAGAATTGGATAAGAATCCTAGTTTAGAGATCCATGAAATCAAAACTAGAATTAGGGGTTTTGGTCACAAGGGTGAAAGGAACCCATTGTTGATTACCCACATACCTTGATTGAAGACAACCTACTTGAATTGGAAAGACCTAGGAGGCTTGAACTAGGAGCTTGAGACATGAAGCTTGGAGAAGAATTTTCCCTTTTTGGGAGATGACTGAAGTAATGAAAAGGAACTTAGGCTAATGAGGGTGAAAACCCTTATTGAAATAGTCAAAATGACATCATCTAGGAGTTAAAAGAGTGGGTAATGACTAAAATACCCCTGGGACTTAATTAGGAAAAAAATGATTTAAATTTTGGCTTCAGGTTCCACGGGTGGAGTCTATGACTCGTAGACCCAACCACGACTCGTGGTTCCTTCTCGTTGAAACTGCCCAAGATTTCAGGCTGCTGAAAGTTCCCTATGACACAACAGGATGACTCGTGGAAGCTTCCACTGGTCGTAGAACTAAGTCGTGGGAATCAAGGAACCTGACCACTCTATGTCTGAGTTCCACGGGTTGGTTCCACAACCCGTGGAAACTTTCACGAACCATGAACCTGAATATTGGTTCTCATACCTGAGGATGGTCTGCAAGACTAGAATCACGAGTCACTTCCACGACTCGTGGAATCACCCACGGCTCATGGACTTGACCCGTGATACCTGGAAGTTCAAAAATCTCTACTAGTTCTGAGTTTAAAAGCTGGATTGGTTTTTGGGGTGTTACAATATCTCCCTCTTGGAATCATTCATCCTCGAATGAAGAATAAGCAAGTGAAACTGAAAAGAAAACAGCCCAACCAACAACAAAACATGGAAATCAAGGAATAAACATGAAAACTAAACTTTCCGACTTAAAACATGGTTAAATCAACTTCGAAAACATGAATGCATGATAGGATCATGAGAGTAGCTGATGGAACTAAATCGAAGGAACATACTAAGGATGAAACTATTACCTCAAGCTGGAGCGTAATCAGAAGGAAAGAGATGGGCATATTTGGCCTTCATGGCCTCTTCCGCTTCCCAAGTAGCTCCTTCGACAAGCTGATTTCTTCAAAGAACCATTACCGAAACAACTTCTTTATTTCTCAACCTCTGAATCTGACGATCAAGGATCTCTATGAGAACTTCCTTATAGGTGAGACTATCCTTCACACCCACATCCCTTAAAGGGATAATCAAGCTTGGATCACCAACACACTTCTTTAACAAGAAAACATGAAAAACTGGATGAACCACTTCCAACTTTGTTGGCAACTCCAACTCATACGCAACGTTACCAACTCTCCTCAAAATCCGATAAGGACCTACAAAACGGGGACTAAGCTTTCCTTTCTTGCCAAACCACATCACACCCTTAATGGGTGACACCTTTAGGAAAACCCAATCATCAACTTCAAATTCCAACTCCCTTCTCCTCACATTCGCATAAGATTTTTGTCAACCCTGAGTGATCTTCAACCTCTCCCTAATAAGTTGAACCTTCTTCATAGTCTCATGAACTGAATCTGGACCAATCAAGGCTGCCTCACCTACCTCAAACCAACCAATAGGAGACCTACATCTCCGTCCATAAAGTGCCTCATACAGAGCCATCTTTATGCTAGAGTGAAAGTTGTTGTTGTAGGCAAACTCGATATGAGGTAAGTGATCATCCCAATTACCTCTGAAGTCGATCACACATTCTCTCAACATATCCTCCAAAGTCTAAAGAGTACACTCCGCCTAGTCATCTGTCTGAGGGTGAAAAGCTGTGCTAAGCTTCACCTGGGTACCAAGACCTTTCTGAAATGATCTCCAAAAATGAGAGGTAAACTTAGGACCTCTATCAGAAATAATAGACAAGGGAACACCATGCAATTAAACTATCTCCTGGATGTAGAGTCTGGCATAATCGTCTGCTGAATTGGTAGTCTTAACAGCCAAGAAGTGGGATGACTTGGTCATCCGATCGACAATCACCCAAATGGAATCTTGTTGCCTTCGAGTACGAGGCAAGCCAGTAATAAAGTCCATATTGATTGCTTCGCATTTCCAAGTGGGAAGGTCAATATCTTGAATCATGCCACCTGGCCTTTGATGCTCCACCTTTACTTGTTGACAGTTGGGACACTTGGCCACAAACCCGGCTATGACCCTCTTCATACCATTCAACCAAAAGACTTCCCCTAGATCATGGGACATCTTAGTAGCACTTGGATGAATGTAATATCTAGAACTCTGAGCTCAGTCAAAATTTGTTGTCTCAACCCATCCACATCTGGCACACATAAGCGACCCTGATAACGAAGCACACCATCTCCCCTATAGGAGAAAACCTCCACTCGTTGCTGATGAACTGCACCCTTATTCTGAAGTAGAATGGGATCCTTGTCTTGCTTTGACTTCACCTCAGCTACCAAAGATGATTCAGCACCATTTTGTACAACCACACCACCTTCTGTCGAGTCCATAAGGCAAACTCCCAACCGAGTGTGCCTATGAACCTCCTTAACCAATTCCTTCTTCCCATCTTTAACGGAAGACACACTTCCCATGGACAATCTACTCAAAGCATGGGCCACGATATTGGCCTTACCCGGATGGTAAAGCACACTCATATCATAATCCTTAAGGAGATCAAGCCATCTCTTTTGTAGAAAATTCAATTCCTTTTGAGTGAACACATACTGAAGACTCTTATGATCGGTGAATACATCCATATGCACCCCATACAAATAATGTCTCCAAATCTTCAAAGCGAAGACCACAGATTCCAAGTCCAGATCATGAGTAAGATAGTTCTTCTCATGAGTCTTAAGCTGTCTCAAAGCATAAGCAATCACCCTACCATGCTGCATCAAAACACAACCCAAACCAATTCTGTAAGCATCACAATACACAAGAAAATCATCTAGGCCCTCGGGTAGAGCTAACACTGGAGCTGTGGTCAATCTAGTCTTCAATTTCTGAAAGTTCTTCTCACACAAGTCGGACCACTGAAATTTTACCTTCTTCTGAGTCAATCTGGTCAAAGGGGCAGCAATGGAAGAAAATCCTTTCACAAACCTCCTGTAGTAACAAGCCAAACCCAAAAAGCTCTTAATATTGGACAGGGAAGTGGGTCTAGGCCAATTCTTTACTGCCTTTATCTTTTGAGAATCAACTCGGATACCATCACAAGTCATAATATTACCTAGAAAGGCAACTGTCTGCATCCAGAACTCACACTTGCTAAACTTAGCAAACAACTGTCTATCCTTGAGAGTTTGCAACATAACCCTCAAGTGGTCTACATGCTCCTCCTCACTCCGAGAGTAGATGAGGATATCATCAATGAAAACAATCACAAACATATCCAGGTACTATTTGAACACACGGTTCATCAAATCCATAAAGGCTGTAGGAGCATTCATTAGACCAAAAGACATCACAACAAATTTATAATGACCATACCGAGTCCTGAAGGTTGTCTTTAGGATATCACACTCTCTAACACGAAGTTGATGATAATCGGATCTAAGGTCGATCTTGGAGAAGAAACTAGCACCCTGAAGCTAATCGAATAAGTCATCAAACCTAGGAATGGGATATTTATTCTTGATTGTGACCTTTTTCAACTAACGGTAGTCAATACACATTCTAAGAGAACCATCCTTTTTTCGAACAAACAAAACTGGGGCACCCCATGGAGAAATGCTAGGCCTGATGAAACCTTTATTAAGAAGATCTTTCAACTCTTTGAGTTCCACAGGAGCCATTCTATAGGGAGGAATAGAGATAGGGTTCATATCTGGAAGAAGATCTATCCCAAAGTCAATCTCTCGCTCGAGAGGAACTCTGGGACAATCCACGGGAAACACTTCTGGAAACTCATTCACAATACGAACAAACTGAAGGGATGGGGTTTTAGACTCCGTGTCCATAACCCACACTATATGATAAACATACCCCTTTGAGATCATGTTCCTAGCCTTAAGATAAGATATGAAATGACCTTTCGAGGAAGGGAGACTACCTTTCCATTCTAAAATGGGTTGATTAGGAAACTTGAAATTGAAAACCCGAGTACGACAATCAATACAAGCATAACATGCATACAACCAATCCATACCAAGAATGACATCAAAATCAGTCATCTCCAACTCTACTAGATTCGCTTAAGTGAATCTATGAAGGACTGAGATAGGGCAATTTTGATAGATCCTTTTGGCTAAGACTGACTCACCAACAGGAGTAGAAACACAAAAGGGTTCTAAAAGCAATTCAAAACAAACTTTGAACGTGCATGCTACATAAGGGGTTACAAAAGATAAGGAAGCACAGGGGTACAACAAAGCATACACATCAAAAGATAAGACTTTCAACATACCAGTTACAACAGTTGGGGTACCCTCCTAATTTTTATGAGAGGACATAGTGTAAAGGCGGTTCTGGCGCTGACCACCAGAACTAGAAGTTGTGCCGTGCTAGGCTAATCTACCTTCTGAAGTTGCTGGGGAAGACTGAGTCCTACCACCTCCCTGCCCCTTCTTAGCTGAAGGGCAATCTCTAATCAAGTGCCCAGCCTGACCATACCCAAAGCATGTACCCGTGCCTAAACAACACTCTCCCGGGTGATTCTTCCCACACTTGCTGAAACTAGGATTGGGAGGTCCCTTAGCAATACTTCCCTGGGACTGGGAATAGGAACCAGGTCCTCTACCACCCTGATCATAACGAGGCCTCTAAGCCTGGGTAGGAGAACTAGTAGAAGAATGCATGGATACTGATGAGTTTTTCTATAAAGAAGAGCGATGTCCACCTCTGGACCTGTGATGATCAAAACCTGATACCTCGGATCTAACTCTCTTGTTCTCCCTCGCTATCTCCCTTAGCTTGTCACCCTCTATCTGTTGGGCATGAGTCATAAGTCTGGAAATATTCATATCACTCAATAGAGAAGCATACCTACACTCCTTCTTCACCGCATCAGAAACCCCATAGATTAACTTGCTCATTTGATCATGCGGGTTCGCTACCATGGAGGGAGCATATCTAGACAACTGAGTGAACTTCAGACTATACTCTTGAACCGACATCGACCCCTGTCTCAAGTTCACAAATTCCTCCACCTTCGCTTGCCTCAACTCTCGGAGAAAGAACCTATCAAGGAAGGCCCTCTCAAAACACTCCCAAGTCGTGGGGACCGCATCCCTCACCCTAGCCTTCTTCCATTGCGTGAACTAAATATGAGCTACATCCTTGAGTTGATAGGATGCAAGCTCAACAAAATCAATCCCAACTACTTGCATAACTTCGAAGATCGTTTTCACTTCATCAATAAAGTTGAGCGCGTCCTCACTCACTTTCAAACCCTAGAATTCAGGCAAGTTCATACGGATAAAGTCACAAACTCGGGCCGCTACCCCACCTTGAAGATGGACTAGGCTAGGAGCCTACTGATTGGCCTGAGTTGCCAAAGTCTGGGATAGAAAATGAATGGCGTTCCTTAACTCTTCATTCATGACATTGGGGACTGAAATAGGAGGAGAAACATTCCGAGCGGCTCGGGGAGGCATAGCACATCGAGGAGTCATAATCTAAAATGTACAAGATGAGGATTAGAGGAACATAAGAGTCAATCTCTATCGTACGACGTGATCATGAAAGAAGTGAAGTTTTCTAAGACACCTCATAGCTTCCCTTTCATATGTGTGGTGCGCTTCACACACATGAAAAAGACTCTACTCGATGCGCCTTTCAGACATCCTAGAACTTCTGAACCTGAGGATCTGATACCAAGTTTGTCACACCTCGAGGTTACCCCCTGGATGTAACACGAAACTTGGGACCACAAGTGCCCTCAAGCTAACCCTTGGTCATAGAATCCTCAAGCATAATATAAGGTAAGCGGAGGCATAATAGATAAAGTCAAAATAACATAAATGTAAAATCAAGTCAAATAGGAATACAAGATCCGTACGAAGACTCAAATATTGTCTATGTAAGAAAATCCTCTACATGACATAAGGAGTTGCTAGGACAAGACCCTAGCTAACTCGAAGTACGGAGGTAAGAAATAAGTACAAGCTAAAAAATATCTAGTCCTCGACCTAACCAACAGTTGACAGAAAAGTAGCCTCGAAGCTCTAGCCATGTGTCTGGACAGGAATACCTGAATCTGCATCATCAAAGGATGCAACACAAGATATACGTCAGTACTATAGAATGTAACGAGTATGTGAGCGATGATTGAATCATGAAAAAAATAGTTTAAAACATGCTTAAAAAGGAACTTATTACATGAAGAAGGGACATGAGTAAATACCAAGATAAAAGACATAAAACATGAAATAAAGTTTAAATCAAAGAATAGAATCATATAACTTCATAGCTTAAAAATAAACATGTGGGAGTTTCTCTTAACCGACATAAACCATGCTATGCTACATGGAGTCAAATGTCATGCACCCAAAGTGAAAAAGGTTGTCCTAACCGGCCAAAGTTAGAACCATGTCATAAAGGATCCTGTCATAAGCCACAGAGGGCAATCTACAGTGGCAACGTAGTTTTAGACTTAGGTTATCTGAACCCTCGTCTCTCGGTGCTAAATACTACTCCCAAAACATAATAACATGAGCTCATATATATGTGACATATCTAATGCCAAACTTGTTCATAACTTGTTCATAACGTGTTCATACTCCGGATCGTCATACTACTCGTGAATTTTGGTTTAGAAATTAATTCATGAGCATTGATGGAACATCGAGTGTCTTATCTTGCATAATACTTCATAACATGGAAAATTTGCATGGCTCTAGTTTAATTTCATAAAATATATACTTTCATAGAACATAGGAACTAGGCATGCACATGCTTGAAAATCCATAAGGAACATGCTATCAAAATCCAATTTGCTTAAATCAACTTCATGAATGTAGAAATTTCCATGGTTAAACTTCAATTCATGAAATAAGAGTTAACATGTAAAACCCCATGTGAAATCATGCAATTTAATAGTAATTTCATAATCAAATCATGAGAAGATCATATTTAGCAAAACCCATAAGAATTGGAAAAGAACCCTAGTTTGGAGATCCATGAAATCAAAATTTGAATTAGGGGTTTTGGGCCCAAGGGTAAAAGGAACCCATTGTTGATTACCCACATACCTTGATTGAAGATAACCCACTTGAATTGGAAAGGCTTAGGAGGCTTGTACTTGGAGCTTGAGACTTGAAGCTTGGAGAAGAATTTTCCCCTTTTGGGAGATGAGTGAAGTAATGAGAAGGAACATAGGCTAATGAGGGAGAAAACCCTTCTTGAAATAGTCAAAACGATATCATTTAGGAGTTAAAAGAGTGGGTAATGACTAAAATACCCTTGGGATTTAATTAGGAAAAAGCTGATTTAAAATTTGGCTTCAGGTTCCACGGGTGGAGTCTACGACTCATAGACCCAACCACGACTCGTGGTTCCTTCTCGTGGAAACTGCCCAAGATTTCAGGCTACTAAAAGTTCCCTACGACTCAACAGGATGACTCGTATAAGCTTCCACGGCTCATAGAACCAAGTCGTGGGAATTAGGGAACCTGACCACTCTCTGTCTGAGTTCCACGGGTTGGTTCCATGACCCGTGGAAACTTCCATGAACCATGAATTTGACTCATGGTTCTCAGACCTTGGATGGTCTGCAGGACTGGAATCAAGAGTCACTTACACGACTCGTGGAACAACCCATGGCTCATGGACTTGTCCTGTGATCCCTGGAAGTTCAAAAATCTCTGCAAGTTCTGAGTTTAAAGGCTAGATCGATTATCGGGGTGTTACACAAATGATAATGTAATGCAATGATATGGATAAAATGCATTGGCAAATGCCTATTGTATACACCTTTCAAGCATAAATCACTCCAGGACAGGACCCATGGGGGACTCGTGTGGTCCCCATGCAACCACTCAATAGTATTATACCTCACCATCTGGTAAACTCATCGGATCACTCATAAAAATGTCATTTTCTCACCATCCGACAAATGCATCGGATCAATCATAAAAATATCATTTCCTCACCGTATCACTCTCCAATGTTTAATGAGAAGAAAAGAGATACATGCTCAAAATAATAAGTCAAAATCAAATACAATAAATATGATCAAAATCCCTGAATCGCAATAAGTTCATAAACACTAGCTACGAGCCTCAATCTCAAATCAGGAATCTAAGTTCCTTTTTCACCCATATAGTAAAAGCTCTAATTGGGCATAACAATGATAAATCAACTCATTATGTACTCATAACCATAATTTTATCTAACTCATACCATGCTTTGCACGATAAGTTTCTACCCAAGAAATATTTAAAGAAAGTTAAGCCATAACCTACCTCGAAGATGAACTACAAACTCTAAAAGGTCACATCTGAGCCTTCGATCTTAACCACTCTATCAAAATGAAGTTCTACACGCAATCACATGTTCAATGATACCCATAATGCTAAGTTTCTAAATCGGGTCCAAAAAGTCAACCCAAAGGTCAAACCTAGGCCCACAAGGTCAAAACTAGAAATTTATCAAAAAATAAGTTTACTCATAGATTAAGGAGTTAAAATCTACAATTTTATCAAAAATGGAGTTAAAACCGAACTCGAAATTATTATTTTATCAAACTTTAACTTTACCCGAAAACCCCCAAAATTTTCAAGTTCAAACATGGTTTAAAACAAGAAAAATCAATATATTTATGCTAAAATCAGATTATCCATACTTCAAGGGCCTTAGTATCAAAAAATCAATGAAAACCTATCACAAATTGATTCTAAAATAAATAACTTTTCATTTCATAAACTTTAGGATTTCAAATCTTGACTTGTGAATCAAAATCATGAAAAATGAAAAATATAATGTTAGGAAGTGTAAAAAATAAAGTAATAAACACATACCCAATGTTTGTACGAGAAATACGCATCGAAAATTTCCTCAATCGGAGTTTTCTAGCTCCAAAAATGTAAACAATACAAAATTTAAAACGCTGTCCAGGTGAATTTTGTTTTTCGCGTTCGCAGGAACCCCACCGCATCTATGAAGAACAAATTCTCACATTGACTGGTATAGAAGATGGTCCTTCATCACGTTCGCAGTCCCCCATCGCATTCGTGAAGAAGAAACTCTGCACTAGAAACAAGCAACTGCTGATTTCACTAAAAAAGAGCATAACTTCCTCATACGAGCTCCAAATGCGATGATTCTTTTTGCGTTAGTTAAAAATTTCGATACAGATCTAATGGTACCATTCAAACACCAAATGGATCTCATTTGCTTCAGGTGACACTACTAAAACTCAATGACAATAAACTTTCAAACTCTGAACGAGTACCAAAAACTCAACTGAGACCCCCCGAACACAAACTAATAGTGCAAACCATTTGTAGAACACATTCCAGACCTGATGGAATAATCAAAACACTCAAACAAGGTCATCTTGGATAAATGTTGACCGAGGTCAACTCTTAACTTAGAAATTTTTAAATTTTTAAATAATGACTCAAAACTCATTCCGAAGCCTCGGGATCCAAACCAAACCTTCAACTATACCAAAAGTAACCCTCCGAATATAGTGGAATCATCAAAACTAGAAAATAACCTTTCTAACCTCAAATGTTAACTTCGGTCAATTGTCTTAAGTTTCCAACTTCCAAAAGTCAAAAACTCTTCTAAAACTCATCCAAATGTTTGCAAACCCAAAGCAAATAGTCCTACTAACCCAAAAATGATGTTCCAGAGCTGATGGCAATGAATTTTTTTCGATATGTGCTCAACTTCTATGGATGTTGACTAAACTCTACCATATTAGCTTTTAAACCTTTCAAAATAAAAAACTTGTATAATTCTCAACCAACCACCTCGGGAACCATGCCACTTATTCCCGCAAACCAAGAATACCATGATACAATTATGAAGAGGGTTAAAGTAGTGAGAACACACGAAAAGTCAAAAAATCACTATGAGGATTGTTAAACTCTTGAGATTACTTTCTATTTCTTCAACAAAAAAAAAGGCAAATGGTAAAAGGATGTCCCTTTAGCAACTTTTAAGTCTTACAACTATTTAAATTTAGTCCCGCTTGCTATGAGGGTTGATAACTAGAGCTAATAAATGTTTGTGTATTTCTATGGTATTGTGTAAAGGTAGAAGGTCATGGCTTGTTTCAAGCATGTTTTTATAAAAATTAAAACCACTTTCTGCCTATAGGATGTTAGTTATGAAATATTGCGAAATCAAAGTGGGGTACTTATCTAAGTTTTTTTTAAAAGGTCTTTAAGTTAGTAAAAAAATAAGATTTCTTTCTAGTTCAAATATAGTAATAATATGTATATTGGGTTTTGAACTCCAAAAGATTACTGTTTGTTCATAAAATAGTTAATCCCAAAAAACTCTTCACTTGTTCAAATTGGCTACGCGATGAAATATTCTTATGCCTAAACCATGTCATGTTTCATTTGAGTTTTACATTATGAAAGTCTGCTTCATTTTCTATTAAGTCAGATCCTTGTTTGTGACTTGTCGCATATTCATGTTAGTTTCAACTTGACCCGAGAAGACCTTCTCTTTTTTTGAACCATAGTTGTTTCTGTTAGCATTCAGACTCTCAGTCAACTTTTGATCCTTCTTCTTCTTTTCCCGAGTGTATTTCAGCCTTACTTTTGATAGAGAATGCGTGGTTTCCTGAGAAGATTTGTTGTATCCTTTTTCTGTTTAGTTTTCTTCTATGAAACCCAAGCTCTTTTGTTTTTCTTTGTTGAGCGGATCCAAGATTTTAAACTTGTGGGTTCCCTTATATTTTTTAAAAGGGAAAAAAGAGTTTCAAAAAAATTCTCATACAAAGATTCGATCTAATGAAGAGGAAACCACAAGCAATTCCGCAGGGTCCTCCAAGGCCACTGAACCAACAACCAACTTTGTTTATGGGTTCCCACCAGCATATTCTTATACCTTTAATCGATTTTTTAATATAATTACAAGGTTTTGAAAAAAGTTAGGGGGTTCTCGGGAATCCCCTAACTGTACCGTAGATCCGCCCCTGTCTCCATATTGTTGCATTCAACACTCTATATGGTTAAAAATAAGCTGCTTAAACATCATAGTTATAAGTTTTGTTCTCGATGTGGTTAAATAATATGGATCTGTTATCATGTCATGTTTTAGTCGAACTATTTTCAGGTAGCTTAAAGCTAAGTCTCTTTGAATATAGTTTTAAAATTGACACTCAGTACATTTAATTAACAAGGTTACTAAATGAATATGAGATTATTATTGTTGTATGATATAAAAGTGTTTTATGCTCTCTATTCTATTGGTATGTCTAATAAACTGATTTGAGGGTGCAAAATTTCAATATGTTTGTGTCAAGAAACCATCTTATTAACGTCACAATTCATCTTCTTGAAATATGACTGTAGCGGTAACTTGTCTTAACCAGATTCTATCTAGAATACATTTTTCAAATTCACTTGTTAGGATGAACTAAGCTATAAAAACCAGATCTTGATGCATGTCTCGTCCTTGTTACGAGTCTCTATTTTGTCGCTATCTTTTGTAGTTACCTTACTGTTTATGGCAAGAATCAGATTTTTTTAATCCTATTTTCCATGTTATTCTTTCACATGTACACGTTGCGAGTAAAGATGGAGTCTCCATAGAGACTCTCACTACCACAAGAAGTCTCATTTGAGGCAATACTGTCGCTAGAATTCTTGTACCCCTTTGACCTCCATTCTCTCTCTCTATCATGGATGTATCAAAAAGCAATTGCAGCTCAAGTAAAAGTAGCAGAACAGTAGCAGCAGTCCAGTTTTCCTCTGAAATTGGGTCGAGATTTAGCAGGCTCAATTGCTTGTTGTCATCGGCTAGGCCACAGAATCAATTTTCCTTTCTTTATCTGATGTTATTATTTCTTTACTTATCTCGTGAACACTAATATTTTACTTAATCTACACGAATCTTTGGGGAGAAATTTTATGTTGAAATATCATTTTACTTTGGTCATTTGATATTTTTTAAAAAATTTGATTTAAGTTAGGCAAACTTAAACTTGTAGAATAACTTGTGCAATTTTCTATGTCCCTTCATAATTATTAAGAGGTTAAAATAAACTTTTTAGAATTTGGATTAATGATTTAACTTAAAGTCTTAAATCGGATAAAATCGTTAAAGTTAGAATTATTTTGGAACTTTGTTATTTAATTTATTTCATTACTTGCAGTAAAATAAATTGATAAGTAACAAATACATTCTATTCATCTTAATAAGATTATTCAAATAATATAAAGGAATTTTTGTTAGCCAAATATGTTTAAATTCGCCGGTGAACCACGTGTTAGCGGATCTTTTAAGGTGCTTAACAACTTCTTTAGAGGATCACTTAAACCCTTACCTATAACTCCGGTTTTCAACAAGGGCTTCAAAAACACCTTTTAAAATGATTTTCTTAATTTCCTAAAAAATAAGTAGTGACTCTCTATTACTCTCAATCTTTTTAAATATTTTTAAAAAATAAAATAAAAGTATATAATTTTTCCATGAAGTTATGACATTTTTTAATTTTAAAAATAATCATAACAAAATGGCGACTCTGCTGCGGATTTATCTAGGTTATAGTATAGTTTGGCTAACTCTTATTTGTACCAATTGTTACTTTCCACAAATTACTTGTTTAAATTTCAAATATATAATTGTCATTGCATACATGGCATATTGTCATGACCTAAACCGCCGTGAGTGGCACCCACCAAAAAACCCCGCATGAGCGAACCAAATAACCAACAAATACTTAGTGAAACTAGCAACTCAAAATTAGTTGCATTAAATAAAACTAGCATTCACAACTAAAATAACTAATAAGAAAGATCCTACGGAAAAAACACTCCTAGTATATGAAAATTGTGTACCAAAATATCTACTAGTGTGTAGAGTGCAGGAATACAACCCCAAAAACAAAGAAGTCTAGGTCAGAAACAATGGACTTGAAGCAAACTAGATGAAACCATGGTAGCCCGGAAGAAGCAACTCACCTTCAGATTCTGGAAACGTCGGGACTACAACTGAGGTCGCGCAGCACCCGTTGATAAATGTCCCATACTCACAAAAGAAAAGAAAGTACAGTATCAGTACACAAAACTACAGTGTACTGATGGATCATCGGTTAGCTCCAATAAACAACATATTAACATTAAACTAAAGCTGAGTAAGGTAAGACGAAACATGAATAACGAATCAACAAATATGACCCAAACTCTTAGTCCTACACCTAAGTTACCAACTACATGAAACATGTCCAACAACCACCGTAAACAACAACAAATACAAACAAACCAACCCTTCTCAAGTAACCCAGACCAACCAAGGATCCCTAGGACAACACTTACAGTGTTCAACATGAAATTTTGGTCTACACAAGGACCAACCCCACATTTAAGTACAACCACCCGGCCACTCATGGGCCAATATACAACAATCACATTTCAAGAAACAACTCGATCCAATCATTGAACTGTCAACAAAACACAATCAACAAGTATAATCAAAATGGTACCAGGCGTGGTACCCGAGCCAACTGTTATAGAATATGTACTAGGCGTGATACCAGAGCCAACCATTATAGAACCTGTGCCAGGCGTGGTACCAGATCCAAACATTATAGAATCTATACCATGCATGTTACCCGAGCCAACTGATATATGTATCCCATACTAGACATGGTACTCGAGCCAACCGATATATGTATCCTGTACCAGGTGTCACTCCCCGAGCCTACACCCTGGACGTAACACGGGACTTGAGACCATAAGTGATCCCAAGATAACCCTTCTTGATGGCATTGGTATAATTCATGAGCAACTAAATAGAAATAGATAAACTAAAAAATATTATGCGGAAGCTGAAATGTGCAGAGCTCTTGAAAGAAATATTAAAAATTAATAAACTTTCATAAACTGAGATACAATAGCATTTGAAAACTGATACAACTAACTGATTGACTATATGACTTTCTATGAAGCCTCTATTAACACTGACTACAGTTAGCCAGGACATGACCCCGAACTATCTCTAATCAATGTATAAAAATAGAAAATAACTGCTACAACTACTACTGACTGGGTTTCCGAATAAGGAGAACTCATCCCTCACTGACTGGAAGCTGCGATCTGTCTGACCATGATCCTGGGAGCTAGCACTAAAACCTACATCATAAAATGATGCAACACAAGGAAGGTATGCGGTCACTACTTTGAATGTACTGAGCATGTGAGATATGCACTAACTTAAAAATCATGAGAAACATGTTTGTACTGAAAACATGGCTGAAAACTGGACTAAGTATAACATCTGAGGTGCATAAGTCAAAACTAGAGAATATAAGTTCTTTTTCTAAAAAAGGTGTAGATCATGTTTTTGAAATATTACTGAGAGATCATGATATTTTAAGATAAGTAAAATTGTTATTTGGGGATCCATAGACTGAAAGAATGAAGTATATTTGTAAATCATGAAATAGTGCAACTGAGCTGAAAGTCATGAGTCATGCTAAAAGTCATGTTTAAAGTAAATCCTTTGGTGAGATTCTTCTAATTAACATGCTGAAAATATTGATATAGTGTACTGAATGCAAACTGAAAGGTATAAATTGATGCAATGACCAAGTATATAAACATGTAACTGTATAATACTGAACTGAAAAACTGAATATGAGGTCATGCAATAATGAATATGGACTGTGGGAGCTACTATTAACCGACATACCCCAAGCTGAGCTAACTATGGGGCCAACCTATAACTCTGGATGGAAGGATATTCATATCTTGCCAAGGATACCAACAAATCTGACATGGATCCACTAAATTTATGTCCACAAGAGACAAGGATGTCCAACCTAATTTACAGCTGACCCCTTGATACCTATGGTGGCGCCGTAGTTTTGAGACTTAGAGACTGCTACTAAAGGTCTCATCCTAATCAAACAGTTGAGCCTTCATCCCTTCATCCGCTCGGTGCTAAGCCTACTCCTAACTGAATATACAACAATGAATGCAGCTGAAAACTTGATAGCTCAAATATACTGATGTTCTGAGAATGAACGGCAATACTAAATCTGAAAGCATTTTGTTATTTTCTGAAAAGTTGTAGGCTGATAACTAGGTAATTTCATTCTTTAAAATTGAGTACTAGTAGACTAGGCTGTATGCTGAAGAAAAGTTAGTTCATGTGAAAATACTACAATTCCATGCTAAGTTCTTGAAAAGAAAGCTAATTCATACAGAAGATTCTGTAAATCTAGGGTAAGTCTGTTTCATCAAAATTCCTGGGACTTAAGAAAATATCCGTAAAACATCTTGTAATCACTTAAACAAATAAGGGGAACATATAGTATCACGAGAAATTCAGTTTTGTAAAGATATGCATAGTTGGGTAAAATCAGGCTATAATTCGCTTCTTCTAAAATCTAGGGTTTTGAAATCTAATTGCAGTAGTTCATGTAGAAATCATTCTAACAAGAAAAGTAGTCATTCATAGTAAAATACTTGTTTGGGTAAGAACCCTAGAATTATAACGTGTAGAAATCATAAGTGAAAAATTAACTTTGGGCATGAGGGTGAAAGGAAACCCTCATTGGAATCCCACATACTTTTTGGATGATAATCCTTGAAGAGAACCTGAAGTTTGAAGCTTGATGGAGAAAGCCTTAGGTCTAAAATTTGGAGAAGAACGCTCTTTTCTTCTTTGAAATTGACTTGAGAGAAAAAGTGAGGAAATCTGATAGTTTGGAGGTATTTTACTTAATAAAATAAGCCTAAAACTATTTATAGTCAGATCTAAAAGAAGAAGGAATGGTCTGAAATACCCCTGGGAAACTAAATTAAAAGCTTCTGAAATTTCTCAGAATATCGAACCACGGATTGGTTGATGGACCGTGGTTCTAAATGATGGAACTTCAACTGACCCATGGTTCTGTCCCAGAGTTCTGGGGTTCTCTGAAGGTGATTCCACGAGTTTACAGGATGGACCGTCATTTGAAATGACAACCGGTGAAGTCACCCGTGGAAATCTAGAAGAAAGGCTGAAAATTGACAAACCACGGGTCATACTACAGACCGTGGCTTTGGTCTATGGGTTGTGAACCAACTTATCATTTTGAAGGTTAAAATTTAAAGTTGCAGGTCTATTTTCACGAGTCACAGTACGGACCGTGGTTCAGAACCACGGTTCATCATCCCGTCCGTAGTCACTGGCAGTGCTGCACTAACATGCACATAACCTTTTACTCTGGACTCGGATTAATGCACGATCGATGGCGTTGGAAATAATACTCAAAAAACATTAATTTGGTGGTACTAGGCCACCTAACTCTTCTTATTTTAGGAGGTGTGATCATTTAAAGATGACACTAGTTTAGTCATACATGAAAACTTCTTTGGTTGGGGGGCTTGCAACTTAACTTGCTTCTAGGAGTTTCTTATGAGCATGATTCACATAAGAAACACTCACCACACTAGGTAAATGATCATTACACTCATAGAAATAGTTCGTGTCTTAGCTTAAAATTTTTGGGGTGTTACAACAGGCGTGGTACCCGAGTCAACCAATGTATCATACCAGGTATGGTACCTGAGCCAATCAAATATCACACACAATCCAATAATCAACAATACTAAACACAACCACACTTGTAAACCAACAAGTAACAAAGATAAGTTCATTTCACATGATTGACAACCGAATATTTAGACATTCATAATTCTATTCCCTAAACCATGCAGTGAACATACAATATTTAGAAACACTTACAATGTACACATATCGCAAATGGGAAACAACAACCATCACCTACCTTGAATAGCCTGAAAGCTCTACTAGACCGGTGCCTTCCCATTTCCTGAAGCTTTCGCTTGCCCTTGGTCTAAAAATCATTACACATAATACTAAAATCAGTCCAAGTGGCCTAATAATCCCCAGATTATACTCAAATCCTAATCCCCAGGCCAAACCATGATCATTTCAGCCATCCCAAGGCTTTCCCACCATTAATTCACCTAAAACTATCATTTTTACGGATACATTAAGCAAATTATGGTGAATAGTCATGAATGATCAATTATAAACAGGACCGAAGAATCTCTACACCCTAGAATCCCCTTTAAATAAGACCTGTTTGGAACAGGTTTGGTGTGTGTTCAGAAGGAACAGTTTCTTTCCGAATATCTGTTGGAAATTATTCCGCAAATTTTTAAATAATATTTTGCACGAATTAAATTAATGTCTAAGAAAAGAGAAATTATTTGTGAATTAAATAAATTTTATCCAAAAATATTTATCAATCAATCATATTATTTGCCAAAGCCAAAGCCGAAGCTGAAGTCGTAGCTAAAGCTAAAGCCGAAGCCGTAGCCGTAGATGAAGCCTAGCCGAGCGAGCGACGATGAAGACTGCATGAGGGGACACTCTCTTCTTAATCCTTTAAGAGATAAAGGAAGTGTTTCTTAATATAATGACAACATATTTCCTCTATTCTACCAATGAGGGAGAAATGACTTTCTTTTCTTTTTTTCCTTCACTTGGTTCCCCCATATTTCTAAATTCACATTACACCCAGATTTACCAATTCACACCTTATCTTTAAAGCTCATTCTTTAAAAAACACAAATGCAAAAATGCCCCACATGAATGGAGAATGGCTATATCATGAAAACATATGCATGAAAAACTGTGTGATTCGAAAGAAAGGATTAATTGCATCTGGATAAGTAGGTTTCCCTTTGAACTTTCCCTGTATAAGTAGACTTGATGTCTTTGAACCATTGAGATTTGGTGTATACCTAGACAAGATAAGTCACACAATCAACCCTTTAACTGTCCTTGGTTCTCATTATTTTGTTCTTTTCAACCATGAACACTGCCTGGCTCATAAGTGCGTAGAGAACTCGCCTTACAGGATTCTCCTTGAAGAGGCTTCCACTTCACACTTACATAGCTGATTCCTAAATGTGTTATCCCGTAGATACACCATTTGATATACCCTGTATCAAACTTAGAAATCATTAAAAAACCTTAATGCCTTATCCTTGTTACTGAACTGTAACACCCCAGAAATTCTAAGCCAAATCTGAATCGTTCTTCATGTGTTGTTAGACCCAAACTATATAAATTTTCTATGTATCTAAGTATATAGACTTATTCTTAAATTTCAAAGGTGTATTAGATATGAATTAGGGTCATAAAGAACCTCTAGCTCAAAGTTGAGTTGAAGGCTTCCTTACCGATTGAGTTTTAGTGTATGATTTTTCAAGGGTCAAATTCAAACGATCATAACTCCTAGAATATAAATAGTTTGGTGTCCTTGTACCTACCAAATTAAAGGACATTGAATCTTCTGTCCAACGCCACTGACCGTTCCTTAATACGAGTCCGTAGTAAAAAGTTATCAGTGTTTTACTAAAAGGTGTCTGTCTGTCAAAATGAGAGACAGCAACCACGAGAAGGTTCCATGAGTCGTGGAAGTTTCCACGAGTCATGAAATCAACTCATGGAAATCAGTTTTTTAACCTAAAAACCACGAGGAAGTTCCACGAGTCATGGAAGTTTCCACGGGTGGTAAAACCAACTCTTGGATAGTCCAGAAGCTTAAAAGTGGCCTGATAACCACGAGGAGGTTCCACAAGTCGTGGAAGTTTCCATGGGTCGTGAAACCAACTCGTGGAAATCAGTCCAGAGGCCAAAAACATTTCCCAGGAATCACGAACCCTTTCCACGAATCATGATCCATTCCACGAGTTGTGATTCATGTCCGTAGAAGATTGTGACAAAATTTTCAGCAGTTTTTCAGACTCTTTTCCTTGGTTTTTTTTTTGTAATTTATCACTCTTTTAACTCCTAAGTTAAGTCATTTTGGGCAAATAAGAGGGGTTTTTATTCCCACTTGGCCCAATTTCTCTCTCATTCTTTCAATCAACTTTCAAAAGAAGAAAAGGAGTTCCATCTTCTCAAGCTTCAAGTTAGGGTTTTAAGCTCCAAGTCTCAAGCTCCAAGATCAAGCCTCCTAAGTCTGTTCAATTAAAGTGGGTTAGCTTCAAACAAGGTATGTGGGTAATCAACAATAAGTTCCTTTCTCCCTTGTGCCCGAAAACCCTAATTCAAATTTTGGTTTCATGATCTTCAAATTAGGGTTCTTATCAAATTCTAATGGGTTTTGCTAAATATGATCTTCTCATGATTTGATTATGAAATTTCTATTAAATTGCATAATTTTACATGGGTTCTTACATGTTACCTCTTATTTAATGAATTGAAGTTTAACCATGGAAATTTCTACATGCATGAAAGTTGATTTAAGCAAATTGGATTTTTGATAACATATTCCTTATGGATTTTAAAGCATGTGCATGCCTAGTTCCTATGTTCTATGAAAATATATGTATTATGAAAATTGAACTAGAGCCATGCAAATTTTACAAGTAATGAAGTACGCAATTCTTTCCATGTTATGAAGTATGATGCAAGACAAGATACCCGATGTTCCATCAATGCTCATGAATCGATTTTAAAACCCTAATTCATGAGTAGTATGATGATCCGGGGTATGATTATGTTATGAACAAGTTTGGCATTTGATATGTCACATGTATGTGAGCTCATGTTATGTATATATATGTTTTGGGAGTAGTATTTAGCACTGAGTTGGACCGGGAGAGAGTACCCTTAGTCCCAGAACTATGTGCCACCATAGGTTGCCCTTTGAGGCTTATGATGACAGGATCCTTGTATGAAATGAAATAGTTCTAACTTTGGCAGGTTAAGACTATCTTTTTTGGTGTGGGGAAATGATACCGGACTCCATGTAGCTCATAATGGTTTAATGTCGGTTAAGAGAAACTCCCACATGCTTATTTTACGCTACGAAGTTAGATGATCTTATATTTGAAACTTAATTCTTCTTCATGACTTATGCTTCTTATCTTATTACTTGTTCATGTCCTTCTATTTATGTAATAAATCACTTTAAGTATGTTTTAAACTGTTTTATCATGATTCATGCATCGCTATCATACCTAGTACATTCTATAGTACTGACACATATTTTGCGTTGCATCCTTGATGATGCAGATTCAGTAGTTCATTCTCAGACCCATGGCTAGAGTTTCCAGGCCACCCTCTGTCAGCTATTGGTGAGTCCTCTTAGGTCGAGGACTAGTTATGTTCTTAGTTTGTGTTGGCTACTTACTTTCTGTACTTCTAGATAGATAGGTCTTGTTCTAGCAACTCTCAAGTCATGAGTAGAGGCTTTTCAGACATAGTCAGCTTTGGAGTCATTTTCTGGATTTGTATTCCTATTTGACTTGATTATCCATTTATATGATTCTGGATTTATCTATTATGTTTTCGCTTATCTTTGTTATACTTGAGAATGTAATGACCAACGGTTAGCTTGGGCCACTTGTGGTCCCAAGTCCCGTGTTACGTCTAGGGGTAACCTCGGGGCGTGACAAACTTGGTAACAGAGCCTCAGGTTCAATAGTCCTAGGGTGTCTGAAAGCCTCACTAAGTAGAGTCTCTTTCATGGGTGTGAAGTGCTCCACACTGATGATAGGGAGGCTACGAGGTGTTTTAGGAAAAACTTCACTTCTTCATGTTCACTATCATGCGATAGAGTTCGACTCTACTTACCCTTCTAATCCATTTGGTACGCATTTCAAATAATGTCTCCGCGAAGAAACCCTACAAGGAATGCTAATTCGACCACTCCAGATCATGAGGTTATGAATGCAGAATTTTGTGAAGCCATATGTATGTTGGCTAAAGCCATGACTACTAAGTTGAATGAGATAGAGAAACTGAAGAAAAGAAAGAGGAAGAACAAGAAGACCAGAACATGGAACAAATCATCTTCTCAGAATAGGTCATCCAGACCAACCCCATCTACAGTTAACACACCTGCACTTGATTCTCACTCTTGTCTTGAAAGGTCTTCGAAGACCTTGAGGTACCCTCGTTGTAGTAGATACGGTAAGTTTCATCTAGGTGGGTGTCTTGCTGGGAAAGGGAGGTGTTTTGGGTGTGGGAAGTTAGGCCATAGGATAAGGGATTGCCCCTCATCTAAGTGCAGTAACAATGGTGTTCAACTCCAAAGCCAATTCCTTTTATTTCCTAGCTAGCCGGGTCAGAGTATTCCTCCACAAGTTGAATCAGGTACGTCACTAGATTTTCTTCCTTTATGCATCCATAGTACCTGGACCCCTACTCTTGTTTGGTTGTGAGTTGTCTTGACCTAGAACTAAGTGGGGATAGGAGGGTTGAGCCCTAGACTTTTTGTAGAAGGAGAGTCTTTAACTATAGAAGCAAGTGGGTATTAGTGTTAGATCCTTGAGTAGTGTATGTTCTGTTAGGGTAAAATGATCATAGTTTCCTTGGAAAGGTTGGTGGGAGGTCCATAGAGTTAGGAGGGAAGCATGAACCTAAGTGGTAGATGGTGGAGTGTAGGGTTGATCAGATTTTTGAGGCTCAGGTAGCGATGCTTGTGGGTATTAGAACAAAGTCTAGAGGGGAGGTAGAAGTTTATTTCCATCCTAGCATCCTAAGTATACTTCTGCCATCGTGATACATTTGGCATGCCTTGTGTATCAGCGCAATGGTCCTATTTTAAATTTACAACACCCCATTCGTGTCTTCTATTCCAGTGCCATGTTCTTAATTCAAATTCACAGACTTTATGCAGATTCACATCCATACTCAACCCCCAGAACAAACAAAAATTGCTTCAGACAGCTATTCCAATCTTACTTTATGATTCTATGAATTCCAGCTTTACACCATGATACTTGTCATATATGAAAGCTCATGTCTCACACTATGCTCAGTCTCCATACTCAGTTCTCAAGATGTGCCTTAATGGCTAATGAAATCATGCTACATCATGTATATGCTCATACTAAATTTCTCTAATAATTCATGCTTGTGATTTCCTTACTCTAACCATGCTTTGTATGTCTAGGATGTGAGACATTCATGCCCTTTTCACTTGACTTCTCAAACACTACCTTGAGTGGCTAGATAAAACTAAGTATAAGTCAAGACCGATCAGTATTACTTCATTCGTGATGATCATGCTCCCACTCTATTCTCTCAGTGATCTTGGCTTGTGTTGTCATAGCTATTAGTAGAGGAAGCTAAGTAGTAGCCTAGATGGGAAGTAGTAGGTTATAAGCATTGAAGAAAAGTTAGGTGAGGATTATTCACGTGAAATAGTTAGATGAGGAATTTTGGTATGTCCCTTTGTAGAATTTCTTCAAGTTACAACTCCTAGATATGCTAGGAAGAGAGGAGAAGTCTTGGATAGTATGAGATACAGACCATAGGATGATCATAGTGATAGGCTTAAAAGTCGTGATGAAATACATGTGGGCTTTTGCTTTGTGTTCCTAGTAACCAATTGATTAGAGCTCAAGCTTAGTTTATTTTCATGATAAGGAGAAATATCATTCTTTGGAGGTAACTCTGGATGTAAGAGATTTAGTCAAGATAGGGTTGAACATAGTGAAAGTAGGTATTTAGACTCAGACCTTAGTATTCAGAGGGGTTAGTGTAGTTGAAAGGTGTTTCTAAGCTTAAGAGTTGTCAATCGTAGTAATTAAGGCAAGAATAGTCTTTTCTTACTCCTAGCCCAGGGTGCCCATATCTTAGGTCTTGTAGCTTCAACTTGCAAGAATACTAGACTCCTCATATCAGATCAGTTCAGACCTATCGTTAATCATTCCTAAGGCTAGAAGGCCTTACATTCAGTTTAGTCCAATGTAGTGAGTTCAGTTTAAAGGAGAATGGTTTCCTCGTATAGTTAGCCCTCTTAGTTTGACTTCCTTTTCAGTTATCATGTTAGTCATTCAGTTTCAAGTACCATCGGTTGTTCTCATGCCCTCGGTATGCTTAAATGCCTCATGAATTTAGATCAGTTTATAATTCAGTTGGAGATCAGTTATCATGTAAATACTTCAGTTTTTTAAACTCAGTTGATGGGATTTCAACCCTTTCCCCCTCCACTCTCAACTTAGAAGTCTTCATTCGAGGACGAATGATCCAAAGTGGGAGATATTGTACAACCCCAGAAATTCTAAGCCAAATCTGAATCGTTCTTCATGTGTTGTTAGACCCAAACTAGATAAATTTTCTATGTATCTAAGTATTAAGACTTATTCTGAAGTTTCAAAGGTGTATTAGATATGAATTAGGGTCATAAAGAACCTCTAGCTCAAAGTTGAGTTGAAAGCTTTCTTACCGATTGAGTTTTAGTGTAAGATTTTTCAAGGGTCAAATTAAAACGATCATAACTCGAAGAATATAAAGAGTTAGGTGTCATAGAACACACCAAATTAAAGATCTTTGAATCTTCTTTCCAACGCCACCAATCGTTCCCTAATACGAGTAAGGAGTAAAAGGTTATCAGTATTTTACTAAAGGGTGTCTGTCAGTCAAAATGACAGACAACAACCATGAGAAGGTTCCACGAGTCGTGGAAGATTCCACGAGTCATGAAACCAACTCGTGGAAATCCATTTTTTAACCTGAAAACCACGAGGAGGTTCCACAAGTCGTGGAAGTTTCCACGGGTCATGAAACCAACTCGTGGAAACAGTCCAGAAGGTTTAAAGTGGCCTGATAACCACGAGGAGGTTCCACTAGTCGTGGAAGTTTCCACGGGTCGTGAAACCAACTCGTGGAAATCACTCCAGAGGAAAAAAACTTTGCCCAGGAACCACGAACCCTTTCCACGAACCGTGATCCATTCCACGAGTCGTGATTCATGTCCATAGAAGCTTGTGACGATATTTTTAGCAGTTTTTCAGACTCTTTTCCTTGGGGTATTTTTGTTATTTCTCACTCTTTTAACTACTAAGTTAAGTCATTTTGGGCAAATCAGAGGGGTGTTTATTCCCACTTGGCCTAAGTTCTCTCTCATTCTTTCAATCAACTTCCAAAAGAAGAAAAGGAGTTCCATCTTCTCAAGCTTCAAGTTAGGGTTTCAAGCTCCAAGATCAAGCCTCCTAAGTCTCTTCAATTCAAGTGGGTTAGATTCAAACAAGGTATGTGGGTAATTAACAATGGGTTCCTTTCACCCTTGTGCCCGAAACCGCTAATTCAAATTTTGGTTTCATGATCTTCAAATTAGGGTTCTTATCAATTTTTTATGGGTTTTGCTAAATATGATCTTCTCATGATTTGAATATGAAATTTCTATTAAATTGCATGATTTTACATGGGTTCTTACATGTTACCTCTTATTTCATGAATTGAAGTTTAACCATGGAAATTTCTACATGCATGAAAGTTGATTTAAGCAAATTGGATTTTTGATAACATATTCCTAATGGATTTTCAAGCATGTGCATGCCAAGGTCCTATGTTCTATAAAAATATATGTATTATGATAATTGAACTAGAGCCATGAAAATTTTACAATTCATGAAGTATGCAAGTCTTTCCATGTTATGAAGTATGATGCAAGACAAGACACCCGATGTTCCATCAATGCTCATAAATCGATTTTAAAACCCTAATTCATGAGTAGTATGATGATTCGGGGTATGATTATGCTATGAACAAGTTTGGCATTTGATATGTCACATGTATTTGAGCTCATGTTATGTATATATATGTTTTAAGAGTAGTATTTGGCACCGAGTTGGACCGGGTGAGAGTACCCTTAGTACCAGAACTACGTGCCACCATAGGTTGCCCTTTGAGGCTTATGATGACAGGATCCTTGTATGAAATGAAATGGTTCTGACTTTGGCAGGTTAGTACGACCTTTTTTCAGTGTGGGGCAATGACACCAGACTTCATATAGCTCAGCATGGTTTATTGTCGGTTAAGAGAAACTCCTACATGCTTATTTTACGCTATGAAGTTATATGATCTTATATTTGAAACTTAAGCCTTCTTCATGACTTATACTTCTTATCTTATTACTTGTTCATGTCCTTCTCTTTATGTAATAAATCACTTTAAGCATGTTTTAAAACTATTTTATCATGATTCATGCATCACTCTCATACTCAGTATATTCCATAGTACTGACACATATTTTGCGCTGCATCCTTGATGATGCAGATTCAGGTGTTCCTTCTAAGACCCGTGGCTAGAGTTTCTAGGCCATCCTCTGTTAGCTATTAGTGAGTCCTCTTAGGTCGAGGACTAATTATGTTCTTAGTTTATGTTGGCTACTTACTTTCCATACTTTGAGTTAGCTAGGGTCTTGTCCTAGCAACTCTCAAGTCATGAGTAGAGGCTTTTCAGAAATAATTAGCCTTGGAGTCACTTTCTAGATTTATATTCCTATTTGACTTGATTATCCATTTATATGATTCTGGATTTATCTATTATGTTTTTGCTTATCTTTGTTATGCTTGAGAATGCTATGACCAAGGGTTAGCTTAGGGCACTTGTGGTCCCAAGTCCCGTGTTACGTCTAGGAGGTAACCTCGGGGCATGAAAAACTTGGTATCAAAGCCTCAGGTTCAAGAGTCCTAGGGTGTCTGAAAGCCGCACTAAGTAGAGTCTCTTTCATGGGGGTGAAGCATGCCACAGTGATAAGAGGGAGGCTACGAGGTGTTTTAGTAAAAACTTCACTTCTTCATGTTCACTATCATGCGATAGAGTTTGACTCTACTTACCCTTCTAATCCATTCCGTATGCATTTCACATAATGTCTCCGCAAAGAAACCCTACAAGGAATGCTAATCCGACCACTCTAGATCACGAGGTTACGAATGCAGAATTTTATGAAGCCATTTGTATGTTGGCTCAAGCCATGACTACTCAGTTGAATGAGAAAGAGAAACTAAAGAAGAGGAAGAGGAAGAACAAGAAGAACAGAACATGGAACCAATCATCTTCTTAGCATAGGACATCCGGACCAACCCCATCTCCAGTTAACACACCTGCACTCGATTCTCACTCTTGTCTTAAAAGGGCTCCGAAGACCTTGAGGTACCCTCGTTGTAGTAGATGCGGTAAGTTTCATCTAGGTGAGTGTCTTGTTGGCAAAGGGAGGTGTTTCGGTGTGGGCAGTTAGGCCATAGGATTAGGGATTTCCCATCATCTAAGTGGAGTAATAGTTGTGGTCAGCTCCAAAGCCGATTCCTTTCATTCCCTAGCCAGCCAGGTCAGAGTATTCCTCCACAAGTTGAATCAGGTACGTCACTAGATTTTCTTCCTTTATGCATCCATAGTCCCCGGACCCCTACTCTTGTTTGGTTGTGAGTTGTCTTGACCTAGAACTAAGTGGGGATAGGAGTTTTGAGCCCTAGACTTTTTGTAGAAGGAGAGCCTTAAACTATAGAAGGAAGTGGGTATTAGTGCTAGATCCTTGAGTAGTGTATGTTCTGTTAGGGTAAAATGATCATAGTTCCCTTGAGAGGTTGGTGGGAGGTCCATAAACTTAGGAGGGTAGCATGAACCTAATGGGGAGATCGTGGAGTGTAGGGTCGATCAGATTTTGGAGGCTAAGGTAGCGATGCTTGTGGGTATTAGAACAAATTCTAGAGGGGAGGTAGAAGTTTATTTCCATCCTAGCATCCTAAGTATACTTCTGCCATCGCTATACATTTAGCATGCCTTGTGTATCAGCGCAGTGGTCCTATTTTAAATTTACAATACCCCATTCTTGTCTTCTATTCCAGTGCCATGTTCTTAATTCAAATTCACAGACTTCATGCAGATTCACGTCCATACTCAACCCCCAGAACAAATAGAAATTACTTCAGACAACGATTCCAATCTTACTCTATGATTCTACGAATTCCAGCTTTACACCATGATACTTGTCATATACGAAAGCTCATGTCTCACACTATGCTCAGTCTCCATACTCAGTTCTCAAGATGTGCCTTAATGGATAATGAAATCATGCTACATCATGTATATGCTCATACCAGATTTCTCTAATAATTCATGCTTGTGATTTCCTTGCTCTAACCATGCTTTGTATGTCCAGGATGTGAGACACTCATGCCCTTTTCACTTGACTTCTCAAACACCACCTTGAGTGGCTAGATCAAACTAAGTATAAGTCAAGACTGATCAGTATTCCTTCATTCGTGATGCTCATGCTCCCACTCTATTCTCTCAGTGATCTTGGCTTGTGTTGTCATAGTTGTTAGTAGAGGAAGCTAAGTGGTAGCCTAGATGTGAAGTAATACGTTGTAAGCGTGGAAGAAAAGTTAGGTGAGGATTATTCACGTGAGATAGTTAAATGAGGAATTTTGGTATGTCCCTTTGTAGAATTTCTTCAAGTTACAGCTCCTAGATATCCTAGGAAGAGAGGAGAAGTCTTGGATAGTATGATATATAGACCATAGGGTGATCATAGTGATAGGCTTAAAAGCCGTGATGAAATACATGTGGGTTTTTCTTTGTGTTCCTAGTGACCCATTGATTATAGCTCAAGCTTAGTTGATTTTCATGATAAGGAGAAATATCATTCCTGGGAGGTAACTCTGGATGTAAGAGATTTAGTCAAGATAGGGTTGAACATAGTGAAAGTAGGTAGTTATACTTAGACCTTAGTATTCAGAGGGGTTAGTGTAGTTGAAAGGTGTTTCTAAGCTTAAGAATTGTCAATCGTAGTAATTAAGGCAAGAATAGTCTTCTTACTCCTAGGCCAGGGTGCCCATATCTTAGGTCTTGTATCTTCAACTTGCAAGAATACTAGACTCCTCATATCAGATCAGTTCAGATCTATCGTTAATCATTCCTAAGGCTAGAAGGCCCTACATTTAGTTTAGTTCAATGTAGTGACTTCAGTTTAAAGGAGAATGGTTTCCTCATATAGTTACCCCTCTTAGTTTGACATCCTTTTCAGTTATCATGTTAGCCATTCAGTTTTAAGTACCATCGGTTGTTCTCATGCCCTCAGTATGCTTACATTCCTCATGAATTCAGCTCAGTTTATAATTCAGTCGGAGATCAGTTATCATGTAAATACTTCAGTTTTTTAAACTCAGTTGATGGGATTGGAACCCTTTCCCCCTCCACTCTCAACTTAAAAGTCTTCATTCGAGGACGAATGATCCCAAGGGGGATATATTGTAACACCCCAAAAATTCTAAGCCAAATCTGAATTGTTCTTCATGTGTTGTTAGACCCAAACTAGAGAAATTTTCTATGTATCTAAGTATTAAGACTTATTCTGAAGTTTCAAAGGTGTATTAGATATGAATTAGGGTCATAAAGAACCTCTAGCTCAAAGTTGAGTTGAAAGCTTCCTTATCGATTGAGTTTTAGTGTAAGATTTTTCAAGGGTAAAATTAAAATGATCATAACTCCTAGAATATAAATAGTTACGTGGAGTAGTACCCACTAAATTAAAGGTCTTTGAATCTGCTTTCCAATTCCACTAATCGTGCCATAATACGAGTTAGGAGTAAAAATTTATCAGTGTTTTTCTAAAGGGTGTTAGTCTGTCAAAATGATAGAAAACAACAACAAGAAGGTTCCACGAGTCATGGAAGTTTCCACAAGTCGTGAAACCAACTTGTGGTAATCAGTTTTTTAACCTGAAAACAATGAGGAGGTTCCACGAGCCATGGAAGTTTCCACGGGTCATGAAACCAACTCGTGGAAATAGTCCAGAAGCTTAAAAGTAGCCTGATAACCACGAGGAGGTTCCACGAGTCATGGAAGTTTCCACGGGTCGTGAAACCAACTCGTGGAAATCAGTCCAGAGGCCAAATACTTTGCCCAGGAACCACGAACCCTTTCCACGAACCGTGATCCATTCCACGAGTTGTGATTCATGTCTATAGAAGTTTGTGATGAAATTTTCAGCAGTTTTTCAGACTCTTTTCCTTGGGGTATTTTTGTAATTTCTCACTCTTTTAACTCCTAAGTTAAGTCATTTTGGGAAAATTAGATTGGGTTTTATTCCCACTTGGCCTAAGTTCTCTCTCATTCTTTCAATCAACTTCCAAAAGAAGAAAAGGAGTTCCATCTTCTCAAGCTTCAAGTTAGGGTTTTAATCTCCAAGTCTCAAGCTCAAAGATCAAGCCTCCTAAGTCTCTTAAATTCAAGTGGGCTAGCTTCAAAAAAGGTATGTGGGTAATCAACAATGGGTTCCTTTCACCGTTGTGCCTGAAACCCCTAATTCAAATTTTGGTTTCATGATCTTCAAATTAGGGTTCTTATCAAATTTTTATGAGTTTTGCTAAATATGATCTTCTCATGATTTGATTATGAAATTTCTATTAAATTGCATGATTTTACATGGGTTCTTACATGTTACCTCTTGTTTCATGAATTTAAGTTTAATCATGGAAATTTCTACATGCATGAAAGTTGATTTAAGCAAATTGGATTTTTGATAACATATTCCTTATAGATTTTCAAGCGTGTGCATGCCTAGGTTCTATGTTCTATAAAAATATATGTACTGTGAAAATTGAACTAGAGCCATGCAAATTTTACAAGTCATGAAGTATGCAAGTCTTTACATGTTATGAAGTATGATGCAAGACAAGACACCTTATGTTCCATCAATGCTCATGAATAAATTTTAAAACCCTAATTCATGAGTAGTATGACGATCCGGGGTATGATTACGTTATTAACAAGTTTGGCATTTGATATGTCACATGTATGTGAGCTCATGTTATGTATATATATATTTTGGGAGTAGTATTTAGCACCGAGTTGGAACGGGTGAGAGTACCCTTAATCCCAGAACTACGTGCCACCATAGGTTGCCCTTTGAGGATCCTGGTATGAAATGAAATGGTTGTAACTTTGGCAGGTTAAGACGATATTTTTTGGTATGGGGAAATGACACCGGACTCCATGTAGCTCAGAATGGTTTAATGTCGGTTAAGAGAAACTCCCACATGCTTATTTTACGCTATGAAGTTAGATGATCTTATATTTGAAACTTAAGCCTTCTTCATGACTTATGCTTCTTATCTTATTACTTGTTCATGTCCTTCTCTTTATGTAATAAATCACTAAGTATGTTTTAAACTGTTTTATCATGATTCATGCATTGCTCTCATACTCAGTACATTCCATAGTACTGATACATATTTTACGTTGCATCCTTGATGATGCAGATTCAGGAGATCATTCTCAAACCCGTGGCTAGAGTTTCCAAGCCACCCTCTGTCAGCTGTTGGTGAGTCCTCTTAGGTCGAGGACTAGTTATGTTCTTAGTTTGTGTTGGCTACTTACTTTTCATACTTCTAGATAGCTAGGGTCTTGTCCTAGCAACTCTCAAGTCATGAGTAGAGGCTTTTAAGACATAGTCAGCTTTGGAGTCACTTTCTGGATTTGTATTCCTATTTGACTTGATTATCCATTTATATGATTTCAGATTTATCTATTATGTTTGCGCTTATCTATGTTATGCTTGAGAATGCTATGACCAAGGATTTGCTTGGGGCACTTGTGGTCCCAAGTCTCGTCTTACGTCTAGGGGGTAACCTCAGGGCGTGACATGAATATTGTCTCATCACGATAATGGATCATAAAAGTTATTTTGATAATGTTGAACCGTCATCAATGAATTTGTTTGATCTCCTTGAACCTAGATCTTGGGATCTCCAGTCTTCTAGGTAGAGTTACCACCATAATCATTTGCCCTCGGCCATAGTCCCATTCCCTTTGATGACCTTTCAACTACCTCTCTAGTTAGGCCTTTTCTAAATGGATCCGACACATTCTCTCTTGACTTTACATAGTCAATTATGATAATTCCACTAGAGAGTTTTTGTCTAATGGTATTGTTATACATAACGCTCCCAGCCCTTTCTATTGCCGCTTTGCTATCACAATATATGCATATAGGAGCCATTGACTTAGGCCAAAATGGAATGTCTTCTCGGAAATTCAAGAGCCATTCAGCTTCTTCACCGAACTTGTCTAAAGATATGAAGTCAGACTCCATTGTAGAGCGGGTGATATATGTTTGTTTTGATGATTTCAAAGATACTGCTCCTCCACCAATGGTAAAAACATATCCACTTATGGACTTAGTTTCAGTTGATCCAGTGATCCAATTTGCATCACTATATCCTTCAATAACAGCTGGATATTTGTTGTAATGCAAAGAAAAGTTTTGAGTGTGTTCCAAATACTCCAAAACTCATTTCATAGTTGTCACGCCCCGAAACTACCCCCTGGACGTGACAGGTGCTTAGTGTCACAAGTTACCCCAAGCTAACCTATAGCATGGAATATCTATACAAAATCAGAGTAAAGTATGCATTGTGTGGAAACTAAAACCATCATTTATCTGAAAGCAAGAAAAACCCAAAAGTCTGAATATATATAAATAGTTTAGTGCTGATTGAAAAACAGTACTAACAACTGCTGAAACTAGTCTATGTCTGAAAGCCTTCTAACTGAATAGGAGTTGCTGGGTCATGCCCCCAGCTAACTCTAATAAATCTGAAATTGAAAGAAAATACTGAAGATGTAAGCATGTCTATCATCCTCGAACTACTGAGGAATCACCACTGAACTTCTGAGTACGGACTGGAAGTCGAACTAAGCGCGATTTGGATGCTGAGCGCCTGAACCTACATTATCAAATAATGTAGCACAAAAGTATGCATTAGTACTTTGACTGTACTGAGCATGCTAGATATAGGCTAAGCTGAACAACATAATAACTGAGCATAGAAAAAGATATACTGGAACATAACTGAAAACTAAACTAGATGTGATGACCAAGTACAAATCATGAAGATATAACATGCTGAGCTGATTATTGAAATATATAAATATTTATACTAAATAAATGGTCAATGCACATGAATCTGACTGTGGGAGATATTATTAACCGACATACCCCAAGCTGAGCTAACTATGGGGCCAACCTATAACCCTGGAAGGAAGGGTCTTCATACCTTGCCAAGGGTACGAACAAGTCAGACGTAGATCCACTCCTGATGTCCACAAGGGACAAGGAGGTACATCCTAGTCTGACAGCTGACTCCTCTAAACCTACAGTGGTGCCGTATTTCTGGGACTTGGGGACTGTAACTAAAGGTCTTAGCCTAAACTTACAGCTAAACCTTTTTCCCCTCGTCTGCCCGGAACTAAGTCTACTCCCAACTGAATATAATCAACAATGTACTGAAATGATGGATAGCTCAAAATACTATAAATCAACTGAGAATGCAACATGAATATACTGAGGGATATGGCATTCAAATTCTGATGCATGAGCATATAACTAATCTACCTAGTAAGCTTAATTCATGAAATACTGTATGCATACAAACTAGGTTTTCTGAACATTGTACATAGAACTATATTAATTCTCCAAGAAACATGTAGTCAATACCATAGAAGTTGTAGGAACTGAATTTCAATAAATCCCTAAGATTTTGGATCCCTAGGTCTGAACAAATTCATGGAGAAAATTGAAGACTGACTGGAATCTAGGGACCTAATGGGTAAAAGGAACCCACTAGTGAAATCCCATATACCTGGTGAAGAAATCTACGGAGAAATCCTTGGATTTTTAGGGCTGAACTTGATGAAGACCTCTGGTTGTTCTTGGGAGAAAACTATCTCTTCTTTCTCTTATTTTCTTTCTAAGTCCTATGAATTTAGGAGGATGAAGGTTTTAGGTAGTTTTAACTAATTAAATAGGCTTAGAGTAGTCAAAACATTGTCGCTTAGTCTTTAAAAGAGGTAGAAAAAGTCCAGAATACCCCTCGGAAATTTAAAAGAAAAAGTGCTAAAATTGTGACTCAGGGATCACGACTCGAAATGACGGGTCGTAGTCCTAGACGACAGACCGTCAACTGAGTCATGGTACTACCTAGGAGTCTTAGGGGTTCTCTGGTCTCAGGAATCATGACTCCACAAGACAGACCATACTTCAGGAAGACGGTTTGTCATGTGACCCTTGATTCCTGGGACAAGGGCTAAGGGTCTATGATGTTCTAGTTCCACGAGTCAACAAGACGGATCCGTAGTCCTGGACTACGGCCCGTTGTGTGACTAGTGGTCCCTGAGCCCTGGACTAGTTTTCCTCTGATTTTGGGAAACCACGAGTGATAGGACGGACTGTGGTTCCAAACTATGGTCTGTGGTCTGACTCGTGGTTCCTGAGACTTGAACTGGGAGTCTACTAGTTATGGGATGACGGTTTGAGCGTTGGACTGTGATTCCAAACTATGGTCCATGGCCCTAACCATGGTCTCTGGGGCATGAACTATTGAGCTACTAGAATTTAGAACTACGGTTGATACGACGGACCGTGGTTCCACACTATGATCCTTGGTCTTGAACCATGGTTCCTAGAAACTTGAATTTTTTTCTAAATTTTTTATTTTCTGCTGGTTTTCTGAGCTAAGTCTGGGCTTGGAACTTCTGGGGTATTACAATATCTCCCCTTTGGGGTCATTCATCCTCGAATGAAGACTAAACAAGCTGAGGATGGAGGGAAAGAGTTGCAACCCCCTCCGACTAAGTACAAGAAACTGATATCTAACTGAACTGAGTTCGATAAACATGCAAACATGCTGAAATGTAAGTATGATTGAAGGAACGAAGTACTAAGACTGAATTACACAAGAGTAAACTGATAGACTGAAGAGGAACTATTACCTCAAGCTGAAACTTAATAGGAGGGAAAGAGGTGGGGGTACTTGGACATCATGGCTGCTTCTGCTTCCCAACTAGCTCCCTGTACAGACTAATTCCTCCACAAAACATTCACTGAAGCGACTTCTTTGTTTCTTAACCTACGAACCTGACAGTCAAGAATCTCAACTGGAACCTCCTCATAGGTGAGGCTATCCTTCACAGCCACACTCTCTAAAGGTACTATCGTTGCCAGGTGACCCACACACTTCTTCAACAAGGAAATGTGAAAGACTGGATGAACTGCTGCTAGTTCTACTGGCAACTCTAACTCATAAGCCATATTACCAACCCTTTTCAAGATTCTGTAAGGACCTATAAACCTGGGACTGAGCTTCCCTTTCTTGCCAAATCTCATCACTCCCTTCATAGATGACCCGTTCAGGAAAACTCAATCATCAATTTCGAACTCTAAGTCTCTTCTCCTAACATCTGCATAGGACTTCTGATGACTTTGAGATGTGTTTAGTCTATCTCTGATGAGCTAAACTTTCTCCATCGCCTCATGAACTGAATCTGGCCCATTCAAGGCTTCTTTACCTACTTCGAACCAGCCAACAGGCGATCTACATCTACGCCTATAGAGTGCCTCATATGAGGCCATCTGGATGCTGGAATGAAAGCTGTTATTGTAGGTAAATTGTATGAGAGACAGCTGATCATCCCAAATACCCTTGAAGTCAATCACACAAGATCTCAACATATCCTCTAAGGTATGAATGGTACGTTCTGCCTGACCATCTGTCTGCGAATGAAATGTTGTACTAAGATTCACCATAAGTACCAAGACCTTTGTGGAAAGATTTACAGAAATGAGACGTAAACTGAGGACCTCTATCTGATATGATAAGAAAGGGAACCCCAGGCAACCTGACTATCTCGCTGATGTAGAGTCTGGCATAATCCTCCGCCGAATTTGTAGTTTTGACTTCCAAGAAGTGAGCTGACTTAGTAACCCCATCCACTATCACCCAAATGGAGTCATGCTGCCTGTGAGTACGAGGTAAACCCATAATAAAATCCATATTGACAACTTCCCACCTCCAAGTAGGAATGCTAATATCATGAGTCACACCCTCTGGTTTCTGATGTTCCACCTTAACATGCTGACAGTTCAGACACTTAGCCATGAAATCTACGGTGTCCCTCTTCATGTCATTCCACCAATAGACTTTTCATAGATCACGATACATCTTAGTGGCACCCGGATGAATAGAATATTTAGAATTATGGGCTTCAGTAAGGATCTACTGCCGTAACTCACCCACATTTGGAACACATAAGTGACCCTGGTAACAGAGCACACCATCTCCCCCTTGGGAAAAAACCTTGACTCTCTGTTGATGAACTTCACCTTTAAGCTGAAGTAATATGGGATCACCATCCTGTTTCTCTTTAACCTCCGCTACCAATGAAGATTCAGACCCATTATGGACTATCACACCACCATATGGCGTGTCCATGAGGCAAACTCCTAAGATAGCAAGCCTATGAACATCTCCAGCTAATTCTTTCTTCTCTTCCTCAACATGTGACACACTACCCATGGACAACCTGCTAAGGGCATCAGCCACTACATTAGCCTTACCCAGATGGTAGAGCATATTCATATCATAATCCTTAAGGAACTCAAGCCATCTCCTCTGACAAAGATTTAACTCTTTATGGGTGAACACATACTGGAGGCTCTCATAATCTGTGAAAATATCAACATGAACACTATATAAATAGTGTCTCCAGATCTTTAGGGCAAACATAACCGCGGGAAGCTGGAGGTTATTAGTCGGGTAATTCTTTTCATGGACTTTAAGCTATATGGAAGCATAACCTATGACCTTACCCTGTTGCATCAAAACACAACCCAGGACAACTCTGGATGTATCACAATAAACCACATAACCATCTGAACCTTCTGGTAGAGTCAAGACAGGAGTTGTAGTCAACCTGGTTTTCAGTTCTAAGAAACTCTTCTCGTACTCATCTGACCACTAAACTTGACCTTTTTCTGAGTCAACTTAGTCAATGGGGCAGCTATGGATTAAAATCCTTCAACAAATCTCTGGTAGTAACCGGCCAAACCCAAGAAACTTCTGATGTCGATCGAAGAGGTAGGTCTGGGCCAGTGCTTTACTGCCTCAATTTTCTAGGAATCAACAAGGATCCCTTCTCTGGATACCATATGAACAAGGAAGGAAACATACTATAACCAGAATTCACACTTGCTAAACTTAGTGAATAGCTGGCGATCTTTGAGAGTTTGCAGGACAACCCTTAGATGAGTCGCATGATCCTCCTCATTTAGAGAGTAAACGAGGATATCATCAATGAAAATAATGATGAACAAGTCCAAATACTGCTTGAACACCCTGTTCATTAAGTCCATGAAAACTGCAGGAGCATTGGTTTGTCCAAAAGACATGACTACAAATTTGTAGTGACCATACCGAGTCCTGAAGGTTGTCTTCGGGATGTAACTATCTCTGATTTTGAGCTGATGATAGCCGGATCTGAGGTCTATCTTAGAAAAGAAACTAGCACCCTGAAGCGGGTCGAACAAGTCATCAATCCTGGGGATAGGATATTTGTTCTTGATTGTGACTTTGTTAAACTGACGGTAGTTAATGCACATCCTGATAGAACCGTCCTTCTTACGCACGAACAACACTGGAGCACCCCATGGAGAGATGTTGGGTCTGATGAAGACCTTATCTAAAAGGTCTTTCAACTGTTCGTTCAATTCCTTAAGCTCAGCTGGAGCCATTTTATAAGGAGGAATCAAAATAGGATGGGTATCTGGAAGGAGATCTATTCCAAAGTCGATTTCATTTTCGAAAGGAACTACAAGAAGATCTTCTGGGAAAACTTTTGGAAACTCATTCACTACTGGGACAGACTCAAGAGTTGAAGTCTTGGAGCTTGAATCCTTAACCCAAACAAGATGGTAAATAAACCCTTTGGAAATCATTTTTCTGGGCTTAAGGTAAGAGATAAACTGACCTGCAGGAACTGAATTAATACCCTTCCACTCTAAGACTGGCTCGTTAGGAAACTGAAACCGAAAGATTCTAGTTCTATAATTGACTAAGGCATAACAAGAATGTAACCAATCCATGCCTAGAATTATATCAAAATCCACCATTTCTAACTCTACAAGATCTGTTGAGATGACTTTCTGGAAAACTGTGATAGGGCAATTTCTATATACCTGTCTAGCTATAACTGGGTCACTAACTGGAGTAGAGACTGAGAAGGGTTCTGGGAGAATTTCTGGTCTGACATCAAAATTTACGTCTATGTAAGGAGTTACAAATGAAAGTGTATCCCCTGTATCTAACAATGCATAAACATCGGTATTAAAGACTCACAACATACCCATAACCATATCAGGAGTATCCTCCTGGTCTTGTTGAGCCTGAAGAGCATATAACCTATTTTAGTGTTGACCACAACCTATTCCAGACGAGGCACCGTTCTGAGTAGGGCGACCTGCTGGAGTTGCTGTAGAACAAGTCTGAGTTTGTGGGCGAACATAGTTACCCTTTTGAGAAGCTGTTGGACAGTCCCTCATCATGTGGCCTGGCTTACCACACCCAAAGCAATTTCCACTCCCTGCCAAGCACTCACCTTGGTGGTTTCTATCACACTTTCTACACACTGGGTTAATGCGCCCACTAGTAACCGTACCTTGGGACTTAGGGCCAGACGCTCTATCCCGTCGAACCTTCTTAAGCTTAGGCTTTGGGGCACTAGTAGAAGATGGAGCTGAAGCTGGATTTTTCTGGCAATATTGAAAGCGGTTGCCACCCCTTGACCTCTGTTGATAGTGTCTATAATCACCTGTCCTAGCCCTCTTAGCTTCTCCTCCCCTTTCCTTAATCTTCTCATATTCAATCTATTTAGCATACGTAACTAACCTGGAGAAGTCCATCTCCTTAATGAGCATGGCCATATTTCATTCCTTGACCACATCATCAAACATTCCAGACACGAACTTGCTCATACGAGCTCTAGAGTCAGCTACCATTACCAGAGCATGCTTTGATAGATGAGTGAACTTTAGAGCGTAATCCTTTACGCTCATGTCATTCTGCTTCAGGTTGATGAACTCCTGAACCTTATCTTCCCTGAGCTCTAGTAGGAAGAACCGGTCCAGAATAGCAGTCTTTAAAAGATCCCAAGTCACTGGTCCCATATTTGCACAATGAGATTCCTTCCATTGTTGGTACCAAGTGTAGGCCACTCCTTTTAGCTGATAAGAGGACAAGTATGCACCCTCGACTGGGGTGACACCCGTAATGCTTTTCACTTTCTGAACATCCTCTAAGAACTCTTGGAGATCCTCTTCTGGCTTGGACCCATGAAACTCTGGAGGGTTCATTCGAGTGAAGTCCCAGATTCTGGCTGCAGCAGTATTACCCTGAGGTAGAGCTGGTGTCGCAGCCTGCTGATTGACCTGGGCGGTCATGGCCTGAGCAAGCACTTAAAAATCAGCCCTAAATTTGGCATGCATAACTTGCTCATTCAATGGATCTGCTGGAGCTGCTGGCTGATTCCACCGTTAGCTCTTCTCAGAGGCATTTTTCTGAAATGCGAAGAGCATGAGTTAGAATAGAAGGAGATTTAATAAAGTTCATACTCTATAGCACGAGCTGAAAAAGAAAAAAGGGAAGTTATTCCTAATGAAGTCTCATAGCTTCTCCACCATAAGTGTGGCATGCTTCACACCCATTAAGAAGACTCTACTCGACACAACTTTCAGACATCCTAGGACACTTAAACCTTATGCTCTGATACCAAGTTTGTCATGCCCTGAAGCTACTCCCTGGATGCGACACGGTGCTTAGTGTCACAAGTGACCCCAAGCTAACCCATGGCATGACAAAATTAGAGTAAACATTGCATTGTGTGGAAACTACAACCATCATTTAACTGAAAGCAAGGAAAACCTAAAAGTCTGAATATATATAAATAGTTTAGTGCTGACTGAGAAACAATACTAACAACTGCTGAAACTAGTCTATGTCTAAAAGCCTTCTAACTAAATAGGAGTTGTTGGGACATGCCCCCAGCTAACTCTAACAAATATGAAACTGAAGTAAATACTGAAGATGTAAGCTTGTCTATTATCCTTGAATTACTGAGGACTCACCACTGAACTGCTGAGTGCGTACTAGAAGTCAAACTAAGCACGGTCTAGATGTTGAGCGCCTGAACCTACATGATCAAATGATGTAGCACAAAAGTATGCGTCAGTACTTTGAATGTACTGTGCATGCGAGATATAGGCGAAGCTGAACAACATAATAACTGAGCATAGAAAAAGATATACTGGAACATAACTGAAAACTAAACTGGATGTGATGACCAAGGACAAATCATGAAGATATAACATGTTGAGCTGATTACTGAAATATATAAATATTTATCCTGAATACATGGTCAATGCACATGAATTTGACTGTGGGAGATACTATTAATTGACATACCCCAAGTTGAGCTATCTATGGGGCCAACCTATAACCCTGGAGGGAAGGGTGTTCATACCTTGCCAAGGGTATGAACAAGTCTGACATGGATCCACTACTGATGTCCACAAGGGACAAGGAGGTACAACTTGGTCTGACAGCTGACTCCTCTAAACCTATGGTGGCGCCGTAGTTCTGGGACTTGGGGACTGCTACTAAAGGTCTTAGCCTAAACTGACAGTTAAATCTTTATCCCCTCGTTTGCTCGGTACTAAGCCTACTCCCAACTGAATATAAGCAACAATGTACTGAAATGATTGATAGCTCAAAATACTGGAAATCAAATGAGAATGCAACATAAATATACTGAGGGATATGGCATTCGAATTTTGATGCATGTGCATATAACTAATCTGCCTAGTAAGCTTAATTCCTGAAATACTGTAAGCATACAAACTAGGGTTTCTGAATATTGTATATAGAACTATACTAATTCTCCAAGGAACATGTAGTCAATACCATAGAGGTTGTAGGAACTGAATTTCAGTAAATCCCTAATATTTTGGAACCCTAAGTCTGAACAAATTCATGGAGAAAACTGAAGACTGACTGGAATCTAGGGACCTAATGGGTGAAAGTAAATCACTAGCGAAATCCCACATACCTGGTGAAGAAATCTACGGAGAAATCCTTGAATTTTTGGGGCTGAACTTGATGAAGACCTCTACTTGTTCTTGGGATAAAACGATCTCTTCTTTCTCTTCTTTTCTTTCTAAGTCTAATGAATTTAGGAGAATGAAGGTTTTAGGTAGTTTTGACTAATTAAATAGGTTTAGAGTAGTCAAAACATCATATCTTAGGCTTTAAAAGAGGTAGAAAAAGTCCAGAATACCCCTGGGAAATTTAAAAGAAAAAATGCCAAAACTGCGACTTAGGAATGACGACTCGAAATGATGGGCCACACTCCAAGATGATGGACCGTCAACTGAGTTATAGTCCTACCTATGAGTCTAAGGGGTTCTTTCGCCTAAGGAATTATGACTCCATAGGACGGTCCGTACTACAGGAAGACGTGTCATGTGACCCGTGATTCCTGGGACAAGGGCTAAGGGTCTCTGAGGTTCTGGTTCCATGAGTCAATAGGATGGATCCATAGTCTTGGACTACGGCCCATGGTCTAACTCATGGTCCCTGAGCCCTGGACTGGTGGTCCTATGATTAAGGGAAACCACGAGTGACAGAATGGACCGTGGTTCAAAACTACGGTCTGTGGTCTGACTCGTGGTTCCTGATACTTGAACTGGGAGTCTACTGGAATTGGGACGATGATTTGAGACGACAGTTTGAGACGACGGACCGTGATTCCAAACTATGGTTTGTTGCCCTAACTGTGGTCCCTGGTGTATGAGCTTTTGAGCTACTAGAATTTAGAACTACGGTTGAGACGACGGACCGTGGTTCCAAACTACGGTCCGTGGTGTTGATCCGTGGTTCCTGGAAACTTGAATTTTTTTCTGAAATTTTTATTTTCTATTGGTTTTCTAAGATAAGTCTGGGCTTGGAAGTTCTGGGGTATTACAATAGCCATCCAATGAGTCTAGTTGGGATTACTTGTGTATCGACTCAATTTACTTATAGCGCAGGCTATATCTGGTCATGTACAATTCATGATGTACATCAAACTTCCCAACATTCTGGCATAGTCCAATTGAGAATGACTTTCACCTTTATTCTTAGCAAGAGCAAGGTTCACATCAATTGGTGTTTTTGCGACTTTGAAGTCCAAATACTTGAATTTTTCAAGTACCATTTGGCTATAATGAGATTGAGACAATGCTAGACCTTGAGGAATTTTGTGAATCTTAATTCCCAATATCAAATCGGCAACTTCTAAGTCTTTCATATCAAATATACTAGCAAGCATATGCTTCGTAGAATTTATGTTAGCAATGTCGTTACTCATTATAAACATATCATCCACATACAGACAAACAATGACTACTTGATTTGGAGTGTTTTTGAGATAAACACATTTATCACACTCGTTAATTTTGAAGCCATTTGACAACATTGTATGGTCAAAGTAATCGAGACCCTCACATTATTTAAATCCTTTGACTATAAGTCTTGTTTTATATTGGTCAATAGAGCCATCGTCTTTCATTTTCCTTTTGAAAATCCATTTGAAACCTAAAGGTTTATTTCATGAAGGAAGATCAACCAATTCCCTCGTATGGTTGTTCATTGTGGATTCAAACACACTATTGACTGTCTCTTTCCAATATTGTGCTTCGAAGTAGTCATTGCTTCTTTAAAAGTTCGAGGCCCACTTTCTAACAAAAATATCAGAAATTCTGGTCCAAAGGAAGTAGAGGTCCTTTGACGTTTGCTACGCCATGGATTTTCCTCATCAAGATCATTTTATGTTATTTCTTCCGGAGGTCATTTAGATCCTTCATTAGAAGACTCACATTCCCTTTTATACGGATATATGATTTCAAAAAATTCAGCATTATCTGATTCAATTATCGTATTCATATGAATGTCAAGATTTTTTTGATTTATGAACCAGATATCGATATGCTTTACTATTTGTAGCATATCCTATGAAAACACAATCAATTGTTTTGGTCCCATTTTTACTCTTTTAGGTTTTGGAACTTGCACCTTAGCCAAACATCCCCACACTTTCAAGTATTCGAGGTTAGTCTTTCTTCCTTTCCATTTTTCATATGGAATAGATTGTGTTTTACTATGGGGAACTCTATTAAGTATTTGGCTAGCTGTAAGGATATCTTCCCCCCAAAAGTTCTGGGGAAAACCATAACTTATTAACAAGGCATTCATCATCTTCTTAAGTGTTTTATTTTTCCTTTCGAAATTCCATTTTATTGTGGTGAGTAAGGAGCAGTTGTTTGATGAATAATGCCATATTCCAAACATATTTCTTCAGAAGGATATTAATATGCGCCGCCTCTATCACTCCTTATCATTTTGATTTTTTTGTTAAGTTGTGTTTCAACTTCACTTTTGTATTGTTTGAATGCTTCAATTGCCTCATCTTTACTATTAAGTAAATAGACATAACAGTATCGCATACTATCGTCAATGAAGGTTATGAAATACCTTTTTCTACTGCGAGATGGTATTGATTTCATGTCACAAATATCTGTGTGAATTAAGTCTAAGGGATTTGAATTCCTTTCAACTGACTTACAAGGATGCTTATCATACTTAGATTCAACACATATTTTACATTTGGATTGATTGCATACAAACTTAGGCAATGTGTTCAAGTTGATCATTTTGTGTAAGGTTTTATAATTGACATGTCCTAAACGTGAATGCCATAAATCATTTGACTCAAGCAAGTCAGAAGAAGCTGAAACTTTATTATTATCAACAACCATTACATTTAGTTTGTAAAGGCCCTCAGTAAGGTAACCTTTTCCTACATACATCTCGTTCTTACTTATTACAACTTTATCAGAAACAAAAATGCACTTAAATCCATTTTTGACTAGAAGACTAGTAGAAACTAAGTTCTTCCTAATTTTTGGAACATGACAAACGTTGTTCAGATTCACCACCTTGTCAGTGGTCATCTTCAGAATTACTTTTTCATAACCTTCAACGTTGGCTATTGCTGAATTTCCCATGAAAATGGTCTCGTCGGGTCCAGCAGGAGCATATATTGAAAATGCTTCTCTAACCGCACAAACATGTCAAGTGGCTCCAAAATCAATCCACCATTCCTTGGGACTTCCTACTAAGTTGCATTCAGACAACATAGCACATAAGTCATTAATGTCCACATTTGTTTCAACCATATTGGCTTGACCTTTCTTCTTGTCTTTCATTGGAGCATGAAATTCCACAACCTTGTGTCAAGCTTTTCAACAGTTGTGGCAGTCTCCCTTGAAACTTTTCTTGCTAGGATAATTTTTGGGTCCAGATGGCTTCTTTCTCTTTTTTAGATTAGTTGGACTAGTCTCAACAATGTTTGCTCTCATAATTGTTGAGTTTCCTCTAGCCTTCTTTTTGGCAGCCTTGTTATCTTCCTCGATCCTCAATCAAAAAATGATATCTTCAAGTGTCATCTCCTAGCATTTGTGTTTCAAATAATTTTTGAAGTCCTTCCATAAGGGAGACAACTTCTCAATCATTGCTGCCACTTGAAACGTATTATTTACAACCAAACCTACATAAAAAGTTATGTAAGTATTCACAATATAATTAATACTTATGACAGAAGTATTAATTAACTTTATACCTTCAGTAAGGAGATCGTGGATAATCACCTGCAATTCCTGAACTTGGGTAACAACAGATTTGTTATTCACCATTTTGAAGTCCAGGAACTTAGCATCTATAAACTTCTTCAACCCGGCATCTTCTGTTTTGTACCTTTTCTCTAAAGCATCCCAAAGTTGTCTTGAAGTTTTCATGTTACTGTACACACTATACAGATAATCCTCCATCCCACTTAGTATATAATTTTTGCGCAGAAAATCTCAGTGCATCCAAGCCTCAATCACCAAGAAGTGTTTATTATCCATAGTTGATTCTGACATAACTGGAACATCTTCCTTAATGAACCTTTGCATACTTAAAGTATTCAAGTAAAAGAACATTTTATGTTGCCAGCTCTTAAAGTCAATTCTAGAAAACTTTCTGGGCTTTTCTGCCGGAGCCGGTGCTGGTGCAGAATGACTGGAGGAGGCTGTGTTACTAGTAGTGCCAACCATTGGGGTAGTTTTTGTTCCTGTCATGTTTGTTAGTGGTAACAACACACAAAAAGAATATTAGTTGGTGAAGATTTTATTTCTTCGAACCAAATAATTTTTTTCCAGAAACAGATTTAATATTCCATGAAGTTTTTATATTCTTCGAATGGAATATTAAAATAGAGTAGAAAAACCAGAAAGGCTTTTAGTCTCCAAATCCAGAAAATAGATGAACACAGAAATAAAAAAAAAGGTAAATTCCTTAAGCTTGTTGGTATCTGTGTTTAACAAGTATACCAGAATAATATCAAAGTAAACTAAAAAAACAAAAATGCAAGAAAATATTCGAGACCACAGAATTCACTGTGTGTCCTTAAGGAATTTAACCCCCTCACTGTACCCGAGGTCGTGGATTATTTTCTCCCAGGATAAAACGGATATACCTGGTATTGAGGTAGCGGTACCTCAAACCTCAATACCTTCAGCGAACTCAAAGAGTCAGTATTCTATCACACTTAGACTCGATTTTATTTGTAAGAAAATATATGTAGGATGCAGATTTTTCATTGTTGAAAAATGAGGTAATCCTCTATATTTATAGCCAAAAGTCTGGGTTGAAATGGTGAGAAAAACACCTTTTCTGAATAGGTATGGTGCCTGTTCAGAAGAAACATCTGTTCCGAACAGGTCTGTTGTCTATTCGGGGAGAACACCTATTCGGAACAGGTTTGGTGTCTTTTCGAAAGGAATAGTTCCTTTCAAAATTTTTGTTGGAAATTATTTCGTGAATTTTAAAATAATATTTTGCATGAATTAAATTAATGTCTAAGAAAAGGGAAATTATTTGTGAATTATATAAATTTTATCCAAAAAATTTATCAATCAATCACATCATTTGTCGAAGATGAAGTCGAAGCCGTAGCCAAAGCTAAGCGAGCGACGATGACGACGGCGCGAGGGGGCACTCTCTTCTTAACCCTTTAAGAGCTAAAGGAAGTGTTTCTTAATATAAAGACAAAACTTTTTCTCTATTCTACCAATGAGGGAGAAATGACTTTTCTTTCATTTTTCCCTTCACTGGGTTCCCCCATATTTCCCAATTCACATTACACCCACATCTCCCAATTCACACCTTATCTTTAAAGCTCGTTATTTAAAGGAAACAAACCCAACATCTACCTCCTTAGGTCAAGCAAAACCTTCCCTCCAAGCCCGTAAATATCGATTCTAATGTCCAGGAATTGAAGTACTAAAGTAGGAGAATAAAATCCTTACCATTACAATTCCTTCCCTAAATGATTCTTGAATAATTCTAAATATTTTTGGGGAAGTTTTTGTATTTCAACAACTTACTCCTCTATAGCTGTAACACTCTTGAATTCGATTTAGCCTTTTAAACTTAGAATCCCTAAAAATTCTAAACTTCCAGGAATCACAAGTCAAGTTTACGAGTCGTGGAAGGAACAATGAGTCATGGAAGTAACTTGTGAAACCAGTCCTATAGATCAACCTTAGGTCTGAGAACCACAAGTCAGGTTCACGGTCCGTGGATAGTTCAACGAATCGTTAAACTAACTCGTGGAATTCAGACTTCGATTAGACAAATTCCTAGAAACCACGAGAGGTTTCTACGACCCGTGGAAGTTTCCATGAGTCGTCCTGTTAACTCATAGAAAGTTATCCGCAGCTTGGAATTCTGGCTCAGGAACCACGACTCCAATCCATGAACCGTGGTTACTTCTACGTCTCATGGAAGGGACCCGTGGAACTTGAAGCCGAGATTTTTAACAACTTTTCTCTAATTAAATCCCAGGGGTATTTCTATAATTACCCACCCTTTTAACTCTATAGTGAGGTCGTTTTGGCGACTTTTACTAGGGTTTATACTCCTATTAGCCTAAGTCTTTCATTACTCCTCATTCATCTACCAAAAGAGGAAAAGAACTCCTTCAAGCTCACAGTCTCAAGCTCCAAGTTCAAGCCTCCATTTCTTTTCATATTAGATCAAGCAAGCTTCAATAAAGTATGTGAGTATTCAATAAGGGATTACTTTCACCCTTATGCCCAAAACCCATAATTTATACTTTGATTTATGAATTTGTGAAATTAGGGTTCTTACCCAATTTGGGGAAAACTTAAGGGTTAAATTTTAAAGCATCAATTCATGGTTTCTCGTTACTTATCTATGATTTATATGAGGTTCCTTAATTGATTTCAAAAGCCCATGCATTAAAGATGATTCCTGACATGATTCTATTGAATTTCATATTTTCAAGTGAAAATTGGCATGTTTAGATAACATGACCTTATGTATTATGAAGTTGCATCCCTAATTATTCAAGTTATGATTTTAGAAATAAAAGTATGATTTGAATTATGGATATGCTAAACTTTAAGTCTTATGATATGTGAATTGCATGACATTAGATATGCCTTTATGCTTTTCAAACAGACGGCCAACCGAATGTCACACAAAAATCCAACAGTCAACAAAGAATTAACAAACCACACTTTGGAAACTAACACTACTAAAAAAAGGCCAAAAATAGACGGCCAAAAGGGACACTGGCCGTCGCTTTTTTGGCCAAAAGCGACGGCCTCACTATTGTGCAAAAATGGTCTATCGCTTTTCCAAAAGCGACGGACAGCGTCACTTTAGAAGCGACGGAGTGCGTCGCCAAGTAAAAAGCAACATTTTTTTGCTGAAAAGAGATGGACGCCGTCGCTTTGTTCTTGAACTTGAAGAACAAAGCGACGGACAACGTCTCTTTTCCTGGTAAATTTTTTCCAGAAAAGCGACGTTGTCCGTCGCTTTTTTTGGGAATTTTTTTAAACAATTTCAGAAAAGAAACGGACAAAAGAGACGTTGTCAGTCGCTTTTTTGCATTTTTTCCAGCTGCAAAAATCTGCATTTTCAATATGCACCACCTGCCATTTAAAAAACCTATTCAATACCGCCCAAACCAGCAATTATAATTCATAAAATAATTAAAACATCAACAACAAACTAAAAACGAAGTAAAAATATACTAATCACATAAATGGTCCACCAAAAGGACCTATAAAGTATTCAATTACAATAAAAAATAGTGTCAAAAAGTGTCATAAAATGTCAAATTGTGTCAAGATATAGAAAGAAATGAGGCAATCCTAAGAGGGGGTTAGTATCCACATACTCCTCATTTTCACTAGTCTCAGTAACGTCGTCACTTGATGACAAGTTCCAAATTCAAGTTCCAAATTAAAGTTCAAAACTCAAGTCCTAATCCAAATTCAAGTTCAAAATTCAAGTACCTAATTCAAGTTCAAAAAACAACCTGAAGTTGAAAACTAATTATTAACTCAAAACTAACAATTTAAACTAACAAACTTAACTTTAAAAAGCTTAACTTAAAAAAACTAAGGTTCAAGAACCTAATTCCAAATTCAAGTTCAAGTCCTAATCCTAATTCAAGTTCCAAATTAAAGTTCCAAATTCAAGTTCCTAAACCTAATTCCAAATTCAAGATCAAAATTTAAGTACCTAATTCAAGTTCAAAAAAGAACCAAAGTTGAAAACTAATTCTTAACTCAAAACTAACAATTTAAACTAACAAACTTAACATAAAAAAACTTAACTTAAAAAAACTAAGGTTCAAGAACCTAATTACAAATTCAAGTTCTAGTCCTAATCATAATTCAAGTTCCAAATTAAAGTTCCAAATTTAAGTCATAATCCTAATTCAAGCTCCAAATTCAAGTTCAAAATTCAATATCAAAATTCAAGTACCTAATTCAAGTTCAAAAAAGAACCTAAAGTTGAAAACTAATTCTTAACTAAAAACTAACAATTTAAACTAACAAACTTAACATAAAAAAGCTTAACCTAAAAAACCCAATGTTCAAGAACCTAATTCCAAATTCAAGTTCAAGTCCTAATCCTAATTCAAGTTCCAAATTCAAGTCCTAATCCTAATTCAAGTTCCAAATTTAATTTCAAAAAAGAACCTAAAGTTAAAAACTAATTCTTAACTCAAAACTAACAATTTAAACTAACAAACTTAATTTAAAAAAGCTTAACTTAAAAAACTAAGGTTCAAGAACCTAATTCCAAATTCAAGTTCAAATCCTAATCCAAATCAAGTTCCAAATTCAAGTTTCAAATTAAAGTTCCAAATTCAAGTCCTAATCCTAATTCAAGTTCCAAATTCAAGTTCAAAATTCAAGTTCAAAATTCAAGTTCAAAAAAGAACCTAAAGTTGAAAACTAACTATTAACGAAAAACTAACAATTTAAACTAACAAACTTAACTTAAAAAAGCTTAACTTAAAAAAAACTAATGTTCAAGAACCAAATTCCAAATTCAAGTTCAAGTCCTAATCCTAATTCAAGTTCCAAATTAAAGTTCCAAATTCAAGTTCCAAATCCTAATTCCAAATTCAAGATCAAAATTCAAGTACCTAATTCAAGTTCAAAAAAGAACCTAAAGTTGAAAACTAATTCTTAACTCAAAACTAACAATTTAAACTAACAAACTTAACATAAAAAAGCTTAACTAAAAAAAACTAAGGTTCAAGAACCTAATTCCAAATTCAAGTTCAAGTCCTAATCCTAATTCAAGTTCCAAATTCAAGTCCTAATCCTAATTCAAGTTCAAAATTCAAGTACCTAATTCAAGTTCAAAAAAGAAGCTAAAGTTTAAAACTAATTATTAACTCAAAACTAACAATTTAAACTAACAAACTTAATTTTAAAAAATTAAGGTTCAAGAACCTTATTTCAAATTCAAGTTCAAGTCCTAATCCTAATTCAAGTTCCAAATTAAAGTTCCAAATTCAAGTCCTAATCTTAATTCAAGTTCCAAATTCAAGTAGAAAATTCAAGTACCTAATTCAAGTTCAAAAAAGAACCTAAAGTTGAAAACTAATTATTAACTCAAAACTAACAATTTAAACTAACAAACTTAACTTAAAAAAGCTTAACTTAAAAAAATAAAGATTCAAGAACCTAATTCCAAATTCAAGTTCAAGTCCTAATCCTAATTCAAGTTCCAAATTCAAGTTCCAAATAAAAGTTCCAAATTCAAGTCCTAATCCTAATTCAAGTTCAAAATTCAACTACCTAATTCAAGTTCAAAAAAGAACCTATAGTTGAAAACTAATTATTAACGCAAAACTAACAATTTAAACTAACAAACTTAACTTAAAAAAGATTAACTTAAAAAAACTAAGGTTCAAAAACCTAATTCCAAATTCAAGTTCAAGTCCTAATCCTAATTCAAGTCCCAAATTCAAGTTCCAAACCCTAATTCCAAATTCAAGATCAAAATTCAAGTACCTAATTCAAGTTAAAAAAAGAACCTAAAGTTGAAAAGTAATTCTTAACTCAAAACTAACAATTTAAACTAACAAACATAACATAAAAAAGCTTAACTTAAAAAAATTAACGTTCAAGAATCTAATTCCAAATTCAAGTTCAAGTCGTAATCCTAATTCAAATTTCAAATTCAAGTTCCAAATTAAAGTTCCAAATTCAAGTCCTAATCCAAATTCAAGTACAAAATTCAAGTACCTAATTCGAGTTCAAAAAAGAATCTAAAGCTGAAAACTAATTCTTAACTCAAAACTAACAAACTTACCATAAAAAGCTTAACTTAAAAAAATAAGATTCAAGAACCTAATTCCAAAATCAAGTTCAAGTCCTAATCCTAATTCAAGTTCCAAATTAAAGTTCAAAATTCAAGTCCTAATCCTAATTCAAGTTCAAAATTCAAGTACCTAATTCAAGTTCAAAAAAGAACCTAAAGTTGAAAACTAATTATTAACTCAAAACTAACAATTTAAACTAACAAACTTAACTTAAAAAAGCTTAATTTAAAAAAACTAAGGTTCAAGAACGTAATTCCAAATTCAAGTTCAAGTCCTAATCCTAATTCAAGTTCCAAATTAAAGTTCCAAATTCAAGTCCTAATCCTAGTTCAAGTTCTAAATTCAAGTCAAAATTCAAGTACCTAATTATAGTTCAAAAAGATACCTAAAGTTGAAAACTAATTATTAACTCAAAACTAGCAATTTAAACTAACAAACTTAACTTAAAAAAGCTTAATTTAAAAAAAAAAAAAGGTTCAAGAACCTAATTTCAAATTCATGTTCAAGTCCTAATCCTAATTCAAGTTTCTAATTCAAGTTCCAAATTAAAGTTTCAAATTCAAGTCCTAATCCTAATTCATGTTCCAAATTCAAGTTCAAAATTCAAGTACCTAATACAAGTTCAAAAAAGAACCTAAAGTTGAAAACTAATTCTTAACTCAAAACTAACAATTTAAACGAATAAACTTAACTTAAAAAAGCTTAACTTAACAAAATAATGTTCAATAACCTAATTCCAAATTCAAGTTCAAGTCCTAATCCTAATTCAAGTTCCAAATTCAAGTACCAAACTCAAGTTCCAAATCCTAATTCCAAATTCAAGATCAAAATTTAAGTATCTAATTCAAGTTCAAAAAAGAACCTAAAGTTGAAAACTAATTCTTAACTCAAAACTAACAATTTAAACTAACAAACTTAACATAAAAAAGCTTAACTTAAAAAAACTAAGGTTCAAGAACCTAATTCCAAATTCAAGTTCAAGTCCTAATCATAATTCAAGTTCCAAATTAAAGTTTCAAATTCAAGTCTTAATCCTAATTCAAGCTCCAAATTCAAGTTCAAAATTCAAGATTAAAATTCAAGTACCTAATTCAAGTTCAAAAAAGAACCTAAAGTTGAAAACTAATTCTTAACTAAAAACTAACAATTTAAACTAACAAACTTAACATAAAAAAGCTTAACTTAAAAAAACTAAGGTTCAAGAACTTAATTCCAAATTCAAGTTCAAGTTCTAATCCTAATTCAAGTTCCAAATTCAAGTCCTAATCCTAATTCAAGTTCCAAATTCAAGTTCAAAAAAGAACCTAAAGCTAAAAACTAATTCTTAACTCAAAACTAACAATTTAAACTAACAAACTTAACTTAAAAAAGCTTAACTTGAAAAACTAAGGTTCAAAAACCTAATTCCAAATTTAAGTTCAAGTCCTAATCCTAATTCAAGTACCAAATTAAAATTCCAAATTAAAGTCCAAATCCTAATTCAGGTTTCAAATTCAAGTTCAAAATTCAAGTATCTAATTCAAGTTCAAAAAAGAATCTAAAGTTGAAAACTAATTCTTAACTCAAAATTAACAATTTAAACGAACAAACTTAACTTAAAAAAGATTAACTTAAAAAAACTAAGGTTCAATAACCTAATTCCAAATTCAAGTTCAAGTCCTAATCCTAATTCAAGTTCCAAATTAAAGTACCAAATTCAAGTTCCAAATCCTAATTCCAAATTCAAGATCAAAATTTAAGTACCTAATTCAAGTTCAAAAAAGAACCTAAAGTTGAAAACTAATTCTTAACTCAAAACTAACAATTTAAACTAACAAACTTAACATAAAAAAGCTTAACTTAAAAAAATTAAGGTTCAAGAACCTAATTCCAAATTCAAGTTCAAGTCCTAATCATAATTCAAGCTCCAAATTAAAGTTCCAAATTCAAGTCCTAATCCTAATTCAAGCTCCAAATTCAAGTTCAAAATTCAAGATCAAAATTCAAGTACCTAATTCAAGTTCAAAAAAAAACCCAAAGTTGAAAACTAATTCTTAACTAAAACCTAACAATTTAAACTAACAAACTTAACATAAAAAAGCTTAACTTAAAAAAACTAAGGTTCAAGAACCTAATTCCAAATTCAAGTTCAAGTCCTAATCCTAATTCAAATTCCAAATTCAAGTTCCAAATTCAAGTCCTAATCCTAATTCAAGTTCCAAATTCAAGTTAAAAAAAGAACCTAAAGTTAAAAACTAATTCTTAACTCAAAACTAACAATTTAAACTAACAAACTTAACTTAAAAAAGCTTAACTCAAAAAACTAAGGTTCAAGAACCTAATTCCAAGTTCAAGTTCAAGTCCTAATCCTAATTCAAGTTCCAAATTAAAGTTCTAAATTAAAGTTCCAAATTCAAGTCCTAATCCTAATTCAAGTTTCAAATTCAAGTTCAAAATTCAAGTATCTAATTCAAGTTCAAAAAAGAACCTAAATTTTAAAACTAATTCTTAACTCAAAACTAACAATTTAAACTAACAAGCTTAACTTAAAAAAGCTTAACTTAAAAAAACTAAGTTTCAAGAACCTAATTCCAAATTCAAGTTCAATTCCTATTCCTAATTCAAGTTCCAAATTCAAGTTTCAAATCCTAATTCCAAATTCAAGATCAAAATTCAAGTACCTAATTCAAGTTCAAAAAAGAACCTAAAGTTGAAAACTAATTTTTAACTCAAAACTAACAATTTAAACTAACAAACTTAACTTAAAAAAATTTAACCTAAAAAAACTAAGGTTCAAGAACGTATTTCAAGTTAATACTCTAGTTCAAATCCCAATCTTAATTCAAGTTCCAAATTAAAGTTCCAAATCCTAATTCCAAATTCAATTTCAAAATTCAAGTACCTAATTCAAGTTCAAAAAAGAACCTAAATTAAGGTTCACAAACAAATTATAGCAGAGTTAAACTAAGGTTCACAAACTAATTATAGCAAGCCTAAACTAAGTTTAACAAACTAATAGAAAGCCTAAATTAAGGCTTACAAACTAATTAGCAAGCCTAAACTAAGGTTCACAAACTAATAGCAAGCCTAAACTAAGGTTCACAAACTAATTATAGCAAGTCTAATCTAAGTTTCACAAACTAATAGAAAGCCTAAATTAAGGTTCACAAACTAATTAGCAAGCCTAACCTAAGGTTTACAAACTAATAACAAGCCTAAACTAAGGTTCACAAACCAATTATAGCAATCCTAAACTAAGTTTCACAAACTAATAGAAAGCTTAAATTAAGGTTCACAAACTAATTAGCAAGCCTAAACTAAGGTTCACAAACTAATAGCAAGCCTAAACTAAGGTTCACAAACTAATTAGCAAGCCTAAACTAATTAAAGTTCATAAATTAAGAATATAATCTAATAAACGAATTTTTCACAATGAATTTTTTCATATATCAATTTTCAATATCAATTTCTCAAAATCTTAGTTTAGAATTCAACAACAACAACAACATCAACATATACACCATAGTCTAAATTAAACAACAACAACATACCCTAGTTTAGAATACACTATCAATTTTCGAAAATAAAAATACCCAAATTAAACCCTAACCTTCAAATCAACAAAATAACTAACTTCAAAATGGGAAGAGGTTGGAGGGAGGAGGTTGACGGTGGAGGGGGCGGTGGATGAGGAGCAGCGGCGGAGCAGCGTGGTGCAATGGTGGAGGAGAGGAGGAGAGAAAAAGAGAAATGGAGAACTGAGGGAAAAGAGAACCCGTCGCCTCTCTGTATAATTAAAGAATCAACGAACACCGTCGCTTTTGTCCGTCACTTCTTTAAATGAGTTGACCGCGTTTGACTGAAAAGCGACGGATTTATCCGTTGCTTTTCTATTTTTGTTAATATAAAATAAATTTTAAAAAAAGCGACGGACAACGTCGCTTTCTTTAAAAAAAAATTATTTATTTTTGCGACGCTGTCGGTCGCTTATAATAAAAAATAAAAAATAATTAATAATAAATAATTTTGGCGCAAAAATCTGCCAAAACAAGTGATGGACAAAGAGACGTTGTCCGTCGCTTTTGAAAAAAATTAATTATAAATTAAAAAAATAGAAAAGCGATGGACAACCTTGCTTTTTCCGTCGCTTTTCAAGAGCGACGCTGTCCGTCGCTTTTCTATCTGTCTCTTTTTGTGCTGTTTTTAATAGTGTAACAAGCAACAACACATAGTTCATTTCACCAGACTGATAACCGAATAATTAGACTTTCAAACTCATTTCCTAAGCATGCAACTCATACAATACTAAACATCAGTACGTGAACACACATTGCATATTGGAAAACAATAACCATCACCTACCTCGAATATTTAACAGCTCTATTGAACTGGAGCCTTCCCGTTTCCCAAAGCTCTTGCTTGTTCTTGGTCTGAAATAACATACAATAACTTCAATCAATCCACATGGCCTACTAATTACCCAAATTATGCAAAATCCCCAACCCCAGGCCAAAGTATGATCATTCCACACTTTCCTAGGCTTTCCTGTCATTAATTCACCTAAGTCTATGATTTTTATGGATACATTTAGAGAATAATGGCTAAGTGATCATAACCCAACAATAATATCAAGACACAAGAATTTATACGCCCTAGAATCCCCTTTTTCCCCAAATTCTACCATTCCTATGTCAATCCAACCCTTCCCCCTAGTTTACAACTAGTAATTCTACAATGTAGGGAAGATACTACCAAGTTTGGAAAGTAGAATCCTTACCTTTGGGACGAAACATGATAAAAATGAGTAAGGTTCACCAAAAATCTCCCTTGACCTTCTCCAAAATGTTCTTGGTGAAAACTGAACATTTTGGGGAAGTTACTGCATTAGATCCCAACTCAACCCACTATAGCGGTGCACGCTCCGCTATAGCGGTACCACCGTAACAGAACCGACCGCTATAGCAGTGTTGACCGTCATTGACTTCCACTATAGCGGTATTTTTTCTTCCATAGTGGTTGACATGGGACAAAAATTTATAAGGTTCCTCAAAAGTTCCTATTTTACAACACACCTTAAATCCCTGACGTCCTGGAATAACCCCTTCACGTCAACCTCGATACCGGAAGTTCTACTTACGCAAATTCACTTCCGAAAAGTCCTTCAGACTCCTTTATGTCTTAGAAAAAAGGTACCCTAGATCAATAAAAGAATTGTTACACAGTCCTCACCCTGGATTTCTCTAGACCATACCTCGCCCCAAAATTGGGTGAGAGTAGCCTAGCCCAGAATTTCCAACTCCTAAACCCGGAAGTTTTCTAATTCATAACTTTTCATGAAAAGTTTACCCGAAAAGACGGACCTGATTGTTACAGTCCATCGACCTATTTCATGGACCATCGATTGACTCATAGAATGAGGGATCAATAAGCCTTAAAATGGTTCTAGGTTCTACTATTCATTCCACTACTCGTTGATTGAGTCCATGGGACATAGACCTATCTGTGGACCCCTCAGTTTCTAGTTTTTGAAGTCCATTTAGTAAGGGTAAATTAGTCTTTTATCCTACTTTTAAATCCTAAACCATGCCATTTTAGGATCCTTAAGGGGGAGTTATATCAAAATTATCCAACCTTTTCCTCATTCCTTTGATCAAACCTCAAAAAGTAAGAAAAGTATTTTTCTCTCAATCTTCAATACATAGGGTTCCTTCTAAAATTCTATACCTTCATGTTCTAAGCTAAGAAATCTTCAAGTCTAGGTATGTGGGTATTCAGTGAGGCATCATTTCACCCTTATGCCCAAAACCCCAAGTTTTACATTGAATTTATGAAAATTATGAAACTAGGGTTCTTACCTAATTGGGAGTTTTCCTGTACATTAGATTTACTTACACTATAGTATGATTTCTACTCCTTAATACATGATTTTACATGAGTTCTCACAAGTATTTCTTAGCCTTATGATTTGAGAATAAACATAGCATGATTTGACCTTATGACATGTTTTTAAGAAGAATTGGCATGTTCAGATAACATAACCTCAAGTATCTATGAAATTAGCATGGTTTGTTCCTCAAATTATGAGATTTATCAAGAATATGTTTTTGAACTAGTGTCATGTTATACTTTCAAGAATTATATTTTCATGAACAGATTTGACATCCAGATACGTCACATGATATACATCATATATAAGATATGTTTTGGAAGTAGTATTTAGCACTGAGCTGATAAGGGTTCTAGATAACTAAAGTACAAAACTACATTTTTGGTGTAAATTTATCTTGCCCAATGGGCTCACGATAGTGGTTCCACTCTAAATATGGTCTTGTATCCCGACAAGGTAGAGGGAAGCTCTGCCAACTAGGGTACAGATGTTGGATTCCATCTATTTTACATGGTCTATGTCAGTTACGAGAAACTCCCACAAGCAATGTTTTTTAGTATTTGAATGTTTATGGCTCTTTGCTTTCAAGTTCAGATTAATTACTTATGATCGTAGATTGTGAACATTCTTTCAGCTTATGATATTACTTTGAGCCATTACATTACAATTTTACTACTATTACATGATTTCTGTCTTAAGTATGTTTTAAAGTACGGTTTACTATGATTCATGCATATATCACATACTCAGTACATTCTATAGTACTGATCACATACTTCTTGTATTGTATCTTATCATGATATAAATTCAGGCACTCGCTCCCAGACTAATTGCTAGACCCAATAGGATTTCCAGTCAGAGTTTGTGAGTCCTCATCATTTGAGGGCTAGTTATAAGTTTGGTTTATCTTGATGTCTTTCATTTGGTGTTTGGAGTTAGTTGGGGGATCTTGTCCCACTAAATCATCTTATCAGTTTATAGACTTTTCATACATAGACAGATAGTAGTGTTCAGTATTTCTGATTGTTAACTCAAACTCATTTATCAAGTAAATTTGGTGCCCATATTTCTGTTATGCTTCCCATTTATTTATTTGTACATCTTCCTTATGTTTAAGTCATGCTAAGTCCAAGGGTTATCTTCGGATCATTTCTTATCTCAGGTCCCACAACGCATCTAGGAGGTAGCTCTGGGGCATGACAAACTATGCATCAGAGCATCAGGTTTAAGAGTCCTAAGATATCTAAAAGCCGCACTTATGAGGGGAAAGCTATGAGATATTTATAGGAAAACTTTACTTCTTTCATGTTCAATATCCTATGATAGAGGTTAACTCTATTTCTCTCTTTTAATCCATTCGTTATGCATTTCAGATAATGCCTCCTCGCAGAGCCAACGCTCGTAATTCAAATCCTCTAGTTTCAGACCACAAGGTCACAAATACCAAATTTGGGAATGCCATCTAGATGTTGGCACAATCCATGACAGCTCAGGAGAATAAACAAGAACTTATTCCTACTAACCCAAATGGTGGGATAGCTTCTGCCTAGGTTAGGGACTTCATCCGTATGAATCTGTCAGAGTTCTCCAGTTCGAAGGATGGTGAATATCCACAAAACTTCATTGATAAGGTAAAGAAGATTCTTTATGTGATGTAGGTAACTGGAGTAGAGAGAGTTGAGTTGGCATCCTGTCAACTCAAGGATGTGGCTCATATCTGGTTTCCACAATGGAAGGAAAGTAGGGGCATAAATTCAGCTCATATGATTTAGGAGTACTTTATTGGGGCTTTTCTAGATAGGTTCTTTCCAAGGGAGTTGAGAGAGGCTAAGGGTGAAAAGTTTATAAATTTGAGACAGGGTATGATGTCAGTCTTAGAATATAGGCTTAAGTTTAGTCATCTCTCCAAGTATGCTTCAGAGATGGTGGTGGAGCCAAGGGACAAGATGAGTAAGTTTGATTCTCGGATATCTGACTTGTTGTAGAAAAAATGTAGGACATTTATGTTGATGGGTGATATGGAAATCTCCAGGCTCATGACTCATGCTTAACAGATTGAGGTGGATAAACTGAAAGAGAAGGCAAGGGAGAACAAAAGGCCCTAAACATAAGTTATGGGGTTCAGTCAATAGAGGTCCGAAGGGAGAACAAAAGGGCCTAAACAGAGGATATGAAGTTCAGTCCTTTTAGATAAGGTCGTCAAGACCAGTGCTAGCATTAGCTAGTGCTCCTTCTTAAGCATCTAGATTGAGGCATGATCAGGTGAGTAAGGTGATAGCCTCTCATTCTTAGGGAATTGTTGTGAAAAGGACTTCTTACCATATTTGCAACTAGTGTGGTACAAATCATCCTGGAGAGTGTCGTTATGGCATGAAGGGTGCTTTGGATGTGGACAAATGGGTCATAAGATTAAGGATTGCCCCTCATCTAAACAACACAATAGAGGTGGTAGGACCTAGGCTACTACTTCAACAGCTCCAACTGGTCGCAAAGTTCAGTAGAGTGCTACTTCTAGTACAGGCAGCAGACAACGTCAAAACTGTCTCTATGATATGAAATCTTGCCAGGACCAGGAGGAGTCACCTGATGTAGTCACCGATATGTTATGGGAATTTTCTCTTAATGTTTATGTTTTGCTAGACCTAGGGGCTTCATTATCTTTTGTGACCGCCTATATTACAAGAAAATTTAGAGTTCATCCATAATAACTCCTAGTACTCCTTTATGTCTCTACTATAGTTGGTGAGTCAGTCCTAGCTAAGAGGATATATAGAAATTGCCCAATTTATGTCCTCCATAGAGTCACTTTAGTAGGCTTAGTGGAATTATACATGATAGATTTTAACATCATTTTTGGCATAGATTGGCTACATGCCTATTATGCCTCAGATGTCTGCAGAACCAGAGTCATAAGATTTCAGTTTCCTAATAAACCAGTCTTAGAATGGCGAGGTAGTCCTCCAAGGTCAAAAGGTTATTTCATATCTTACCTTAAAGCTAGAAAGATGATCTCTAAATGGTACATCAATAATGTAGATCATGGATTTTGAGTCTGAAACCATATCTCTCCGGTCAGTCTTAATTGTAAATAAGTTCCCAGAATTGTTTCCTGAGGATCTGCTCAGAACCTCTCCCGAGCTGGAGATTGACTTTTGGATAGACCTTCTCATAGATATGCAACTCATATCTATTCCTCCTTATAGAATGGCTCCAACTAAGCTCAAAGAATTGAATGATAGTTGAAGGACCTCCTAGGCAATGGTTTTATCAAACTCAACATCTCTCCATGGGGTGCTACAGTACTCTTTGTGCATAAGAAAGTTGGTTCTCTCAGAATGTGCATCGACTACCGTTAGTTGAACAAGGTCACAATCAAGAATACGTACCCCATCCCTAGGATTGATGACTTGTTTGACCAACTTCAGAGTGCCATTTATTTCTCAAAAATTAACCTCAGATCCACTTATCATTAGCTCTGAGTTAGAAAGTGTGACATTTTGAAGACAGTCTTTAGAACTCGGTATGGTCATTATAAATTTGTTGTTATATCTTTTAGACTAACAAATGCTCCTGTAGCTTTTATGGATTTGGTGAATAGCGTGATATGTTCATCATTGTCTTCATCATTGGCTCAAAGATTGCCAGTTATTTTTTAAGTTCACTAAGTTTAAGTTTTAGTTGTAGTCAATCGCTTTCCTTGGTAATGTGGTGTCCCGTGAGGGCATTTGAGTGGATTCAAAGAAAATAGAGACAGTGAAGAACTATCCTAGACCCATTTCTCTGACAAACATCAAAAGTTTTTTTGGTTTGGCTGGGTACTACAAAAGATCTGATGAAGGGTTTTCATCTATAGCTGCCCCATTGGAAAGATTGACTAAGAAAAAGGTTAAGTTCCAGTGGTCCGATGAGTGTGAAATGAACTTTCAGTAATTGAGTACTAGGTAAACCACAGCTCTAGTCTTGGCTCTACAAAGGGTTGAAATGGCTTTGTTGTGTATTGTGATGCTTCTAGAGTTGTCTTAGGTTGTGTTCTATGCAACGTGGTAAGGTCATCAACTATGCTTCCAGACAACTTAAGATTCATGAGAAGACCTACCCGACTCATGATTTTGAGCAAGAAGCAGTTATTTTTTCTTTGAAGATTTGGAGACACTACTTGTATGGTGTCCATATGGATGTGTTTACAGACCATAAGAGCCTCCAATATGTGTTCACTCAGAAGGAATCAAATCTTCATTACAGAGAGTGGCTTGAGTTTTTTAAGGACTATGACATTAGTTTTCATTACCATTCGGTTAAAGCCAATATAGTGGTTGACGCACAAAGTAGATTGTCTATGGGATGTGTGTCACTGGTTGAGAAAAGGGAAGAACGAATTGGCCAAGGATGTTCATAGGCTTGCTCATTTAGGGGTTCAGCTTACCAATTCAGCGGATGGTGGTAGTATAGTTCAGAATGAGTCAGAATCGTCCTTGGTAGTTGAGGTGAAGGAGAAACAAGACAGTGATCCTATCTTACATCAGTTGAAGGGTGTAGTCCATCAACATAGAGTAGAGGTTTTCTCCCAAGAGGGAGATAGTGTGCTTTACTATTTGGGTCAATTATCAATTCCAGATATGGATGTGTTTAGATAGTGGATTTTGACAGAGGCTCATAGCTCCAAATATTCTATCCATTCTTTTGTGACAAAGATTTACCGTGACCTATGGAAGTATATTGGTGGAATATCATGAAGAGGGACATTGTATAATTTATGGCTAAGTGTCAAAACTACCAACAGGTAAAGGTAGAACATCAGAGACCTAGCGGTATAACCCAGGATATTAATATTTCTACTTAGAAGTGGAAAGTGATCAATATGGACTATGTTATAAGTTTACCTTATACCCGCAGACAATATGCTTATATTTGGGTAACAGTAGGCAAGATGACTAAGTGAGCCCACTTTTTGGCTGTCAAGACTATTGGCTCAGCAAAGTATTATGTGAGTCTCTACATATGTGAGATAGTCAGATTACATGGAGTTCCCTTATCCATCATCTCTGATAGGGGAACTCAATTTACATCTTAGCTTTGAAGGTCATTTAAGAAGAGTCTTTGTACTCAGGTGAATCTTCGCACAACATTACATCCACAGACACAATCTAGAACTTAGAGGACATGTTGAGGTCTTGTGTGATCGACTTTAAAGGTAGTTAGGATAATCACTTTCCTCTTATAGAGTTTGCTAACAACAACAATTCTCATTCTTGTATCCAGATGGATCTGTATGAGGCACTTTATGGACAGAGGTGTAAGTCACCTACAGGTTGGTTTGAGGTAGGTGAAGCAGCATTGATAGGGCAAGACTCAGTCCATGAGACTATTGAAAAGGTTCAGATCATTAGGGAGAGGTTAAAGACTGCCCAGAGTCGACATAAATCCTATGTAGATTAGAGAAGAAGAGACCTAGAGTTTGAAGTTGATGATTGGGTATTTTTAAAGGTTTCACCTATGAAGGGTGTAATAAGATTTGGTAAGAAAGGGAAGCTTAGTTCCCGGTATGTTGGTCGCTACAGGATTTTGAAGAGAGTTGGTAAAGTGTATTATGAATTAGAGTTGCCATCAGGGATAACAAATCCAGTCTTCCATGTTTCCTTGGTAAAGAAGTGTGTTGGTGATCTTGATTTAGTTGTGACATTAGAGAGTGTGTATGTGCAGGACAACCTCACTTATAAAGAGATCCTAGTCAAAATTCATGATCGTCAGGTTCACAAGTTGAGGAATAAGAAATTCACCTTAGTAAAGGTACCTTAGAGGAACAAGTTAGTTGAGGGAGCTACTTGGAAAGCAGAAGCAGCTATGATGACCAAGTACTTCACCTCTTTCCTTCCGATTCAGTTCCAGCTTGTGGTTATAGTTCCTCTTTAGTATCCTCATGTTTCCTCGCTAGTATCCCCTAAGTTTCATGTTCTATCAGCTGTCATATGTTTGCAGTATGTATGTATGTCTCATGAATCCATCTCAACCTTGTTAAGTCTTCATTCGAGGATGAATAATCCCAAGGGGGAAATATTGTAACACCCCAGAATCTGAACCAGTTCCTTTACACTTCTTAGTAGGAAAATGCAGAATAATTTCAAGTTTCTAGGGATCACGGTCAGTATCACAGGCTATCATTCAGGTTCACGACTCGTGGTCAGATCTCTAGAGTGACCCTTATGACTTTTGTTCTTCCAGGCATCTAAGGGTCACTCCACGGATCATAGTCTAGGACCACAGTCCACTCTATCAACCATAATTCAGCTCATTAGAGAACCCTTTAATTTAGGTTCAGAACCACGGTTCAATCGATTGAACACCAACAAGTTCCACGGACCATTCTGGCAGCCAAATCCCTAGGACAAAAGGACCCTCATCCTCCCAATCTCAAACCACATGTCACAGAATATTTTGTTGACACATTTCATTGACCATCATTTGACTCATGGAATCAAGAGTCAGCAAGCTTTCAAAATGGTTCGAGGTTCTATAGATCATTCCACAATCTGTTGATCAAGTTCATTGGTTGTAGACCCAGCCATGGATCCCTCAATTTCCAGTTTTCTAAACCCATTCAGTAAGGGTAAATTAGTCTTTCCCCCTCTATTAAATCCTAAACCATGTCATTTTAGGATCTTTGAGGGGGAGTTATATTAGAATTAGCAAACCTTTTCCTCATTCCTTCGATCAAACCTCAAAAAAAAAGGTTTTTCTCTCAATCTTCAAGACTTAGGGTTCCTTCTCAAATTCTATACCATCATGTTCTAAGCTAAGAAATCTTCAAGTCCAGGTATGTGGGTATTCAGTGAGGCATCCTTTCACCCGTATGCCCCAAACCCCAAGTTTTACATTGAATTTCTGAAAATTATGAAACTAGGGTTCTTACCCAATTATGAGTTTTTCTTGTAACTTTGATTTACTTACATTATAATATGATTTTTACTCCTTAATGCATAATTTTACATGAGTTGTAACACCGCAAGATCTGAACTAGCTACTAGACTGTACACAGTAGAAAAATTTCAGAATTTTTTTTAAATTTCTAGGAACCATAGTTCAGATCACGGACCGTAGTTTGGAACCACAATCCGTCGTCTTAACCATAATCCCCGTTTCCAGTAGACCCCCAGTTCATGGTCCTAGAACCACAAGTCAGGCCACAGACCATAGTTTATTACTATACTCTGTCCTGTCACTCGTGGTTTCTCTTAATCAGAGGATTATCCGTTAAGGGCTCGGGGACCACGAGTCAGACCGCGCTCCGTAGTCTGAGATAATGGACCATCCTGTGGACTCGTGGAACTAGAACCTCAGAGGCCCTTAGCCCTTTCCCCAAGAATCAAGAGTCAGGTTATGGACCATACTTCAGAACCGTGGTTCGTCCTTTGACTTGTGGAATCCTCAGACTAGACTAAAGTCCCAGGAACCATGAGTCATATGATGAACCGTCATTCAGGAGTACGGTCCATCCTATGGATTCATGGTTCCCTCAGATCAAAGGACCCCTAAGACCTATGGACAGGACCACAACTCAATTGACGGTCCAACATCTAGGACTACGGTCCATTAACTAAGTCGTGATCCTTGAGTCGCAATTTTCAGCATAGTTCTTTTAAATTTCCCAGGGGTACTCCAAACTTTTTCTTTCTCTTTTAAGGCCTCAACTACGTCGTTTTTCCTAGACTAAGCCTAATTAATTAGTCAAAACCTACCTAAAACATCCATTCTCCTAAAATCATCAGAGTTAGAATGAAAAAAAGAAAAAGAGTCGACACTTTTCTCTCAAGAACAAGCAGAGGTCTTCTCCCAGTTCAGCCCCAAAATACAAAGGATTTCTCTGTAGTTTCTTCTCTAGGTATGTGGGATTTCACTAGTGGGTTCCTTTCACCCATTAGGGACTTAGAATTCAGTCAGTTTCTTCAGTTTCTCCATGCCATATTCAGACCTAGGATTTTATAAATCTTAGGGATTTATTGTAATTTAGTTGCTATAGTTTTCATGGTATTAATTACATGTTTCTTGGAGAATTAGTACAGTTTCATGTATAGAATTCAGAAACCCTAGCTTGTGTCAGTTTTAGTATTTTCATAAATTATGCTTGCTAGGTAGCTTCGACAGACAATCATGCTTTAGAACACGAATTCCATATCTTTCAGTATATGTATATTGTATTCTCAGATAAGTATCAGTATTTGAGCTATCCAATATTTCAGCTTGCATTCTATTTCTTACATTCAGTTGGGAGTAGACTTAGTATAAAGCGGATGAAGGCTTAGCTGTTAGGTTAGGCTGAGACCTTTAGTAGCAGTTCCCAAGTCCCAGAACTACGGTGCCACCGTAGGTCAGAAAGGGGTCAGCTGTCATATTAGGATGGTCACCTTTGTCCCTTGTGGACATCAGTTTAGTGGATCTACGTCAAACTTGTTTGTACCTTTGGCAAGGTACAAACACCCTTCCATACAGGGTTATAGGTTGGCCCCACAGTTAGCTCAACTTGGGGTATATCCGTTAATAGTATCTCATACCGTCAGACTCATATTACATTGTCCATGTACTCAATATATATTTTGGTTATTCAGCTCAGCATATTATATTATATGTTCATGTCAGTACTTGGTCATTGTATCCCGCTTATTATCCAGTTTATGCTTCAGTACATATTTTTGTTTTCAGTTTTATGTGGTTCAGTTTAGCCCATATCTCGCATGCTCAGTAAATTCAAAGTACTGACGCATACTTTTGTGCTACATCATTTTATGATGTAGGTTCAGGCGCCCAACATCTAGACCGCGTTTAGTTTGACTTCCAGTTCTAGTGGTGAGTCCTCTTAGTTCGAGGATGATAGACATGCTTTACCTTTCTGTCATATTATTTGAGTTTTCAGATTGTTAGAATTATCTGGGGGCATATCCCAGCAACTCATATCAGTTAGAGTCTTTCAGACATAGAGTAGATTCATCTTGAGTTATTAGTGTTGTTTTCACTTTTCACTATACTCTTTATATAAGTTATATTAAGACATGTTTTGGGATCTTTCCCACATTATATATATTAAATTGATTTCAGCTTCCACACATTATATTATTTGTTCTTGACTAAAATTGTCTAGATATGACAGACCATGGGTTAGCTTGGGGTCACTTGTGACACTAAGCACCGTGTTACGTCTAGGGGATAGCCTCGGGGCTTGACAAACCTGGTATCGAAGCATCAGGTTTAAGTGTCCTTGGGTGTCTGAAAGCTGCTTTAAGTAGAGTCTTCCTCATGGGTGTGAAGTGCACCACACTTATGGGGGAGAAGCTATGAGATGTCATTAGGAAAAACTTCACTTCTTTCTTTTCCATCTCGTGATATAGAGTATGAACTCTATTTAATCTCTTTCTAACTCATGCTCTTTGTATTTCAAAAAATGCCTCCACAAGAGCTAACGCCAGGAATCAGCCAGCACCAGCAGCTCCAGCAGACCCATTGAACGAACAAGTCACGCATGCCGAATTCATGGATGCTTTTCAAGTGCTTGCTCAGCCCATTACCGCCCAGGTCAATCAACAGGCTGTGGTACCAACCCCACCGCAGACTAACACTGCTGCAGCTAAAATCTAAGATTTCAGTAGGATGAAACCTCTGAAATTTCATGGGTCTAAATCAGAAGAGGATCCACAAGAGTTTCTTGACGACATTTGGAAGGTCACAGATATTATGGGTGTCACTCCGGTCGAGAGTGCAAATTTGGTTGCCTACAAGTTGAAGGGAGTGGCTTATACTTAGTATCAGCAGTGGAAGGAGTCTCGTTGTGTTAATGCAGGTCCATTGGATTGGAACCAGTTCAAGACTGCATTTTTGTATAGGTTCTTCCCACTTGAACTCAGGAAAGCCAAGGTCTAAGAGTTCATCAACTTGAAGCAAAATGACATGAGTGTGAAGGATTATGCACTCAAGTTTACTCAATTGTCTAAGTATGCTTCAGCGATAGTAGCTGACTCCAAAGCCCGTATGAGCAACTCCATATCTGGTGTGTTGGATGATGTGGTCAAGGAGTGAAAGACTGCTATGTTGATTAAGGAGATGGATTTCTCCTGATTAGTTACTTATGCTCGGTAGATCGAGGAGGAGAAAATCAGAGAAAGGGGAGGAGATAGTAAGAGGTCTAGGACAAGTAACTTTAGCTACTCACAGCAGAGGTCAGAGGGTGGTAACCGCTCCCAGTTCTATTAAAAAACTTCAGCTCCAGTTCCATCTTCTACCAGTGCCCCAGTACCTAACTTTAAGACGAATCTATGGGATAGAGTGTCTGGCTCTAAGTCCCAAGGTATAGTTACTAGCGGGCACCTTAAATCCAGTGTGTAAGAAGTGTGGTAGGAACCACCAGAGTGAGTGCATGGCAGGTAGTGGGAATTTTTTTGGGTGTGGTAAGCCAGGCCACATGATGAGAGATTGTCAAGCAGCTTCTAAAAGGGTAAAGAAGTTCGCCCACAGAATCAGGCCATCTTAGCAGCAGCTCCAGCAGTTCACCCGCCTCAGCAGGGTGCCTCATCTGGTACAGGTTGTGGTTAGTGCCAAAACATGTTGTATGCTCTTCAGGCTCGACAGGACCAGGAGGATCCTCCCTATGTGGTCGCGGGTATGTTACAAGTATTCCATTTGAATGTTTATGCATTATTAAACCAAGGGTCTCCACTTTCTTTCGTAACTCCTTACATAGCAGTATATTTCAGTGTCAGTCTAGAAATCCTCCAAGAACACTTCTCAGTCTCTACTCCAGTTGGTGACCCAGTTATAGCTAGACATGTATACAAAAATTCTCACAAAAAGTCACCTCAGCAGATCTTGTAGAGTTAGAAACTATTGATTTTGATATCATTCTAGGCATGAATTGGTTACATTCATGTTATGCCTCAGTAGATTGCAGAACTAGGATAGTTCAGTTTTAGTTTCCAAATGATCCAGTCCTAGAGTGGAAGGGTAGTACCTCAGAGCCTGTAAGTTGATTCATCTCTTACCTTAAGGCCAGAAAAATGATTTCCAAAGGGTATATCTACCAATTTGTTTGGGTTAAGGATTCAAACTCCGAGACACCAACTATTGAGTCAGTCCTTGTAGTAAATAAATTTCTAGAAGTATATCCAGAAGATCTTCCCAGAGTTTCTCCAGAATGGGAAATCGACTTCGGAATAGATCTCCTTCCACCCAGCCTATTTTGATTCCTCCTTACTTAATAGCTCCAGCCGATCTTAAGGAATTGACAAATAGTTGAAAAACCTTCTAGATAAGGGCTTCATCAGACCCAACGTCTCTCGATGGGGTGGTCCAGTACTCTTTGTGTGTAAGAAAGACTGTTCCCTCAAAATGTGCATCGACTATCATCAGTTAAACAAAGTCATAATCAAGAATAAATATCCCATCCCCAAGATTGATAACTTGTTTGACCAGCCTCAGGGTGCTAGTTGCTTCTCTAAGATCGACCTCAGATCCAGCTACCATCAGCTCAGAGTCAGAGATAGTAACATCCCAAAGAACGCCTTCAGGACTCGGTATGGTCACTATGAATTTGTACGGACCATGAGAACCATCTGAGGGTCATTTTGTAGACTCTCAAAGACTGCCATTATTCACCATGTTTAGTAAATGTGAGTTCTGGTTGAAATTTGTTGCTTTTTTTGGTCATATGGTGTCTAGTGAAGGCATCCGAGTTGATTATCCGAAAATTGAGGCAGTAAAGAACTGGACCAGACACACCTCTCTGACAGACATCAGGAGTTTCTTGTGTTTGGCTGGTTATTAGAGGAGGTTTGTTGAAGGATTCTCATCGATAGATGCCCCAATGACTAAGTTAACTCAAAAAAAGGTCAAGTTCCAATGGTAAGATAAGTGTGAGAAAACCTTCTTTGAACTGAAGACTAGGTTGACTACGACTCCCATTTTGACTCTACCAGAGGGTTCAGATGGCTATGTGGTTTATAGTGATGCATCTAGGGTGGGATTAGGTTGTGTTTTAATGCAGCAGGGTAAGTCATAGCTTATGCTTCCTGACAACTTAAGGTTCATAAGAAGAACTACCCGACTCATGACCTCGAGCTTGCAGTTGTTGTGTTTGCCTTAAAGATTTTGAGATGCTACTTGTATGGTATTCATTTTGAAGTGTTCACAGACCATAAAAGCCTATAGCACATGTTCACCCAGAAAGAGTTGAACCTTCATCAGATAAGGTGGCTTGAGTTCCTCCAAGACTATGATATGAATGTGCTCTACCTTCCGGTTAAGGCCAATGTAGTGGCTGATGCCCTCAGAAGACTGTCCATGGGTAGTGTGTCACATGTTGAGGAAGAGAGGAAAGAATTAGCTAGGGATGTTCATAGGCTTGCTCGCTTAGGAGTTTGCCTCATGGACATGATAGATAGTGGTGTGATAGTCCAGAATAGGTCAAAATCTTCATTGGTAGTGGAGGTTAAAGGGATACAAGACAGTGATCCCATAATACTTCAGTTGAAAAGTGCAGTTCATCAGCAAAGAGTAGAGGTATTCTCCCAAGGGGGAGATGGCATGCTTCGCTACCAGGACCGTTTATATATTCCTAATGTGGGTGAGTTGAGGCAGCAGATCCTTACAGAAGCCCATAATTGCAGATATTCTATTTATCCTAGTGCCACTAAGATGTAACATGACCTACGGGAAGTCTATTGGTGGAATGGCATGAAGAGGGACATCGCAGATTTTGTGGCTAGGTGTCCAAATTATCAGTAGACTAAAGTAGAACATCAGAAACTAGGAGGTGTGACTCAGGAGATTAGCATTCCTACTTGGAAGTGGGAAGTAGTCAACATGGATTTCATTACGGGTTGACCTCATACTCGCAGACAGCATGACTCCATTTGGGTGATAGTGGACAGAGTCACTAAATCAACTCATTTTTGGCTGTCAAGACCACAAACTCAGCAGAGGACTATGCCAGACTCTACATTAGCGATATAGTCAGGTTAAATGGGGTTCCCTTGTCTATCATCTCAGATAGAGGTCCCCAGTTTACCTCTCATTTCTAGAGATCATTTCAGAAAGGTCTTGGTACTCAGGTGAATCTCAGTACAACATTTTATCTGCAGACGGATGGTCAGGCAGAGCGTACTATTCATACCTTAGAGGACATGTTGAGAGCTTGCGTGATTGATTTCAAGGGTAGTTGGGATGATCACCTACCCCTCATAGAGTGCGCCTACAATAACAGTTTCCACTTTAGTATTCAGATGGCCCCATATGAGGCACTCTATGGGCGTCGATGCAGGTCTCTGGTTGGTTGGTTCGAAGTAGGTGAAGCAGCCTTGGTTGGGCCAAATTTATATCATGAGGCTATGGATAAAGTTTATCTCATCATAGAAAGGTTAAAAACAGCTCAGAGTCGTCAGAACTCTTATGCAAATGTGAGGAGAAGGGACTTAGAGTTTGAAATCGATGGTTGGGTCTTTCTGAAAGTGTCACCTATGAAGGGGTTGATAAGATTTAGCAAGAAAGTGAAGCTCAGTCCTAGATATGTAGGTCCTTACAGTATCCTGAAAAAGGTTGGTAATGTGGCTTATGAGTTAGAATTACCAACAGAACTAGCAGCAGTTCATCTAGTCTTTCACATTTCCTTGTTGAAGAAGTGTGTGGGTGATCCAGCATCGATTGTTCCATTAGAGAGCGTGGCTGTGAAGGATAGCCTCACCTATTAGAAGGTTCCAGTTGAGATTCTTGACCGTCAGGTTCGTAGGTTGAGAAATAAGGAAGTCACTTCATTGAAGGTTTTGTGGAGGAACTAGTCAGTAGAGGGAGCTACGTGGGAAGCAGAAGCAGCTATGATGACCAAGTACCCTCACCTTTTTCCCTCCAACACAGTTTTAGCTAGAGGTAATAGTCCCTATACAGTCTCTCAGTTACTCTTGTTTAATTCAATCTTAGTGCCATGTTCCCTCAGCTATTCTTGCATTTTAGCCTGTTTGCATATCCATGAAACTCAGTTAAGCTAGATATCGCTTCTAGTACACAGTGGTAGGGATTGCAACTCTTTTCCTCCAAACTCAGCTTGTCTTGTCTTCATTCGAGGATGAATGATCCCAAGGGGGAGATATTGTAACATGGTTTGAACTAGCTACTAGACTGTACTCAACAAGAAAATTTAAGAAAAAAATTTAAGTTTCCAGGAACCACAATTAAGATCATGGACCATAGTTTGGAACTACGGTCCGTCATTTTAACCGTAATCCCCATTTCCAGTAGACCCCTAGTTCATTACCCAGGAACTACGAGTCATACCATAGACCATAGTTTAGAACCAGGGTCCATCATGTCACTCGTGGTTTCCCTTAATCATAGGACCATCCATTTAGAGCTTAGGGACCACGAGTCAGACCACAGGCTGTAGTCCAGGACCACAGACCGTCTTGTGGACTCATGGAACTAGAACCTTAGAGGCCCTTTGCCTTTTACCCAGGAATCATGAGTCAGGTTATGGACCATACTTCAGAACCATGGTCCATACTTTGACTCGTGGAATCCTTAGACCAGACTAAAATCCCAGGAACCACGAGTCACATGACGAACTGTCGTTCAGGAGTACGGTCTATCCTTTGGAGTTATGGTTCCCTCAGATCAGAGGACCCCCAAGACCCCTAGACAGGACCACGACTCAGTTGACGGTCCATCATCCAGAACTATGGTCCATCAACCAAGTCGTGATCCCTGAGTCATGATTTTCAGCATAGTTCTTTTTAATTTTCCAAGGGTACTCTAGAATTTTCTTTTCTCTTTTAAGGCCTAAGCTATGTTGTTTTGCCTGGACTAAGCCTAATTAATTAGTCAAAACCTACCTAAAACATCCATTCTCCTAAAATCATCAGACTTAGAAATAAAAGAAGAGAAAGATGCGACACTTTTCTCTTAAGAACAAGCAGAGGTCTTCTCCTAGTTCAGCCCCAAAATCCAAAGGATTTCTCCGTAGTTTCTTCTCTAGGTATGTGGGATTTCACTAGTGGGTTCCTTTCACCTATTAGGTCCCAAGAATTTAGTCAGTTTCTTTAGTTTGTCCTTGCCATAATCAGGCCTAGGGTTCCTATATCTTAGGAATTCATTGTAATTGTGCTGCTATAGTTTTCATGGTATTGATGACATGTTTCTTGGAGAATTAGTACAGTTTCATGTATAGAATTAAGAAACCCTAGCTTGTGTCAGTTTCAGTATTTTCATAAATTATACTTGTTAGGCAGCTTAGACAGACAATTATGCTTTAGAACTCGAATGCCATATCTTTCAGTATATGTATGTTGCATTCTCAGATAATTATTAGTATTTGAGCTATCCAGTATTTTGTCTTGCATTCTATTGCTTACATTCAGTTGGGAGTAGACTTAGTATCGAGCGGATAAGGGATGAAGGCTTAGCTGTCCGGTTAGGATGAGACATTTAGTAGCAGTTCCCAAATGGTCAGAAAGGGGTAAGCTATTAGATTAGGCTGGTCACCTTTGTCCCTTGTGGACATCAGTTTAGTGGATCCATGTCAGACTTGTTTGTACCCTTGGCAAGGTAGGAACATTATTCTATCCAGGGTTACAGGTTGGCCCCACTGTTAGCTCAACTTGGGGTATGTCGGTTAATAGTATCTCCCACAGTTATTCAGCTCAGCATATCATATTATATGTTCATGTCAGTACTTTGTCATTGTATCCAGCTTATTATCCAGTTTATGCTTCAGTACGTATTTCCATGTTTAGTTTTATCTGGTTCAGTTTATCCCATATCTCGCATGCTCAGTACATTCAAACTACTGACACATACTTTTGTGCTATATCATTTTATGATGTAGGTTCAGGCGCCCAGCATCTAGACTACGTTTAGTTTGAATTCAAGTTCTACTCATCAGTTGCACTGGTGAGTCCTCTTAGTTCGAGGATGATAGACATGCTTTACCTTTCAGTCTTATTATTTTAGTTTTCAGATTGTTAGAGTTAGCTGGGGGTATGTTCCAGCAACTCATAGACTATATTCAGCTTGAGTTGTTAGTGTTGTTTTCAATTTTCACTATACACTTTATATAAGTTATATTCAGACATGTTTTGGGTTCTTTCCAACTTTATATATATTAAACTGATTTCAGCTCCCACACATTATATTATATGTTCTTAATTTAAATTGTCTAGATATTCCAGACCATAGGTTAGCTTGGGGTCACTTGTGACACTAAGCACCATGTTACATCTAGGGGGTAGCCTCGGGGTGTGATATGAGTTCTCACAAGAATTTCATATCCTCATGAGTTGAGAATAAACTTGGCATGATTTGACCTTATGAGATGTTTTTAAGAAGAATTGGCATGTTCAGATAACATAACCTCAAGTATATATGAAATTAGCATGGCTAGTTCCTCAAACTAAGAGATTTATCAATAATATGTTTTTGAACTAGTGTCATGTTATACTTTCAAGAATTATATTTTCATGAAACTTTTTGACATCCAGATATACCACATGATATGTATCTACTATAAGATACATTTTGGGAGTAATATTTAGCATCGAGCTGATAAAGGTTACAGATAACCCAAGTCCAAAATTATTTTTCAACCTTAAGTATGTTTTCAAGTACGATTCATGCATATCTTACATACTCAGTACATTATATAGTACTGATCACATACTTCTTGTGTTGTATCTTATCATGATGTAGATTCAGACACTTGCTCCCAGACTCATCGGTAGACCTGGTAGATTTCCAGTTAGAGTTGGTGAGTCCTCATCATTTGAGGGCTAGTTATGAGTTTTGTTTAGCTTGATGTATTTCTTCCAGTGTTTGGAGTTAGCTGGGGATTTTGTCCCAACAACTCATCTTGTCAGTTTTAAGACTTTTCATACATAGACAGATAGTAGTGTTCAGTGTTTCAGATTTTTAATCTCAGACTCATTTATCAAGTAAATTTGGTGTCCCTATTTCTGTTATTCTTCCTTTTTATTTGTTTATCCATGTTTCTTATGTTTAAGTCATTCTAAGGCCAAGGGTTAGCTTGGTATCACTTGTGGTCTCAAGTCCTATATTGCATCCAACGGGTAGATCTGGGGCATGACAAACTTTGCATCAGAGCATCAAGTTTAAGAGTTTTAGGATGTCTAAAAGTTGCGTTAAGTAAAGTCCTTCTCATGGGTGTGAAGTATGCCACACTTATGAGGGGAAAGCTAAAATAAGTTTGTATGAAAACTTCACTTATTTATGTTCAATATCGTGTGATAGAGTTTAACTCTATTTCTCTCCATTAATATGTTCGTTATAAATATCAGATTATGCTTTCTCACAGAGCCAATGCTCGTAATCTAAATCCTCCAGTTTCAGTCCATGAGGTCACAAATGCAATATTTGGAAATGCCATCTAGATGTTGGCAGCCATGACTGCTCAGGTAAATCAGCAAGCACCTATTCCTGCTAACCCAAATGGTGGGACAACTGTTGCCAGGGTTATGGACTTTATCTGTAAGAATCCACCAGAGTGCTTTGGTTCAAAGGTTGGTAAAGATCCACTAAAGTTCATCGATGAGGTAAAGATGATTCTTGATGTGATGCAGGTAACTTGAGTAGAGAGTGTCGAGTTGGCATCCTATCAACTCAAGGATGTGGCTCACATCTAGTTCCCATAATGGAAGGAAAGTAGGGGCATGAATTTAGCTCATATGACTTGGGACTACTTTGTTGGGGCTTTTCTGTGTATGTTCTTTCCAAAGAAGTTGATAGAGGCTAAGGCTAAAGATTTCATGAATTTAAGACAAGGTTTGATGTCAGTCTTATAGTATGGACTGAAGTTCACTCAACTCTGCAGCTATGCTCCAGAGATGGTGGACGAGCTAAGGGCCAGGATGAGTAAGTTTGTTTCTTGGGTATCCGACTTAGTGAAGAAAAAATATAGTACTTCTATGTTGATGGGGGATATGGACATCTCCAGGCTCATGACTCATGCTCAACAGATTGAGGAGGATAAACTGAAAGAGAAGGAAAGGTAGAACAAAATGGACTAAACAAAGGATATAGGGTTCAGTCAACAAAGGTCTAGAAGAAAACATCATTTTTCCTTTTAGATGAGGTCATTAAGACTAGGGCCATCTTCAGCTAGTGCTCCTTCCCAAGCACCTAGACCCTGGCATGATCAGGTGGGTAGGGTGACAAGCTCTCATTCTTAGCAAAATATTATGAAAGGGACTTCTTAACCTATTTGCAATAAGTGTTGTATGAATCATCTTAGAGAGTGTCATTATGGCGCAAGGGGTTCTTTAGATGTGGACAGATGGGTCATAAGATTAAGGATTTCCCCTCATACAAATAACACAATTAAGCTGGCATGACCCAAGTTACTACTTCAGCAGCTCCGGAAGGTCTCACAGTTCAGTAGGGTGCTACTTCTTGTACAGGCGATAGCTAGTATCAAAATCGTCTCTATGCTATGACATCTCACCAGGATCAGGAGGACTCACGTGATATAGTCACTGGTATGTTAAGAGAATTTTCTCTTGATGTTTATGCTTTGTAAGATCTAGGAGCTTCATTATCTTTTTGACCCCCTATATTGTATGCAAATTCAGAGTTAGTCCAGAATAACTCCTAGTACTCCTTTATGTCTCCACTCTAGTTGGTGAGTCAGTCCTAGCTAAGAGGATATCTAGAAATTGCCCAGTTTATATCCTCCATAGGGTCACTTCAATAGACTTAGTAGAATTAGACATGATATATTTTAACATCATTATTGGCATAGATTTGATAAATTCCTAATAGGCCTCAGATGACTGCAGAACCAGAGTCATAAAATTTTAGTTTCCTAATGAACCAGTCTTAGAATGGCGAGGTAGTCCTCCAAAGTCAAAAGATTATTTCATATCTTACCTTAAAGCTAGAAAAATTATCTCTAAAGGGTTTATCACTCATGTAGTTCAGCTTATGGATTCTGAGTCTAAACCTCTATCTCTCTAGTTAGTCCTGGTTGTAAATGAGTTCCCCAAAGTGTTTCCTGAGGATCTTCTCAGACTCACGAGCTGGAGATTGACTTTTTGATAAACCTTCTCCCACATATGCAACTCATATCTATTCCTCCTTATAGAATGGCTCCAACTGAGCTCAAGGAATTCAAAGATCAATTGAAGGATCTCCTAGGCAAAGGTTTCATATGATCCATCATCTCTCTATGGGGTGCTCCAGTCCTCTTTGTGAGTAAGAAAGATTGTTCTCTCAGAATGTCCATCGACTACCATCAGTTGAACAAGGTGACAATCAAGAATAAGTACCCCATCCCTAGGATTGATGACTTGTTTGACCATCTTCAGGGTGCCAGTTATTTCTCTAAGATTGACCTCAGATCCAGTTATCATCAGCTCATAGCTAGAAAGTGTAAGATTCTGAAGATAGCTTTTAGAACTCGATATGGTCATTATAAATTTGTGGTTATGCCTTTCGGACTAACAAATGCTCATGTAGCTTTTATGGACTTGATGAACAGTGTGCTCAAGTAGTATCTGTACATATTCATCATTGTCTTCATAGATGACATACTTGTCTATTATCGGAGTAAGGAGGAGCATGCAGACCATTTGAGAATTATGCCGCAAATGCTCAAAGATCGTCAGTTATTTTCCATGTTCAGTAGGTGCAAGTTTTAGTTGTAGTCAATAGCTTTCCTTAGTAATGTGGTGTCCTATGAGGGCATTCAAGTGGATTCGCAGAACATAGAGTCAATGAAAAATTGGCCTAGACCCACCTCTATGACAAACATTAAAAAAAATTAGGTTTGGCTGGGTACCACAGAAGAATTGATGAAGGGTTTAGAATCCATACATGCCCTATTGACCAGATTGACTCAAAAATGGGTTAAGTTCAAGTGTTAGGACGAGTGTTAAAAGAACTTCCAGGAATTGATGACTAGGTCAACCACAACTCTAGTCTTGGCTCTACCAGAGGGTTTAGATGGCTATGTTATGTATTGTAATGCTTCTAAAGTTCTCTTGGGTTATGTTCTGATGTAGCGTGGTAAGGTGATCGCCTATGCTTCCAAACAACTTAAGATTTATGAGAAGAACTACCGACTCATTATCTTAAGCTAAAAGCAGTGGTTTTTACTCTTAAGATTTGGAGACACTACTTGTATGGTGTCCATCTAGATGTGTTTATATACCATAAGAGCCTCCAATATGTATTCACTCAGAAGGAACTGAATCTTCATTCGAAAAGGTTGCTTGAGTTTCTTAAGGATTATGACATGTGTTTGCTTTACCATTCGAGTAAGGTCAATATAGTGGTTGATGCACATAGTAGATTGTCTATAGGTAGTGTGTCACTGGTTGAGGAAGGAAAGAAGGAATTGGACAAGGTTGTTCATAGGCTTGCTCGTTTAGGGGTTCAACTTACCGATTCAGTGAATAGTTGTATTATCGTTCAGAATGGGTCAGAATCATCCTTGGTAGTTGAGGTCAAGGATAACAAGACAGTGATCCTATCTTACATTAGTTGAAGGGTGTAGTCTATTAGCATAGATTAGAGGTTTTCCCATAAGAGGGAGATGGCGTGCTTCGCTATCTGGGTTAATTATTTGTTCCATATATGGATAGGTTGAGACAGTGGATCTTGATAGAGGCTCACAGCTCCTGATATTCTATCCATTCTGGTGCGACAAAGATGTATCGTGACCTATGGAAGTCTATAGGTGGAATGGCATAGTGAGGGACATTGCAGATTTTGTGGCTAAGTTTCCAAAATGCCAACAGGTAAAGGTAGAACATCAGTAGACAACATAATTATAGTTGGGTGATAGTAGAGAGTATGATAAAGTGATCCCACTTTTCGGCTATCAAGACTACTGACTCAGCAGAGGATTATGCGAGACTCTACATATGTGACATAGTCAAATTTCATGGAGTTCCCATATCCATCATATCAAATAGGGTCACTCAGTAGACATCTTAGTTCTGGAGGTTATTTCAGAAGGGTCTTGGTACTCAGGAGAATCTCAACAAAATATTTCATCCACAGACAGATGGCCAGGTAGAGCGTACCATCCAGAACTTAGAGGACATGTTAAGGTCTTGTCTGATCGACTTTAAAGGTAAATGGGATGATCACTTGACTCTTATAGAGTTTGCCAACAACAACAATTCTTGTTCTCGCATCTAGGTGGATCCATATGAGGCACGTTAAGAGCAGAGGTGTAGGTCACCTATAGGTTGGTTTGAGGTGGGAAAAGTAGAATTGATAGGGCCAGACTCATACCATGAGACTATGGAAAAGGTTAAGCTCATTAGGGAGAGGTTAAAGACTACTCAGAGTCGACAAAAATCCTATGTAGATTTGAGAAGATGAGACCTAGAGTTTGAAGTTGATGATTGGGTAACTTTTAAGGTTTCACTTATGAAAGGTGTAATAAGATTTGGTAAGAAAGGAAAGCTTATTCCCTGGCATATAGGTCCCTACTGGATATTGAGGAGAGTTGGTAAAATGGATTATGAATTAGAATTGCCATCAGAGATAACAATGGCAAATCCAGTCTTCCATGTTTCCTCGTTAAAGAAGTGTGTTGGCCATTTAGCTTTAGTTGTGCCATTAGAGAGTGTGGGTGTGCAAGACAGCCTCACTTATGAAGAGGTCCCAGTTGAAATTCTTGATCATCAGGGTTGTAAGTTGAGGAATATGGAAGTCGCCTCAGTGAAGGTCCTTTGTAGGAACCAGTCAGTTGACGCAGCTACTTGGGAAGTAGAAGAAGCTATGATGGCCAAGTACCCTCACCTTTTTCCTTCTGATTCAGTTCCAGCTTGAAGTTATAGTTCATCTTTAGTATCCTTATGTTTCCTCACTATATCCCCTCAGTTTCATGTTCTATCAGCTGTCATATGTTTGCAGTATGTATGCATGTCTCATGAATCCATCTCAGCCTTGTTAAGTCTTCATTCAAGGATGAATGATCCCAAGGGGAAGATATTGTAACACCCCAGAATCTAAACCAGTTGCCTTACACTGCTTAGTAGGAAAATGCAAAAAAAATTCAAGTTTCCAGGGATCACGGTCAGGATCACGGGCCATCGTTTAGGTTCATGACCTATGGTTTGATCTGTAGACTGACCCCTGTGTCTTTTGTTTTTCCAGGCATCTACAGGTGACTATACGAACCATAGTTCAGGACTATGGTCCACCCTGTAAACCATAATTAAGCTCATCAGAGGACCCTTCAATTAAGGTTCAGATTCATGGCTCAATCGAAACCATTAACAAGTTCCACGGACCATCCTGTCAGCCATAAATCCCTACGATCAGAGGACCCTCATCCTCTCAATCGAAAACCATGAGTCACAGGACCTTTCATTGACATATTTCATGGACTGTCGACTTACTCATGGAATAAAGGGTCGGTAAGTTTTAAAAATGGTTCCAGGTTCTATGGTTCATTCCACTGTCTGTCGATCGAGTCCATGGGCCGTTTACCCATCCATTGACCCCTCAGTTTCCAGTTTTCTAAACCCATTCAGTTAGGGTAAATTTGTCTTTTCCCCACTTTTAAATCCTAAACCATGTCATTGTAGGGTCCTTAAGGGGGATTTATATTTGAATTAGCCAACATTTTCCTCATTCCTTCGATTAAACCTCAAAAAGTAAGAAGAGGTTCTCTCAATCTTTAAGTCCTAGAGTTCCTTCTCAAATTCTATACCTTCAAATTCTAAGCTAAGAAATCTTCAAGTCCGGATATGTGGGTATTCAATGAGGATTCCTTTCACTGTTATGCCCAAAACCTCAAGTTTTACATAGAATTTATGAAAATAATGAAATTAGGGTTCTTACCCAGTTATGAGTTTTCCTGTAAATTTGATTTACTTAGATTACAGTATGACTTCTACTCCTTAATGCATGATTTTACATGAGTTCTAAAAAGTATATCTTAGCCCCATGATTTGACCTTATGATATGTTTTGAAGCAGAATTGGCATGTTCAGATAACATGACCCCAAGTATCTATGAAATTAGCATGCCTAGTTCCTCAAATTATGAGATTTAGCAAGAACATGTTTTTGAACTAGTGTCATGTTACACTTTCAAGAATTAAGTTTTCATGAACAGTTTTGACATCAAGATATGTCACATGATAGGTATAAGCTATAAGATACATTTTGGGAGTAGTATTTAGCATCGAGCTAATGAGGGTTTCAGATAAGCCAAGTCCAGAACTACGTTGCCAGCATAGGTTTATCTCTCCCAATGGGCTCAGGATAGTAGTTCCACTCTAAACATGGTCGTGTAACCAAGAAAGGTATATGCAGCACTGCCAACTAGGGTACAGAAGTTGAATTCCATGTAGCTCACATGGTCTATGTCGGTTAGAAGAAACTCCAGTATTTGAATATTTATGGGTCTTAGATTTCAAGTTCAGATTTATTACTTATGATCAACGATTATAAACATGCTTTCAACTTATGATATTACTTTGGACATTAAATCATAATTTTACTACTATTGCATGATTTCAGCCTTATGTATGTTTTCAAGTATGGTTTACTATGATACATGCATATCCCATATACTCAGTACATTCCATAGCATTGATCGCATACTTCTTCTAATGCATCTTATCATTATATAGATTCAGGTGCTTTCTCGAAGACTCTTCACTAGACCCAGCAGGATTTCTAGTCAGAGTTGGTGAGTCCTTATCATTCAAGGGCTAGTTATGGTTTTTGTTTAGCTTGATGTCTTTCTTTCCGTATTTGGAGTTAGCTGGAGATCTTGTCCTAGCACCTCATCTAATCAGTTTAGAGGCTTTTCACACATAGATAGACAGTACTGTTTCATGTTTTATATTATTATCTTAGTCTCATTTATTATGTAGATTTGGTTCCCTTATTTCCATTATGTTTTTTTTCCCACTTCAAACAAAATGAGAAAAAAGGGTCTGGTCAACAGCATAGCTCTTTCTTTCCTCGATCTCCTTTCTTTTCTATATTTATTTATTCACGTTGATTATTTTTAAGTCATGCTAAGGCCAAGGGTTAGCTTGGGATCACTTATGGTCTCAACTTCCGTGTTGCGTCTAAGAGGCAGTTATGGGGCATGAAAGAAATAACCTCGGAGGTCTTTGCTAGTCTAGACTCTAGAGAAACAAAATGCTGAACTAAGTTTCATGGTGATGCAAAACCAAACAACTTCTCAGACGATACCAAATATGACCCTACCTCCCAATGTCCATGAAAAAGGGCCTATGTTACCGTCATTTCCAACCTCATATGAGTTTTATGAGGGAGATTATTTCACCATCTCTCAACATATCCATAATGCTTCTTAAAATGTTCCCCCTTGTGTAACACCCCGAAATTTGATCCAGCTTTCAAACTTAGAAAATCTAAATAATTTGGCATTTCCAGGAACTATGGGTCCAAACTATGGGCCGTGGTTCAAAGTACGAGCCATGGAATGAACCCGTGGTTCCAGTTGGAAGGATGAGTCTCTAGTCTGAGAACCAAGAGTGGGTTCTATGGACCATGGTTCACTCTATGGTCCATCCTGTACACTCATGGACTCAAAACTAGATGTCTGCCTTATTCCCAGAAACCACGAGTGAACATTACGGCCGTAGTTCATTCTACGGACCATCTTGTTGACTCGTAGTTCCTCTTCAACAACTTGATCATTGGGCCAGAAATCACGAGTTGGTCTATAGAGCATAATTTGAACGATGGTCCATCATGTTGACCCATAGAACTTCTTCTACATCATGGTGATTTGGCCAGGAACCACGAGTGGATACCACGAGTGGATACCACGAGTCGTGGTTCAGTCTACAACTCGTGGAATTCATCTGTGATTCCTGAAGCTGACTTTTTAACAATTTTTTCCTAATTAAATCTTAGGAGTATTTTTGTAATTACCCACCCTTTTAACTCCTAAGTGCGGTCATTTTTACCATTTCTAGTAGGGTTTTATTCCCTAATATCCTAAACTCTTCTCATTCTAAGCAATTCCATTCCAAAAGAAGAAAGAACTCCTTCAAGCTCCAAGTCTCAAGATCCAAGATCAAGCCTCCATTTCTTTTCATCTTTGATCAAGCAAGCTTCAATAAGGTATGTGGGTATTCAATAAGGTATTCCTTCAACTCTTATGCCCCAAACCCCATGTTTTCACTTTGATTTATGAATTTATGAAATTAGGGTTCTTACCCAAATTGGGGAAAAGTTATGAGTTTTGTTTTAAAGTATCGATTCATGATTTCCCATTCATTACCCATGTTTTAATTAAGATTGCTTGCATAATTTCAAAAGCCCATATGTTGACGATGAATTCTAGCATGATTCCATTGATTTATATATTTTCAAGTAAAAATGGCATGTTTAGATAACATGGCCCCTATTATCATGAAATTGCATGCCTAATTCTTCAAGTTATGAATTTAGAAAGAAAAGTATATTTTGAATTATGGCTATGCTAAGTTTTTAAGGATTTTGAAGCATGAATTGCCCGACATTATATATGTCCTTATGGTTTATGAAAGGTTTGGCATCTAGATATGCCTACCTAAGCTATGTGAATTGCATGATTTTAGATTATACCCTTATCCTTTTCAAACAGAATTGGCATTAGATTATGTCACAAGTTATGTGAGCTATATATATATATTTTAGGAGTAGTATTTAGCACCGAGTTGAACAGGGTGAGATTGCCCTTAATCTCAGAACTACGTGTCATCGTAGGTGCCCTCTTTGGCTTATGACAGGATCCTAATATGATAAGGTTCTAACTTTGGCCGGTTAGGACAACCTTTTTCGGTGTCGGTGTATGACACTGGACTCTATGTAGATCATCATAGTTTTTGTCGGTTAAGAGAAACTCCCGTATGAAGATTTAAGACTTATGCTTTTCTATTTCATGCCTTAAGCTTTAAACTATGAGATTTACTTATGATACTTCCTTATGCGTGAACTCAGTTTTAAATTATGTTTTGAGTATGTTTTTACCATATTTATGCATGTCTGACATACTCGGTACATCCTATAGTACTGGCGTATATCCTTGCGCTGCATCCTTTGATGATGCAGATACAGGTTCCTTCCCTCATACTCGTGGCTAAACGTCACCGAAGGTCCAGTTTCCATTGATGAGTCCTCATTATCCAAGGGCTAGTATTGGCCCTATCATTTTATGTTTCTTCTTCGGATTTCTGAGTTAGTTGGGGTATTGTACCATCAACTCTTATTTTTTTAGCAGCTTTTCAGACATAGATTGTATTCGGGTCTCTCGTTCGGATTATGTTTCATCTTGAATTTATCTTCTATAGATGGGTTGCCTAGCTTTCTATTTATTCTTCCTCTTTTTTCTTATGATTAACTGAGTATGCTATGACCAAGGGTTAACTTGGGGTACTTGTGGTCATGAGTCTCGTGTTATGTCTAGGAGGTAGCCTCTGGGAATGACACCTTGTGTAAACATTTTCTCCGCTAAAGGCTCCGAATGTATAGTGACACAACATACTTCGCCAATGTACACATATCCAACTGCTCAACCTATGACACAAACTCAAGGGCTATGTTGCATAGATGTTGATCACTATGTTGAAACTAATAATGAGGCTAAAGTAGTCAATGATGAAATGATTAATAGAAATCTCAAAAGTTTAGAAGATTCTATGAGAGGTCTTCATGGTCTTGGTAGTAACCAAAGTGTATGATATGAATAGTTATGTGCATTTACTGAGGCTGAGTTGCCAAAAGGTTACAAGATTTCAAAATTTGAGAAGTTTAATAGATCTGTAAACCCTTTCTTTAATTTGAACACCTACTGTGAAAAGTTGATCGGTGTGGATAAAAATTAAGGTATAAGAGTCAAATTATTCAACCAAAGCTTGAGTGGAAATGCTTTAGAGTGGTACTCTAAGAAAGATGTAACCAAATGGCATCACTGAGGGTACTAGACTTGAAGGATAATCACTTTACCGATCAACTTGAGGATTTCAGGGACAATTCAGTACTAGTCAATATTGATATAAGAAAAAACCAGTTGCAAGGATATCTTCCCAAATCAATTCAGAACCTTGTGAGCATGTCCTTGATTGTTTTAGGACACAATCGCTTGCAAGGTCCTCTTCGCAAATCAATTCATAACCTTGTGAACCTATTCCATATTGATTTAGGACATAACCAGCTACAAGGTCCTCATCCCAATTCACATCAGAACCTTTTCAATCTAAAAACACTTGTTCTTTCATCTAACAGTTTTAGTGGCAGTGTAGATGTCAATGTCTTTTCAAACCTCAAACAATTTTTCATTCTTGATCTTTCATCTAAATATTTTTCTCTGACCAATAAGAACAAATTCAAGCCTACCTTGCCCCAACATCTTGTATTATTGGGGTTGTCCTCTTGTGAAATAAATGACCTGGATTTTTTGACATCAACAGAGCAGCTTTGGAACTCGAATCTTCCAAATAACAAGATTCAACAAAGAATGCCTTATTTGGCATGGTCTAATTGGATGCTTTTACTTAGACATCTTAATCAATCCCACAACATGTTAATATGTAATGACCACTTTCCTACTAAATACTATTGATTTATGGTGAAATTTTATTCAAGGGATATTAATGTGGGTATCTTCGTTCCCATAGTGAAGTCCGCAACTCAAATAAGAGCCATGAAATAAGTAGCTGGTAAATTAAAACAAGAACTTCTCTTATCGAGTAAAATATACAATGTTATTGTTATCTACTCTTATGGAGTAACATAAAGAATAAAGCAGATATAAGTCATTAGGTTCTAATGTATGCAAAACCATTGAAAATCATTTTAGTCACCAAAGAAAAAATATGTTCAACCAACATCCCAATAGGAAAAGTTCAATGATCAAACCATTATTATAAATCAAGATGTGTTTATTATGAGTTGAAAGTCCAAACACTATCTCCATTGTTATGTAAAAGAAAATAATGTTTGAAACAAATAATTAGACATTGTTTATGACGGGTCTAGCTTGTGTTTCCATTATTTCCTTTTGATATAAATGTGTGAGAATTGAGATAATTATTATGTATCTAACTCATTCCTTTAAACCTTTTGTAAAATTAGTTTCTGGGCACGCGCTTTGCATGTGTATCCTATATCAGTGAATACAAACAGTGGCTTTCAATAGCCATTATCAGAACTACCAAACTACTACTCTAAAAGAATACTAAACTTATGATTGCCACCATTAATTTCTCCAATAATTTGTCTCCTAATCATTACTATCATCATGAATCTTTGAAAAATAAATTGAAATTCTCATTTTGATACTAAGCAACTCAAATCACTAAACACTTAAAAATATGGCTGAATAAAGCTCTATAACTGAGGACTCTAAATTATGAGAAATCTTCACGCTTGCAGAGATGCAGCCAACGAAACCCTCTTTAGTTGTCGTTTCATTATTTTTTTTTAGATTAGAAATAATGATTTTTCCTTGTTTTGAATATGTTCAAACCCCTCTTTAGATGACAACAAGCAAACAAAAGGTGGTCTTGGACCATAACTTTATCCTTAAATTTTTATCAAGGTTCAACTAATTATGATACCATATTTTTTAATAAAACCTTGGCCGACTGAATTGATCCTTTAATTTTCCGCTTTGATATACAACCCGTTAAAATTAGAATATAATGTAGAAGATAGCTCAAATCCACAAGAAAAATATTGAGTCGTTACAGTTCTAGTAAAGATACATAAATTATAAAGAAAATTGTTTTTTTTTTACTAATTTTAGAACTCTGTTAAATTCTTTTAGAAATTTTAAATTAATCCTTTGATACAACTAGGTTTCTACTAATTTTAGTTTTATTTTTTCATTTAAGTTCTTGTGGTATGCTAGCATTTAAATCAAATTCAATATTCAAACATCCAAAGAGATCCTAATTTAGTTTATGTGACAATTGTATTTGTTTGTTTCAAGTGAAAATGGAACGGATGGAAAAGAGGCTACTATAGACAGTGCATTTGAAAATACAATTATTTTTCTAGTTTTTAGACACTCTCCTTGTAGCGACCCTCTTGGGAGGATGCCACTTTTGAAATAAATATAAATATATACCTATAGTGTTTAAAAGGGACTCCATTTAAAATATATTAATCATCATTATTTATATAGCGGAATTAGGTCTTCTCGAAAAGAGTTAAAGGTATAATATTTTGACATCTAATAATTCATATAATTCCAAGTAAAGACAATATAGGAGTTTCAATTCACGATGGCGGACCTTTCAAATTGTAATCAAGCATGTACCTTATGGAAAGTCATTATTCTCTCTTTTTATTAAACACAACTGCAGGGTCATTTGTACATCATCTTCGAACATCCAAATGCTAAAGAAAACATTAGTTTCTTCCATTTCGCAAATTACAAACCAAAATGTGACTTTAATACATTACAAGACCTGAGTTTACACACCTCAAAACAGCCAACGCGATATCAAATTCAAGTTTACAATTTACAGTCCTACGATAAAATAAGCCTCTAAGATTTACATATACAGGTGCAACATATGGATCATGTACAAGTCCCAAAATTTCTACAAAACATAGATGCCTATATGAAAATGTGATCTTCTAAAAGCTCCAAAAAGTCTACTTCACGTGGCCATCTTCAATTATTCTCCCGTGTCTCACCTACGATAGAAAATAACTATCGCTAAGCATAAAGCTTAGTGGTGTATAAAGTTTGGGCTTGGAGCCATAGATTTCTCCAATTCTCTTCTAAATTATTGGCAGCTCAATATAACATATAAATGAGAAATCAAATAAACAAGTATATTATAAGTATCAAAATCGGCATTCAAAGCTCAAGTGTCAAGAAAGTTCATGGAACTATTTCATGAGATGTCAAATAACAAATTTTTCCCAATATGTACGTCATGCCATCACACCAAGAATAATCCAATATCAAGAAGGGTTGAAGCCCTGTATCAAGTAGAGCCAAGACCGAATAATCAAGAGAATTGAGAACCATATTAAAAATGGCTTTCTAGTTCGTACATATATGGATAGTTTTTCATAATTAAGACGAACCACAAATCCAAAGTAAAGATGGCCAAAGATCTGAATCAAGAGACATGCCGATACAGTGATATAGTCACTGCCACAAGAAGGACAAAGTCCCAACAAGAATGCAAAATGATTGAGTAATCCGTACAAGTGGGCAAATTAACAAGTACCTTGCAATAATTCAAAAATACCAATATGATGATATAAAGTCACGAGACAACAAACAAAAGTTACAAAACAATACGCGAAATACTCCAGCAAGTAATGAGAGTACAAGTTAAAGTTTATACACAAACCTTGGCTTTTTAGCACATAAATAGTCCAACCACAACTTGATGAGTTCAATTCGTAGAACAACAGGTGTGTCAACTTCCTCAAACAAATTCCTTTAGTTTGTACAAGAGTATAAACACCTTGAAAATACAATCAGATATCCATTTAATATTCAGAAATTTTAGCAAGTGAAAATGAACAAGATAGATATCAAAAGTGAGTCTAGTTTGTGCAAATCACACCAAATCCTCAAAACAGTAAATCTGGACAGCCTAACTGCCTTATGTTGTGACTCGGTTTTGAAAAGGTAAACGGAAAACCCAAGATCTGTAGTCTTTACAAAAGTTATAGCTACATGCCTTAGGGTCGCAAGGAGTCAAAAACCATCAAAAAATATTTTGTACAAAAAGATATGCTTAAAATACTAACAGATGTACATAGAAGGTTCCTAAATCATAAGAATTGGCCAGAACATTCCCAGTGTTGCATCTCCTTTTTCGACCCCATAACTGCAAAACCAGATTTTTACATAAACATAAGAGTTATATATCTATGCAATAGATTTCCAAAACAGATTTTTTCACTTAAAACATATTTTTATTCAACAAGATATTCTAAAATTACTAACAGCTACACTGTTTCAAAAATGAGTTTGGGTTACTTACCACAAGGGAGTGATTGTCTTGTGTTCTAGCTGAAAGAACAAGTTTCCTAGGTGATTTGATGGGGGATTATTATTGAGAGAGATTTTAGGGGATTTCCTTAGCCTTAAGGAACCAAAATTATAGAGGAGGTGATATATTTTAACACCTAAACTAGGATATATATTACTTAAAAAGGTGGCTGCCCAAATTTAATAGTTGGCTGCACCAAATACTAAATATCTCATGTATTTACTATTGTTTATGGAGATAAATATAGTTGTAGTAGTTTACATAAATACCCCAATACAATATCTTTAAATACCATCGACCTTTAAGGCAAGAAACTTTTGAAACATAGCAAATATTCGAGTTTAGGAAGAGGGAAGTAGAGCTCATTCCTTTATATAAAGAAATAGTCTAATTAAGTGCAAATGTTATCTTATATACTTTGGGGTACTACAATTCTCTCCCACTTAAAGAAATTTTACCCCAAAATTTACCTAATTTTAGTCTCGGAACAAATGTGAATATTGGGTTTGCATGTCCGCCTCTCGCTCCCAGGTGGCTTCCTTGCCAAAATGATTTTTTCAAAGTACCTTCACTAAGGGAAGTCTCTTGTTTCTAAGTTGTTTTAATTCATGCGCTAAGATCTTGATAGGTTCTTCTTCATATGTCATGTCAGGATTAATCTCAATGGATTCAATAGGGAGGACATGAGATGGATCTGAGGGACACCTTCTAAGCATTGAAAGATGGAAGACGTCATAGATCTTGTCTAACTCAGGTGGCAAAGTTAATTTATAAGCACTAGGTCAACTTTCTCAAGTACTTCATATGGTCCAATAAATCGAGGGCTAAGTTTTCCTTTTTGACCAAACCTCATAATCTTCTTCCATGGAGAAACCTTTAAATATACCTTATCGCCAAGTTGGTGCTTAATTTCATGCCTCTTAAGATTAGCATAAGACTTTTGTCTATCTGAAGCAATTTTTAGACGATCCTTAATTATTCTTACTTATGTTCAGTTTGTTTCGCAATCTCAGGACCAATAAGTTTCTTTTCACCAACTTCACTCCAACAAAGAGGAGTCCGATATTTTCTTCCATAAAGAGTTTCATAAGGAGGCATGACCATACTTGATTGGTAGCTATTATTGTAAGCAAATTCTATCAAAGCCAAGTATTTCTCCCAACTGCCTTCAAACTCAATAATGCAGGCTCGAAGCATATCTTCCAAAACATGTATTACCCTTTCAGACTGGCCGTCTGTCTGGGATGGAAAGAAGTACTAAAGTTCAACCTAGTGCCCAAAGCTTCTTGCAACCTTTTCGAGAATCTAGATGTAAACCTCGGGTCTCGATCAGATACAATAGAAGCGGGAATGCCATGAAGTCTCACAATCTTATTAATGTACAATTCTGCTAAAAGCTCAAGTGAGTAATCCACTCTGACTGCCAAGAAGTGAGCACTCTTTGTTAGCCTATCCACTATAACCCTAATTGTGTTATGATTTCTTTAAGTACGAGGAAGTCCAGAAACAAAGTCCACAATTATTCTCTCTCATTTTCATTCTGGTATCGACAAGGGTTGTAGAAAACCAGATGGGACTTGATGTTCAGCCTTTATTCATTGATAAACCAAACACTTTGAAATAAACTCCACAATGTCTTTCTTCATACCATTCCACCAATAGTGTTCTTTGATGGTTTGGTACACTTTCGTGCCTCCAGGATGCATTGTATATGATGAAGTATGTGCTTCGCTCAAAAAATTTCTCCTCAGAATTTCATCATTAGGAACACAACCTATTCTGATAAAATATGAAACCATCCTCCTTCAATGTAAAATCATGTTTTCCCCTATTTTGAACTTCTTCGATCAATCTTGCAAGCTTCTCATCTAATTTTTGTGCTTCTTTCACTTGTTCAAGTAATATTGGCTTAATTTTTAGATTAGCAACAATAAAACCATCAGAATTAAGTGCAAGACAAGTATTCATGGCTCTTAACTGAACAAACAAAGGCAAGGGACTTAAAGATAACTTACAAAAGATTTACGACTTAATGCATTTGCAACCACATTGGCTTTTCCCGGATGATAATCTATTGTGTAGTCATAATCTCTGATTAGTTCAAGCCATATCCATTGTCTCAAGTTCAACTCTTTTTGTGTACCCAAGTATATTAAACTCTTATGATTAGTAAATATATTATACTTTTCTCCGTACAAGTAATGCCTCCAAATTTTAAAAGAAAACAAAAAGCAGCAAGTTCAAGATCATGAGTAGGATAATTCATTTCATGGGGTTTCAATTTTCGAGATGCATAAGAAATAACATTTCCTTTTTGCATCAGAACACAATCGAGACCACGATGAGAAGCATCACTGTATATCACATACTCTTTCCCTTCAGTTGGTTGAGTAAGTATAGGAGCTTGTGTCAACAAGGATTTAAGAGTTTCAAAGCTCTCTTGCCTTTTGTTATCCCAAGTAAACTTTACTTCCTTCTTCAAAAGATTAGTCAAAGGAGAAGCTAACATGGAAAATCCCTTCACAAACCTTCTATAATGTCTTGCTAAACCTAAGAAACTTCTTACTTCTTTGGGGATTTTGGGTGGATTCCATTCAACAATAGCTTGAATCTTATTAAGATCCACCTTCACACCTTCAACTGACACAACATGTCCTAGAAAAGCCACTTCATAAAGCCAAAATTCACATTTAGAAAGCTTAGCATAAAGCTCTTTCTCCCTCAAAATTTTCAAAACAATGTGGAGGTGTTTATCATGATCTTCGCTATTCTTTGAATATATTAGAATATCATCTATAAAGACAATCACAAATTGTAACACCCCAACTTTTTAGGGCTAAGATTTGGAACCATTCTAAGCATCTAATGGTCTCCCAACCCAATGAATCCTATTGTACCTAGATATTTATATCAATTCAGAAGTGTGGGAAGTGCAACAGAGGTGAATTAGGTCTTAAGGAACCTTTAGCACAAGTTAAGTTGAAAGCTTCTCTACCGACTAAGTTTTTGCATAACTTTTTAATAGGGTCAACTTCAAATGATCATTTCTCCCATTGTATAATGAGTTACGTATCCCATAACCCACCAAATTAAATATTATTAATTCTTCTTTCCAACATCACCAACCGCACATCGATCCAAGTCTCGAGTAAAATGTTTTGTCAATTCTACTAGACACTTCTCAGTTTATGCAGAAATCAGATTTTGACACGGACCAATGGAGGTCCGTGACAGAAGCGTGTCACGGAGGCTAGAATCTACCATAAGCAGCGTGTCATGGAGGCTGGCCTCCGCGATAAGCAGCATGTCTTGGAGCTGGCCTCCGGCTGTTTCCTTATTGATTTCTTACGCATTTTTAAGGGTCTTTTTGTCCTTTCTTTACCCAAAATCATCCCCCACCTATTCTAAATGTTCCTAAATCCCTAAGCTATGAATTTTACCACATAAATATGTTACTCTCCTTTCTATAGTTCCAAAGAACAAGAACACCTAGGGTTCAAAGTTTGGAGGTCAATTTCAAAGCTTTCTTCTAATTCTCTCCGTCAAAAGGTATGTTGAACAATTCTCTTTCAACTAAGTATATTTGTAAATGATTTTCTAACTATAAAAGTGATTTTTATACAAGTTTGAATGTGGGTTTTGTTGAGTGATTAAAAAGAATCTACTTGAAGTTACGAACGTTTCTATGAAATCCCTCTTTTATTGTTGATTATTTTGAGATTTATTGGTTGATTATGAAATCTAAAAACTTATTAGGGCAGATTCAAGGGTTATAAAGTCACGATTCTTTTGAAACTTGTTCTACCATTTAATTCTTGTTTATTGACGAAAGATGAAAAGGATTTCTGTATTCCCTCAGTTTTGAAATGATTGTTGTAAATTTTGAAATTCGTAAACCTTTGAGGGGTATGTTAAATGAGTTTTGAAAATCCTTTAAGTGGAGGGACAAACGACGTATGAATGATGATGGAATGATATGTTATGTACAACTTGTAAGAATTTGTATGATGATACCAAACTACGAATGCTTTATGGATGATAAGAGGCCCTAATGAACGTTTTTCTCAAATATTTTTATAAAAACGCTAAAAGATGGGCTTAAGAGAATTAGATAGTTAACCGAGAAGGTATGAGTCAAACAGGTCTTATTACCCAAAACCATGTTTTGCTGATGCGGGTATGATGTCTTTCTAAAACATGGATGATCACTATGCGCTCGACTCGTTCAGCTGCATACAGTATATGTAATGTGATTAAGATCTAATGCTCCTATCCTTGCGGCACACTTTGATTGGGGGCTCCACCTATCAAGCCTTGGTCAGACCCACATAACCCATGGTAAAAAATAATATCGGTGGTACCATCTAGTTCAAAAGTAAAGGTTAATGTATGTTTTCTTTTCATGAAATGTTATGGATACTTGCCCCTATTTTGCTATCTTATGACTATGATCTACGTTATGTTCCTATGACTTGCTTTATAAACTGTTATGTTCCTTCCCCTTGGTTTTATGCTAGTACTCATCATAGTGACCATCCTTGGACGCTACATCATTTCATGATGTAGGTTCCAAGATACTTTTTAATGGTACGGTGCAGCATTAGGATCATTCGGGACAACGTCTGCAAGTGGTGAGCCCTCCATCTTTTAGAAGGCAATTTACATATTTACGTTGACTATGATTTTTAGTTTTATGATATTGTCTGGGTCATGTCCCAGCATAGATATTTCATTCTTATGTTAGAGTCTTTTTAGACCTATGTAGATGTTGTTAAAATGTTTTATTCCAAACCCTTGGTTAATTTTTAACTATGTTTTAAAGGATGTTCTCAAATGGGTCTTTCTTCCGCAAATGCTTTATTGAATATGCTTATGATGTTATGCTAAGGGGTCTTCTCATACCTTCATTGGTCTGGGTTTCTCGTTACGCCCAGGGCTTGGTCTCGGGGCGTGACAAACTTGGTATCACAGCACGATTCATGATCCTAGGATGTGTACAAATTCGTGTCCAGTAAAGTCTTTCTTATGAGTATGTTGTGCACCACACTTATAATCAAGAGGCTATAGGGAATTTAGGAAATGTTTCCCATTCTTTCATACTTTAGGTCATACAAAAGTGTTGTCCATAAATAAACTTATTCAGATATCATACTCTACTTTAACTCCGCTGACTATGTCTTATCTTCGAGGTGCTAGTAGTACAAAGCTCAGACTCTTTACGATCCAATCCTATTTGGTTGAGTCATCCAAAAGGTTACAAGACTGCACAAGGACTTAAGAAGGGTCCATTAGTGCGTCAAAGTCTATTAATTCCAAGAGTAACCCCCCCCCTATTTTCTTCAATCATGTGTTTGAGCCAAGGTGAGACGTGCTTTCAGACCCTTTCAAAAAACATTATTACAATTGTCATGCTTAAGGGGAGAAGGTATGTATGTGAGTGTTGGGATAGTATTCCACCCAAGAGAAAGTATAAATTAGGGTGTTATGAGATATGAGTGGTGAGATGGTTCCAAACCCAGAGATATGTTGAGTCATGAGTTTAGAAGCCGGAGAGTACGGGTAGTGAATGATCGAAGAAGGCAGCTAGAGTCTTGTACCCACTGAGTGAGTGATAGACGTGGTATACCAGTATGGTGAAGTGATTCATAGAGGCAGTATACTTGTATGGTGTGGGTTTCAGTGTAGCAAGATTAGTAAATCTTATGGAAATTGGTAGAAGAAGAGTAGTTAGTTAATCTGTCATTGAATTGTTTGAAATAGGGAGGGAGCTCATGATGGTTGGCTATTGTAGTATAGACCGATTATAGGTTGTGAATGTAAGGATAGAGTGGTTGTGAAGTTATAAATTTAGACTCCATTTTAGAGTCTTGGAGAGGAAGACTTAGTGATATTTACAGAACTATGAAAGTAGTTTAAGTGCATGTATAGGTAAGTAGATGTGATGTGAGAAAGATTAGCATGCTAACGGGTTGTAATGGGTTATATTATAACATTAAGATCTACTATTCTTATCATGTGGTTTGAGTAGACCCTGTCTTGAATTTATCTAGTAGTTGTAAGCGTGTCATGAATGTTAAGGTGCAGTAGCAATGTGGCGAAGGAGGTTGTGCTTGTAAGCCATAAATGATGTTGAAAAAGGAATTAAGATCAATTACTCTGTCAAAGTTTTGGTGGATTAGTGTTCCTTGATTTCTATTTGGTAGTTATAAGCCTGAATAGCATGCTAAGTTTTGATGTTAACCTTACCTAGTGCTAAACACTAAGTTTGAGGTGTGGATGGTCGCCAAGGTAGAAAGAGTGTTAGTTGGGGATGATAATATTTTTAAGAGGCTGATCTAGTAGGTTTGAAATGGTGCGTGAAAGGTATAAGGTTGATAAAAGGAAGGTTTGGAATATGTAAGCATGATATATTCATGAGAACTAGAGTTGAAGCAATGAATTGTGGCTAAGTCATTAGATTAATAAGAGCTTTAAATTTATAAGAATGAGTTGTACCAGAGGAAATATGATGTTAGATGGGGTTTTATGTTGTTAAATGTGCTAGTTTTTCCTGATTAGTGTTCTTGAGTTTATTTATATGGAGGAGGCTAAGTAGTTATTATTTGGTATACTTTGGAATGAAATTGAGGGAATTATAGATCTAAATGGGCGTTGTTGAGCCTCTTCGTGTAATTTTAATATATCATTGAATTGGGCGGATATGAGGTTAGAGGTTTAATGCTAGTAGACTAAGGAGTGAAGAGTAGATTTTTAAGTATTACAGATCGTGGATGTGTGCGCCCAGTAGGGCTAAGCTTTGATATTTTGACTATAGAAGTTGGAGTAAGTTAAGAATAGTGTTTCTGAAGGGAATGTCCTAGAAAAGAGTTGGTATCTTCTAAATATAATATCAGGGTGAGATTAGCCTTCATGTGTATAGTGATCCCCCAAGTGCCGAGTGTTGTACTCATAGATCCTTTTTACAGCATAGGTCTGTAAGCCTACGATAGTGACCTTTGCGCTAAGGGGGAGATGATGAGGTGTTGAACCAAGGAAAGTCTTGATTTTTCTAGTGGTGATGAGTTTCAAAAGAGAGTTATGATGCGTGCCATAGTGACCCATTCTTATTCTAGCACATTCCTTATACTTCAACTTAAGAGGACACTTTACTCCTGTCTTATGCTTTTGAATCATGCCTATGTCTAAGGGTCAAACTTTCTATGTAATCTCTTGTTAATGCTTTGTCCTTGGAAATGGAAGTGATAGCGTCTCTCAGTGGTGTAAATTTTTCTCTAAGATTCTAGGGATCCAAGGTCTATGTTACAATGCTCATGATCCATGAATCTATACCTTATGCTATGCTTAGTCCTATAAACTCAAGCTTAATGATATGCCCAAAACGGCTATTAAAATCATGTTACATCATGTATATATAAACTCAGATTAGACTTGTTGAAAGAGTCGTGCTTTTGATTTCCTTTCCCTAAGCCTTGTGTACATCCACCTCTTGATGGTTATGGATGCTTATGGCATATCTATGCTTTGAACAATTCTCAATCCACATCTTGTGTGTTTAGAATATGAAGTACCCATGCCCATCGCATCGGCTTCCCTAGATCTCATCTTGAGTAAAAAGGTCACTCTAAGTATAAATCGATATTGAACAACATCCATGTATTCCAAATGCTCAATCTCTTGTTGAAGTTGTTCCTTTCATACTCTATGTTTGTGGTCAAGATTTAGGCCTCTATTTTCAGTTCATGCTCTCAATCTATTCCTTCGGTAATGTTTAGCTTATGTGGGGGCAGCTATCAATAAAGAAATATAAGTAGTGGTCTAGATGGAAGGTATTAGAGATTCCATTGTTAGTGGTGGTGGCTACGGTGTAATTGTGTCATCTAAGTTGTTAAGTGTGGATGAGATACGAGATAAGGATTGATTATGTGTAATAGTTAGATGAGAATATATAAATGTGTGTCTCCCTGTAGAAGTTCGAGGATTGCCGATTATGGGGATGCTTGCGAGAATTCTTTGGTAGTCTTAGCTACAAAGGAGCCAAAAAGTGATTATAGTGATAGGCTTGAATGTGATGATAAATACTTGAGGGCAATTGCATTGTGTGACAAATGACTTCTTGCCAAAGCTTGATCTTGAATTATTATGGTGATAAGGTGAAGTAGTATGCTTGGAGGGTGAATCTAGAGGTAGACTTTGACGAGTTTAGAATAAATCTAAGTGCTGATCACGTTTAGTGAAAAAGATTCCTAAAGGGGTATGGCATACGGAATCTCATAATTCAGACTCGCAGAATCACATTAGATGTGGCACTTTATGCCTTCAAGTTAGGCTTGAAAAAGGTGATGTGCCGATGGAAAAAACAATTCAAGTCGTAAGTGGTGATGTGGAGTATTCAGAGGAGTCAATATAGTTGTAAAGTGTTGCTAAATCTAAGGTCTAATAGCCATATCATTTAAGGCGGGGATACTTTTATTCCTATGCCCAGAAAAATTCTTATTTCATGTCATGTGTCAATCTCAATTCATGCCTACGAAGTCTCATGTGTCTCATGATTCCTACTCACACGATTTTTTTTGATATTGTCATAGACCGCCTCTTGATTTCTCTCTATATTTATTTAAAAAGGAATTCTAGATGTGAATCTATAACCTTTACTTCCTTACTTGTATGGCTTCAATAAGTCCCTACCCATCATTCGACGATGAATGATCCCAAGGGGGAGATATTGTAACACCCCAACTTTTTCGGGCTAAGATTTGGAACCGTTCTAAGTATGTAGTGGTATCCCAACCTAATGAATCCTATTGTACCTCGATGTTAGTATCAATTCATACGTGTGGGAAGTGCAATGGATGTGAATTAAGGTCTTAAGGAACCTTTAGCACAAGTTAAGTTGAATGCTTATCTAGCAACTAAGTTTTCGCATAACTTTCTAATAGGGTAAACTTCAAACGATCATTTCTCCTATTGTATGAAGTGTTCCATAGACCATAACCCACCAAATTAAATATTTTTGAGTCTTCTTTGCAACTCCACTAACCGTGCATCGATCTGAGTTTGGAGTAAAACGTTATGTCAATTTTACTAGACACTTCTCAGTTTACGCAAGAAATCAGATATTGACACGGACAAGTGGAGGTCCATGACAGCAGCGTGTCATGGAGGCTGGACTCTGCGATAAGCAGTGTGTCATGGAGACTGGCCTCCGTGATAAGCAACGTGACATGGAGCTGGCCTCCGGCGGTTCCCTCCTTGATTTTTTACGCGTTTTTAAGGGTCTTTTGGTCCTTTCCTTACCCAAAATCGTCCCCAACCTATTCTAAATGTTCCTAAGTCCCTAAGCCACGCCTTTGACCATCTAAATACGTTACTCTCCTCTCTATAGTTGCAAAGAACAAGAGCACCTAGGGTTCAAAGTTGGGAGGTCAATCTCAAAGGTTTCTTCGAATTCTCTCCGCCAAAAGGTATGTTGAACAATCCTCTTTCAACTAAGTATATTTGTAATTGATTTTCTAACTATGAAAGTGATTTTTATACAAGTTTGAATGTGGGTTTTGTTGAGTGATTTTTGGAAAAAGAATCTACTTGAAGTTACGAACGTTTCTATGTAATCCCTCTTTTATTATTGATTATTTTGAGATTATTAGTTGATTATGAAATCTAAAAACTTATTGGGGCAGATTCAAGGGATATGAAGTTACGATTCTTTTGAAAATTGTTCTACCATTTAATTCTTGGTTTTTGACGAAAGATGAAAAGGATTTCTATATTCCCTCGGTTTTGAAATGATTGTTGTAAATTTTAAAATTCGTAAACCTTTGAGGGGTATGTTAAATTAGTTTTGAAAATACTTTAAGTGGAGGGACAAATGACGTATGAATGATGATGGCATGATATGTTATGTATGACTTGCAAGTCTTGGTATGATGATACCAATCTATGAATGCTTTATGGATGATAAGAGTCCCTAATGAACGTTTTGCTCAAATGTTTTTTTAAAACGCTAATAGATGGGCTTAAGAGAATTAGATGGTTAATCGAGAAGGTATAAGTCAAATGGGGCTCATTACCCAAAACCGTGTTTTGCCGACTCAGGTATGATGTCGTCCTAAAACATGGATGATCATTGTGCGCTCGACTCGTTCAGCTGCATAGAGTATATGTAATGTGATTAAGATCTAATGCTCCGATCCTTGCGGCAAACTTGGATTGGAGGCTCCACCGATCGAACCTTGGTCGGACCTACATAGCCCGTGGTGAAAAATGATGTCGGTGATACCATCTAGTTCAAAAGTAAAGGTTAATGTATGTTTTCTCTTCATGAAATGTTATGGATACTTGCCCATATTTTTCTATCTTATTACTATGATCTACGTTATGTTCCTATGACTTACTTTATAAATTGGTATGTCCCTTCCCCTGAGTTGCATGCCAGTACTCATCGTACTGACCGTCCTCGAACGCTACATCGTTTCATGATGTAGGTTCCAAGATACTTTTTCATGGTACTGTGCAACATTAGGATCATTCGGGACAACATCAGCAAGTGGTGAGCCCTCAATCTTTCTGAAGGTGATTTACATATTTACGTTGACTCTGATTTTCAGTTTTATGATATTGTCGGGGTTAGATATTTTATTCTTATCTTAGAGGCTTCGTAGACCAATGTAGATGTTGTTTAAACGTTTTATTCTCAACCCTTGGTTAATTTTTAACTATGTTTTAAAGGATGTTCTCAAATGGGTCTTTCTTTGGCAAATTCTTTATTGAATATGCTTATGATGTTACTAGTTTCTGGGAACGTGCGTTGCACGTTTTTCCCCTGCTACTTTATAAAATTTGTGCAGGCCTAATTTTATGTTGATAGTTATTTACCACATAATACTTTTGTAAATATGATAGACCTTGTATTGATTAATGTGTTGTGTATATAAATCTTACATTTACATTCAAAAGAATGAATAAAATGATTTCATATATGATCTTCTAGGCTAAACATATTCTACTAAATACATATTTCTCTATACAAACACAATATTATCAGATAATTTTTTAAGATTTTGTCCACAAATTATCTTCTATTCATTAAGCAAAAAAATATAAATAAATAAAAGTATTTTATACATATTATAAACCACTATCATCTTCACAGATAATATACCAATAATTTCTTTCGTAAATGTACACGTGAAAGAAAATAAAGATAGAAAAAGGAACGATGGGCTCTAAAAATAGTAGTGATAAGGGAAATTTGGTATTATGAAATTAAAGGGGGGCTTTTACTTCTCTTTCGATTCTTTAAACTGGATTAATGAAGGAATTCAGTACATCTCAAATGATGATAGTGTATAAAAATGTCTGGCTGCTAAACTTCTTATTTTCTCATCTGAATGTGTAATTCACCCTTGAGGTAATTAAAATTTTGTATTTAATATTTAATTAATAATTCATGAAATAATTTTTAACATGTTAATTTAGTGTAGAGGCAAAATGGTAATTCAACTTTGTACTTTGAAGAGTCTATTCAATCGATATCTGATGTCGTTGCAATCTGCAAAGCCAAATGTATTGAATATTATGTTGAATAAATGTGAAAGAATATTGGTTATTTTTCAGATTTATGAAAGTTTAATTTTGGGGGAAAGAAAACGTGTCTTTAGTAGTACTTGTCTACTTTATGTTATCACATGTTATGGCAAAATAATTACTTCCAATAGATTTACTAAAAATTCATTTCTCGAGGAAAGTCAGTTATGTGTAAAATATGATTACAAAGTACAAATGGGTAGTGGCTAACGTTACAACATAGTATTAAAATTTTTGATTGCAACTATTTCTTTTTTTCTTCAAATTGTACTTCCACTAAAAAACATTCTTGAAAAGAGATTATAATAAGGCTTCTTATACGTTGTTGAAATGACACAAATAAATAATCTCAAATTATCAAATCATGTTTAGGAAGACATCACAAGAAATGAAAAGTCGTGAAAGGAAAAATGAAAATAAAACTCAAAAAGAGCATAGAAGTTGAAGGGTGATTAACTTACCCTTCTCAAAAGTAAGTAAAAGGCCAAATAATTAGTATGTTATTTGATTATATTATAGATCACAATAGCTTTGTACATTTTATAGTAGATCAATCAAATAAATATTTATGACATGTCATTTTATAATGTAAATGCATAAAATGTAGAAGTAACATGAAAATTGTCATAAAATAGTGGATTTTGCCGTAGGAAATTTAAAAACACGAAAAGGAGAAAAACAAAAAGGAAACCGGAGCACACACGATTGTTAGCCTCTCGAACTTCTCCCTTAGAGTAGTAGTCTGAAATAAAATGAAAAGATGAAGATTATAAATATATGAAAAATGAAAATTACCTCATTACCAGCAAAAATGGGGCAATATATTTTTCAATCATATCATGACGTAAGATCATCAGTAATTTATCAACAACATAAACATGCAACAAACAAATTAAACTGCAAGCTCTCATCTTTATAAATATAAACATATATATAAGGATGAGAGAAAGGGAAAGAAAATTGAGGTAGTATTTACAGAATTGTGTTAACACATTTTGTTCATTGGGAGTCACTGTGACAAAGGGCAACACCGAGGGACAATTTAGTGGGGAAGCTGTTGGAGCTCTATCATTTTATTAAGTGCCAGAATTTGAAGCAGTGCAACATCAATATTGCAACACTAATACCTACTAATAAATGTTAATTATGGGGGAAGGGGAAGAGACAATTGAAATGAGTTTTCTGCCTGAAGACATTCAAGTAGTGCCATGAATGTGTAATTCACATGTGAGATGATTAAAAATTATTATTTAATCTTTAATTAATAATTAATGAGATGATTTGTAATATTTTAATTTAGTGTAGGGGCAAAATGGTAATCCAACTTTGTACTTTGGAGCTTCCCACTTTTAATAGAATAATATGATGCTAAGATGTCTTCTCTGGCCTGCATTGGTCTGAGTTGCACGTTACGCCCAGTGCCTGGTCTCGGGGCGTGACACAAATTGATCAAGATAGGGCTTAAATACTCGATTCATTAGATCCATAAACCCCGCAGGAGCATTCGTTAACCCGAATGGCATCACCAAAAAATTATAATGACCGTACCGAGTTCTAAAGGCAGGTTTAGGACCATCTTGATCTCTTACCCGTAGTTGGTAATATGAAGACCTCAAATCAATTTTTGAAAATAAATTAGCACCCTTCAACTAGTCTAAATCATCAATCCTAAGAAGTGGATATTTATTCTTGATTGTTATCTTGTTCAATTGTCTATAGTCAATGCAAAGCCTAAGAGTGCCATCTTTCTTCTTTACAAATAAGACAGGTGCTCCCCAAGGAGAAACACTAGGATAGATGAAACCCTTCTCAAGAAGTTTGTAACACCACAAAAATTCTAAGCCAAATTTGAACCGTTCTTCATGTGTTGTTAGACCCAAACTAGATAAATTTTCTATGTATCTAAGTATTAAGACCTATTATTAAGTTTTAAAGGGGTATTAGATATGAATAAGGGTCATAAAGAACCTCTAGCTCAAAGTTGAGTTGAAAGCTTCCTTACCGATTGAGTTTTAGTGTAAGATTTTTCAAGGGTCAACTTCAAATGATCATAACTCCTAGAATATAAATAGTTAGGTCGCCTAGTACCCACAAAATTAAAGGTCTTTGAATTTTCTTTCCAACGCAACTGACCGTGGCTTAATATAAGTCCGGAGTAAAAAGATATCAGTGTTTTACTACAGGGGGTCTGTCTGTCAAAATGACAGACAACAACCACGAGAAGGTTCCACGAATCGTGGAAGGTTCCACGAATCGTGGAAGTTTCCACGAGTCGTGAAACCAACTCGTGGAAATCATTTTTTACCTGGAAATCACGAGAAGGTTCCACGCGTCATGGAAGTTTCCACGGGTCGTGAAACCAACTCGTGAAAATCAGTCCAGATCCCTGAAAGTCCCTTGGAACCACAACTTCCATTCCACGGACCGCGATTCATTCCACGGGCCGTGATTTGTGTCCGTGGAAGCCTTTGACGAAATTTTTTGAAGTTTTTAAATTCTTTTCTCAGGGGTATTTTGGTAATTTCCCACTCTTTTAACTCCTAAGTTAAGTTATTTTGGGCAAATTAGAAGGGGTTTTATTCCCACTTAGCCTAGGTTCTCTTCCATTCTCTCAATCAAGTTGCAAAAGAAGAAAAAGGAGTTTCATGCTCTCAAGCTTCAAGTTAGGATTTCAAGCTCCATAGCAAGGTATTCACTTCAAGTCTCCTAAGTCTTTTCAATTCAAGTGGGTTAGCTCCAACCAAGGTATATGGGTATTCAATAAGGGATTCCTTCACCCTTATGCCCCAAACCCCAATCTTCTAAATTGAATTTATGAATTTCTAAACTAGGGTTCTTACTCAATCCTTATGGGTCCTTCTAAAATTGCTTCGTCATGATTTTTCTATGGATTCTAACTCTAAATTTCATGATTTTGCATGAGTTTTTATGAGGGGTTTCTTATTCATGATTTTAAGGCAAATCCTTGTCCAATTTATGAAACTTGGGTTCTTACCCAAATTGGGAAAAAGTTATGGGTTTTGTTTTAAAGCTTCAATTCATGATTTCTCGTCTATTACCCATGCTTTAATTGATGTTTTGTAAGTGTTCTCAAAAGCCCATATGTTAAGCATGAAATTTGATTTCTAACATGAATCCATGAATTTGCATGTTTCCAAGAGAAATTTGACATGATTAGATATCATGGCCTTTATGTATTTATGAAATTGCATGCAAAATTCTTCAAGTATGACTTTTGAAAGAAAAGTGTGTTTTAAGCTATGGTTAAGCTAAGTCTTCAGATTATGAATTTGAATTGCATGGCATCAGATATGTCTTATTGCTTTTCAAACAATTTTTACATCAGATATGTCACCAGTTATGAACAGCTTTGGCATCAGATATGTCATTGGTTATAAACAGTTTTGATATTAGATATGTCATCAGTATGAACAGTTTTGGCATCAAATATGGCCAGTATTATATGAGCTATATATATATTTTGGGAGTAGTATTAGCACCTAGTTGGACAGGGTGAGTGTATCCTAAAAGGTCCAGAACTACGTGCCCCCGTAGGTATTAAGTCCCCTCTGTTGGGAATCAGTTTTAGTGGTCACTCCACAATAATGCCTTTATACCCTGGCAAGGTATATTGGGTCCTCTCGATGGGGCGGATATATCAAATTTCATGTAGCTCATATGGTCTATGTCGGTTAGAGAACCTCCCACAGAAACAGTTTATGCTTTAAAAATGTATTGACTCTTTGCTTTCAGATTTCAGACTTACTACTTATGATTATGTTTTTAGCTTATGATATTGCATTGAGTCATGACATTATAGATTTTACTATTACCACATGATTTCAGCTTCAAGGATGATTTAAGCATGTTTTATCACAAATTATGCATGATCTCAGTTTTAAACAGGCTTTCAAGTATATTTTTATCATGACCTATGCATATCCCACATAATCGGTACATCCTATAGTATTGACGCATATCTTGCGCTGCATCATTTGATGATGCATATTCATGTGTTCCTTTTTAGACCCGTGGCTAGAGCTTCCAGGTTACTTTCTGTCAGCTGTTGGTGAGTCCTCTTAGATCGGACTAGTTATGTTCTTAGTCACTGTTAGCTATTATATTTTTTTCACACTTCGAGTTAGCTAGGGTCTTGTCCTAGCAACTCTTTATGTCATGTAAAGGCTTTTCATACATAGACAGTGTTCGAGTCTCTTTTTGAATTTTATGTTTCTAATTGACTTGATTACCTATGTATATGATTCCAGATTTATCTATTATATTTCCGCTTACCTTTTTTTATGCTTGAGAATGCTATGACCAAGGGTTAGCTTGGGGCACTTGTGGTCCCAAGTCCCATGTTACATCTAGGGGGTAACCTCGGGGCGTGACAAACTTGGTATCAGAGCCTCAGGTTCAAGAGTCCTAGGGTGTCTGAAAGCCGCATCAAGTAGAGTCTCTTTCATGGGTGTGAAGCTCACCACACTTATGAGAGAGAGGCTACGAGGTGTCTTAGGAAAAACATCATTTTTTTCATGTTTAATATCGTGTGATAGATTTTAACTCTATTTATTCTCCAAATTTATGCATTTTCCCCAATTCCACCTGCTTTACCTCATATTTGTGGTGCCAGAAGTAGTAAATCTTAGATTATCTCTTAGCGAGGTACTCTCAGATCCTCTTTCAGAACCTTGTTACTAATTATTCTGTACGAGGGGAAAATATGTACCTAGATCCTTGAGTAGTGTTGCTACCCGATAAATGTTGTATTCTAAGCCATTAGTAGTAGAATGAACCTAGAGCTAGAAATATGAAGTCAGAAGGATGTTAGCCTAGATGGGAGGATGATAGTTTTGTTGTATTTTCTGGTAGGCTTGGTATAGTGTATGCAAAAGTTTAAGTGATGAGTTGGAGCAAGTGTGAATGTATAGGCATGATATATATATATATATGTGAGTTAAAAAAGAATGGGAAATTCTGAGCCTCTCGGTATAGGCTTTAATGCATTTGATTTTGTAGGTAGTAGAAAGAGAGAGCTTTGGGAGTTAGAACCATGTAAGCTTGACATGTCTTTGCAAGTGATAGGTTGGAAGTTATTGAGTGTGATATGTACAACCCTTATATGAGATAGAAAGGTTGATGCCAAGATATTTAGGTAAGGGTGATCCTTAGACTATAGAAGGTAGTGTATATTCAGATTAACTCCTAGATTAATTTTTGCTCTGTCAGATTAAAATAATCATAGTTCCATTTATAGGTTAGCGAGAGGTCCACAGACTTAGAAAGTAGCATGAATCTAAGGGGGAGATGGTGGGATGTAGAATCAGTCAAATTTTGGAGACTCGGGTAGTGATGCTAATGGGTGTCAGAATGAAGTTAGGAGGGATGCATGGACTTATTTCTATCCTAGCACCTTAAGTATACTTCCCTCATTACAACACCTCATTCATATCTTGTATTCTAGTGCCATGTCCTTAATTTGAATTCACGAACTTCATGCAGATTCACGTCCATACTCAACTCCCAGAACAAACAGAAATTGTTCCAGATAGAATTCCAATCTTACTCTATGATTCTACGAATTCTAGCTCTTACACCATGATGCTTGTCACATATGAAAGATCATGTCTCACACTATGCTTAACTCTATATACTCAGTTCTCAAGGTATGCCTTAATGGATAATGAAATCATGCTACATTATGTATATGCTCATACCAGATTTCTCGAAAAATTTGTGCTTGTGATTTCCTTATTCTAACCATGCTTTGTATGTCCAGGATGTGAGACACTCATGCCCTTTTTACTTGACTTATCAAACCCCACCTTGAGTGGCTAGATCAAACTAAGTATAAGTCAAGACCGATCAGTATTCCTTCATTCGTGATGCTCATGCTCCCACTCTATTCTCTCAGTGATCTTGGCTTGTGTTTTCATAGCTGTTAATAGAGGAAGCTAAGTAGTATCACGGATAGGAAGTAGTAGGTTGTAAGCGTGGAAGAAAAGTTAGGTGAGGATTATTCATGTGAAATAGTTAGATGAGAATTTTTGGTATGTCTTTTTGTAGAAGTTCTTCAAGTTACAGCTCCGAGGTATGCTAGGAAGAGGGGGTAAGTCTTGGATGGTATAAGCTACAACTATAAGGTGATAATAGTGATAGGCTTGAAAGTAATAATGAAATACATGTGGGCTTTTGCTTTGTGTGCCTAGTGACCCATTGATTAGAGCTCAAGCTTAGTTGATTTTCGTGATAAAGAGGAATATCATTCTTGGGAGGAAATTCTGGATGTAAGAGATTTAGTCAAGATAGGCTTGAACATAGTGATAGTAGGTAGTTAGACTCAGACCTTAGTATTCAGAGGAGTTAGTGTAGTTGAAAGGTGTTTCTAAGCTTAAGAGTTGTCAACCGTAGTAATAAGGCGAGAATAGTCTTTTCTTACTCCTAGCCCAGGGTGCCCATATCTTAGGTCCAGTAACTTCAGCTTGCAAGAATACTAGACTCCTCATATCAGATCAGTTCAGACCTATCAATAATCATTCCTAAAGTTTGAAGGCCCTACATTCAGTTTAGTCCAAGGTAGTAAGTTCAGTTTAAAAGAGAATGGTTTCCTCGTATAGTTACCCCTCTCAGTTTGACGTCCTTTTCAGTTATCTATGATTTCTAAGAATGCGCTCGTTCCTTATGAGTTTCAGCTGAGACACTACTCTTAATCCAGATCAGTTATCATTTTAGTCATTCAGTTTCATACGCCATCAGTTGTTCTCATACCCTCAGTATGCTTACATGCCTCATGAATTCAGCTCAGTTTATAATTCAGTCAGAGATTAGTTATCATGTAAATACTTTAGCTTTTAAAACTCAGCTGATAGAGTTGCAACCCTTTCCCCCTGCACTCTCAACTTAGAAGTCTTCATTCGAGTACGAGTGATCCCAAGGGGGAGATATTGTAACACCCCAGAAATTCTAAGCCAACTTTGAACCATTCTTCATGTGTTGTTAGACCCGAAGTAGATAAATTTTATATTTATCTAAGTATTAAGACCTATTCTTAAGCTTTGAAGGTGTATTAGATATGAATAAGGGTCATAAAGAACCTCTAGCTCAAAGTTGAGTTGAAAGCTTCCTTACCGATTGAGTTTTAGTGTAAGATTTTTCAAGGGTCAACTTTAAATGATCATAACTCCTAAAATATAAAGAGTTAGGTGTACTAGTACCCACTAAATTAAAGGTATTTGAATCTTCTTTCCAACGCCACCAACTGTGCCTTAATATGATTCCAGAGTAAAAAGATATCAATGTTTTACTACAGGGTGTCTGTCAGTCAAAATGACAGACAACAACCACAAGAAGGTTCCACGAATCGTGAAAGTTTCCACGAGTCGTGAAACCAACTCGTGGAAATCATTTTTTACCTAGAACTCACGAGAAGGTTCCACGGGTCGTGAAACTAACTCGTGGAAATCAGTCCAGAGCCCTGAAAGTCCCTTGGAACCACGACTTCCATTCCACAGACTGTGATTCATTGCACAGGCCGTGATTTGTGTCTGTGGAAGCCTTTGACGAAATTTTTTGAAGTTTTTAAATTCTTTTCCCAGGGGTATTTTGGTAATTTTCCACTCTTTTAACTTCTAAGTTAAGTTATTTGGGAAAATTAGAAGGGGTTTTATTCCTACTTAGCCTAGGTTCTCTTCCATTCTCTCAATCAAATTCCAAAAGAAGAAAAATGAGTTTCATCATCTCAAGCTTCAAGTTAGGATTTCAAGCTCCATAGCAAGGGATTCACTTCAAGTCTCCTAAGTATTTTCAATTCAAGTGGGTTAGCTCCAACTAAGGTATGTGGGTATTCAATAAGGGATTCCTTCACCCTTATGCCCAAAACCCCAATCTTCTAAATTGAATTTATGGATTTCTAAACTAGGGTTCTTACTCAATCCTTATGGATCCTTCTAAAATTGCTTCCTCATAATTCTTCTATGGATTCTTACTCTAAATTGTATGATTTTGCATGAGTTATGGGTTTTGTTTTAAAGCTTCAATTCATGATTTCTCATCTATTACCCATGCTTTAATTGATGTTATGTAAGTGTTCTCAAAAGCCCATATGTTTAGCATGAAATTTGATTTCTAACATGAATCTATGAATTTGCCTGTTTCCAAGAGAAATTTGGCATGATTAGATATCATGGCCTTTATGTATTTATGAAATTGCATGAAAAATTCTTCAAGTATGACTTTTAAAAGAAAAGTATGTTTTAAGCTATGGTTAAGCTAAGTCTTTAGATTGTCTTATTCCTTTTCAAACAGTTTTGACATCAGATATGCCACCAGTTATGAACAGCTTTGGCATCAGATATGTCATTGGTTATAAACAGTTTTGACATCAGATATGTCATCAGTATGAATAGTTTTGGCATCAGATATGCCCAGTATTATATGAGCTATATGTATATTTTGGGAGTAGTATTAGCACCGAGTTGGACAGTGTGAGAGTAGCCAAAAAGGTCCCAGAACTACGTGCCCCCGTAGGCATTAAGTACCCTATGTTGGGCATCAGTTTTAGTGATCACGCCACAGTAATGCCTTTATACCGTGGCAAGTTATATTGGGTCCTCTCGATGGGGTGGATACATCGAATTCCATGTAGCTCACATGGTCTATGTCGGTTAGAGAACCTCCCACAGAAATAATTTATGCTTTAAAAATGGATTGACTCTTTGCTTTCAGATTTCAGACTTACTACTTATGATTATGTTTTTAGCTTATGATATTGCATTGAGTCATTACATTACAAATTTTACTATTACAACATGATTTCAGCTTCAAGGATGATTTAAGCATGTTTTATCACAAATTATGCATGATCTCAGTTTTAAACAGGCTTTCAAGTATATTTTTATCATGACATATGCATATCCCACATACTCGGTACATCCTATAGTACTGACGCATATCTTGCGCTGCATCATTTGATGATGCAAATTTAGGTGTTCCTTCTCAGACCCGTGGCTAGAGCTTCCAGGTTACTTTCTGTCAGCTGTTGGTGAGTCCTCTTAGATCGGACTAGTTATGTTCTTAGTCACTGTTAGCTATTATATTTTTTTCACACTTCGAGTTAGCTAGGGTCTTGTCCTAGCAACTCTTTATGTCATGTAGAGGCTTTTCATACATAGACAGTGTTCGAGTCTCTTTTTGAATTTTATGTTTCTAATTGACTTGATTACCTATGTATATGATTCCAGATTTATCTATTATATTTCCGCTTACCTTTTTTTATGCTTGAGAATGCTATGACCAAGGGTTAGCTTGGGGCACTTGTGGTCCCAAGTCCCATGTTACATCTAGGGGGTAACCTCGGGGCGTGACAAAGTTCTTGCAATTGAACTTTCAACTCCTTTAATTCTTGTGGAGCCATTCTATAGGGAATGATAGAAATAGGAGTAGTTCCGGGAATAAGCTCTATCGGAAATTCAACTTCTCTTTTTGGAGGTAACCCAGGAAGATTTTTGGGAAATACATCAAGAAATTCATAACCGTACGTATGTCCTTGAGGTTAGGACTCTCCAAACGTGTATGTTGAATATTTGCTTTAGAATTCAAAATTTATTTTACTGCAGTAACTTTATTAAGTTAGACTTAGTCAATTAGTTAGAACTAGTATTTGGGAGTTAATTTCTATTATTTATTATGTAGTTTTGAATCGTAGGAGTAGTTATCTATTTTTTAGTTAAGTCTTAGTCTTTAAATAATCTTTTATCAGCCAATAAGAATATATTTTTTACTGCAATCAAAGTCTTATTCCTTAACTTTTTTTCCTCTGTTATTTTTCCTGTATTTCGTTCCTTTCAAAAATCAACAATTGGTATCTAGAGCCATTTTCTTGAAGGACCTCTGAGTGAAGAGATGGAGTCTGAAAATAGTTTTTCATGAATGACTCCTCCTATTTTCGATGTTGAAAATTATAAACTATGGGCTGTGAGAATGGAAACATACTTGGAGGCTCTTGATCTTTGAGAAGTCGTGGAAGAGGATTAAGAAATTAATCTGCTTCCAAACAATCCCACCGTGGCCCAAATCAAGAGTCACAAGGAAAAGAAAACCATTAAGACCAAGGCAAAAAAAACTTTATTTGCTGCTATTTCAATAATAATTTTCACGAGAATTATGACTCTCACATCACCAAAAGAAATTTTGGATTATTTGAAGAAAGGATATGCTGGAGATGAAAGAATATGAGGAATGTAGGTATTGAATCTAATCAGGAATTTGAGTTGCAGAGAATGAAAGAGTCCGAAACAGTCAAGGAATATTCGGACAGATTGCTTGGCATTGTTAACAAGCTAAGGTTTCTAGGCACTGAATTTAAAGAATCAAGAATAATTGAAAAAATTCTTGTAACAATGTCTGAAAGATATGAAGCGTGTATAACCACTTTGTAAAACACAAAGGATCTGTCCAAAATTACCTTCGCAGAATTGTTAAATTCTTTCCAAGCACAGGAGCAAAGGAGGCTTATGAGGCAAGATGACATGGTTTAAGGAGCATTAGCAGCCAGCCACAAAACTCAAAGCAAGGGTAAATTTTTAAAAAATTACCCACCTTGTCAGCACTGTGCCAAAAAAGGTCATCCTCCATTTAAATGTTGGAACAGGCCAGATGCACAGTGCATGATCTGCAACCAGCTTTATCATGAAGCAGTTATTTGAAATAGCAAATCTCAAAAATGTCACGCCCCGAGACTAGGCCCTTGACGTGATGGGAACCCCAGATCAATAAAGTCTCGAGAAGACCCCTTAGCATAACATCATGAGCATATTCAATAAAATATTTGCGGAAGAAAGACCCATTTGAGAAAACCATTTAAAAATATAATTTATGAGTTTACCAAGTGTTGGAAATAAAATATTCAAAATAACATATATATATAGGTCCACAAAGCCTCTAAGATAAGAATGAAATATAAATGCCGGGACATGACCCCGACAATACCATAACTGAAAATCACAGTCAAAATAAAGATGTAAATCACCTTCCAAATGATGGAGGGATCACCACTTGCTGACGTAATCCTGAACGATCCTAATGCTGCACAGTACCATAAGAAAGTATTTTCGAACCTATATCATGAAACGATATAGCGTCCGAGGACGGTCAGTACGACGAGTACTGGTATGCAACCTCGGGAAGGGACATAATATTTTAAAAAGCAAGTCATAAGAATCGTGACATAAATCATAGAAGAAAATAAAATATGGGGCTTTATCAAAAACATTTCATGAAAACCATACATTAACATTACTTCTGAACTAGATGGTATCACCAACTTTTATTTAAACACCACGGGCTATGTGGGTCCGATCAACGCTCGATTGGCTAAGCCTTAACTTATATTTTTTGCACGAGTCGAGATTCAATTCATTATGGCCAGAACAATCATCCTCGTAGAGGAAACAATAAGGTCATCCAAATTTAGGATTGAATCATCCCTATATCAGCAAAATTGTAATACCCCAGAACTTCAAAGCTTAGAACCACCTCAGAAAAATAAGAAAAATAAAAAATTTCCAAGTCTCAGTCGGAACCACGAATGGTTTCCATGGACTGTGGAAGGGTTCACGGGCCGTGGAAAGCCTCTGTGGAACTCAGTCAGAGACCAGCAAGTTGAGATCAGTTTCATGAGTTGGAATTATGGACCGTGGAATAGTCCACGAGTCGTGGATTCCACCCATGGAACTCAGATCTGAGGGTCATCAAATCCGTCAGAAACCATAAGAAGGTTCCATGAGCCGTGGATGGCTTTATGATCCGTGAACCTGGCTCGTGGTTATAACACCCGCAATCATAAAGAAAGGCCCAGGAACCACGATAGGGTTCCACGAGTAGTGGAAGCTTCCACGAACCATGGAACCTATCCGTGGAACCTGGTCGTGAATTTTCCAGCAGTTTTTAATTTAATTTCTCAGGGGTATTTTAGACCTTTACTTCTTAAATTAGCACCGACTATAAATAGTATTAGGCTTATTTTATTAAGTCTAAACCTCTAAAACATATCAGTTCTCCTCATTCCTCCTCTTAAGTAAGAAAATAATGTTCTTCTCCAAATTTTCAGACCTAGGGCTTTCTCCTCCAAGCTTCAACTGCAGATGTTCTTGAAGAATCTCCTTCTACCAGGTATTTGGGTATTCAGTAGGGGTTTAGTTCACCCAAATTCCCAAAACTCTCAGCTTTTTTATAGTGTTATTCCATGAATTTAGGGACTAGGGTTCCTACCCAATTATGCAAGCCATTCTAGAATTTAGTTTTTATGATTCTCACATGATTTATATCCTGCTTTATATGAATTGTAGTATGTCTTAATGGTTTGCATGAGTTATCACCATGACTTGAGAAATCAAGAAATTATTCCTAAATTGTAGGATGTTTCTAAAGTATTATATTTCCATGAAAATTCAACCTATATTATCAGTATGAGTTTTAAAATATTAGAATTTTGCCAGTTTTAAGTCTACTACAGCATCTTAGAAAAATAGATATTACAGACTAGCCTAGTCCTGACTTAGAAACTCATGACTCTAGTTTTAAAATGAGCTATTAGTATTCAGTTTGGGAGTAGTGTTCTGCACCGAGTTCTACCAGGGTTCAGCATACCATTAAAGTCCCAGAATTACGTGCTACCATAGGATATTTAGCCCCTCAGTTGGGCCTCAAAAATAGTGATCACATCAGCCATGCCTCTATACCCTGGCAAGGTATATTGGGTCCTCTCGATGGGGTATATACATCTGACTCCACATTAAGCTCACGTGGCTTATGTCGGTTAATAGACTCTCCCACAGTGTTAGCTTCAGTAAAGTGCATTAGGCCTTCAGTTATGGTTATTTTCAGTTTCTAGTGTGTTTTAGATTATTCCTGCATTTCAACCCTTCTATGCACGAACATGCATTGGCTATGTACTATAGTTTAGTTCAGTTTACAACTTTTCAGTATTTTAGAATATTTACATTCAATCATCTTTGCATATCCCTCATGCTCAGTACATTCGAAGTACTGACGCATACTCTATATGATGCATCCTATCATGATGCAGGTTTAGGTTCGTATCTTCAGCCTCGTGATTAGCTCGCCTGATGCCGTATCAGCGATAGTCCGTGGTGAGTCCTCATCATCCGAGGCCATATCTTTTATATGCTTTTTTATTTAGTCAGTTGGTCCTTAGTTTCAGTATTGGGAGTTAGATGGGAGCTTGTCTCAACAACGCATCTGTATTAGAGGCTTTCAGATATAGAGTCAGTACTCAATTGATTTGGGTTATTATGCTTTTAGACAGTTATTTAACTCAGATGTTTTCAGTTGGATTTTCTTTAGATTATATGCTTTATTTGAGTTATGCTTTCACTTGTTTAGAGTTATGTCAGAGTTCTTGTGATATGCTAGCTTCAGAGTTAGCTTGGGGTCACTTGTGATCTTAGGTCCTATGCTACATCTAGAGGCTAGCCTCGAGGAATGAAAAAAATATAGGTTTCGGGTGTTGAGACGTTTAGAATCACACGTTCTCGGTGTACCATCTAATTCTCTTTAAGCCCAAAATCTTAACAATTCAATATTATTTAAAACAATAGCAGTTAACACAATTTCCGTTAGGGGCATATTCAATTATTGGTATTGTCATACAAGACTTGCAAGTCACCCATCTTATCAATTTGGAACCCATAAGGTCTGTCAACAATTCATTATGCCTATCTCATGAAATTCACATAGAAAAACAATTATCTTTTGTCACAATACAGTTTGTTCAAATAGTCTGTTACAATAGTGATATCCTTCAATCCATTTCATACGTTTGTACATCATTAGTACCTTTATTTTAGGGGGTTAAACACATTTAATAAATCCCTCAAAGGTTGACAATTTCATAATTAGAAATTAACCATTTCAAAACCCAGGGACGTGGAAATTCTTTTCTTTTCTGTCAAAATCCAAGATTTAAATAGTAAAATGATTTACAAAGAATCTTGACTTCATTACTTCAAATCTGCCCCAAAAAGCTTTTCATATAATTAGGGTTACGTACTTCAAATAATAATTTGTACTCTCAAAGAAATTCAAAACCAAAGAGTAATTTCATAATCATGGGTTTGCAAACTTTAAGCAAATCTTCCTTTTAAAAACCATTCAATAACCCACATTCAAAACTCGTATAAAATCACTTCCATAGTTAAGAAATCAACTAATAATAGATTTAGTTGAAAGAGGATTGTTCAACATACCTTTTAACGGGGAGAAATTCGAGAAAAGCTTGAGATTGACCTTTGAATCTTGAACCCTAAGCGTTCTTGTTTCTTGGAACTTTAGGGACAAGAGTAATGTGTTTTTGACCAAATAATTGTGTCTTAGGGACTTAGGAATATTTAGAATAGGTGGGGGATGGTTTTGAGTAAGGAATGGATCAAAAAAACCCTTTAAAAATGCATTAACAATGCAGAACGAGCCTGTCTGACGGTCCAGGTGATGAGTCATCAGTTGAACCGTCAAGAATGACCAAGATTTCGATCTTTCTATTTAAGGCTGGCGACTTGCCTTGACGAATCACACTCATCAGCCGAGTCGTCACCCTTAGGCAGACAAACATCTTCTTGGTAAACTAAGTATAACTTTTTACTCTGGGCTCAGATTAATGCATGGTCGATGGTGTTGGAAATAAGACTCAAAGACCTTTAATTTGGTGGTTAATAGGCCACCTAAATCTTTATACTTTAGTAGCAAAGGTCGATTGAAATTGACTCTAGTTAGAACTTACATGAAAACTAAATCGGTAAAAAGTTATTCAACTTAACTGTGAGCTAGAGGTCCTTTATGACCTTAATTTACATCCAACACTCTTCCAACACATAGTGCTTGACCATAACACCTAGTAACAATGAAATCTTCTGGGTTAAAGTCTAATTACATGCGAAAAATGATTGGAATCGTAGCTCAAAAATTTGGGGTGTTACAATATCTCCTCCTTGGGATCATTCGTTCTCGAATGATGGGTATGGACTTATTGAAGCCATACAAGTAATGAAGTAAAGGCTATAACTTCACATCAAGAATTCTCTTTTAAACAAATATCGAAAGACCTCAAGAGGCGCTCTATGACAACATCAAGCAAAACATGAGAGTAGGAATCGTGAGACATATGAGACTTGGCATAGACATGATCTAGGATATAGGTTTTATGGAACATGATCATACTAATGTATGACATAACATTTCAAAAATCATAAGCATGAATTGATATTGATACATGGCATGAAAGAAGGTTTCGGACGTATGAATAGAAGTATCCTCACCTTAAATTATATGGACAATAGCCCTTATATTTAGCAACACCTTTCAAATATATAACCTCCTCTGAATGCTACACATCACCCCTTGCAACTTGATGTTTTCATATTGGCGCATATAGATATGAAAGTCTACATGTAATATCTTGTTGTCACCCCGTTCAAGCCTAACATGAAGGCATAACGTGCTACATTTAATATGATCCTACTAGTCTAAATTTTGAGAGTTTATACGCCATACCCCTATAGGAAACTTCTTACCTAAATGTGATCAACCCTTAGGTTTATTCTAAACATGCCAAAAGTCTCTTTTTTACGTCTAGATTTATTCTCCAAGAATACTACTTCTCCTTATCACCTTAATCAATCAAGCTCAAGCTTTTAACAAGAAGTCACTGGCCATAAGAAGTAGTTTCCCACAAGCATCCAACATCACATTAAAGTTTATTACTATATTCTCTTCCCGACTATATAGCTAAACTATCAAAGAATTCTCTCAAGCATCCGCACAATCAACAATTCTCAAACTTTTACAAGGAGACACATCATATATTCCCAGCTTACTATTTCACATAATAATCCTCATCTCACACCTTATCCACACTTAACAACTCAGGTGACACAATCACACCATAGCTACCACTAAAAAGGGAACCTCTACTACCTTCCATCTAGATCACTACTTAGCTCTGTTTACTGACAGTTGACCAGACATAAACTAAACATTACTGAAGGAATATATTGAGAGCATGAACTGCGTGACCTGCAAATAGAGGCCTAATTTTTTTACCACAAACATGGAGTATGAACTGAACATATTTAATAAGAGAATGAACATTGGATATTCATGGATGTTGTTCAATCTAGGATTTTACTTAGCGTGACTTTGTCACTCAAGATGAGATCTGAGAAATCTGGTGCGATGAGCGCTGATACTTCATATATACTGAGCGCACAAAGTAGAACTGAGTGTGTTCTTAGCATAGACATGCCATAACCATCTAGAACCATCATGGTTGGACGTACACCTAGCTTAGAGAAAGGAAATTAAGAGCACGAATCTTTTAAAAAATCTTATCGGAGTATGTCCATGATGTAGCATGATTTCAATAGCCATTTTGAAAATATCATGAATCGTGAGGTTCATAGGACTGAGTGTAATATGAGATATGGGTTCATGGATCATGAGTATCATATCATAGACCTTGGATACCTATAACCTTAGAGAAGGATTTATACCGCTGAGAAACGTTATCGCTTAGTAACACCCCATAAATTCTACTTCAAAATCTGAAATGTTCTTCATGTGTTGTTAGACCCGAACTGGACATACTTTCTTTAAATCTAAGTATTAAGATCATTCCTTAGTTTTGAAAGAGTATTATATGAGTATTGATGTCATAAAGGACTCCTAGCTCAAAGTTAAGTTGAAAGCCTTTCTACCGATTTAGTTTTCTTATAAGTTCTTACTAGGGTAAAATTAAAACAATTATATCTCCTAGAATATAAAGCTTTAGATGTCCTAGTACCCACCAAATTAAAGATTTTTTAATATTCTTTTTAACGCCACCAACCTCTTGTTAATTCAAGTCTGGACTAAAAAGTTAGGGGCATTACAGTGAAGCACTATCAGCTGCAAAAATCCGACGGGCTGGCAGACGGGCGTGGGAAGGGACGACGCCCGTGGCACTTGTGACGCCCATTTCCGATGGCCAGTGGAAGGGATGACGTCCCATAGGACTCGGATGTAGGAATGGACCAATAACCTTTTTTTTAGCCCTAGAGATCCTCAGTTTGGTCCTGACGGCCTGTGCGACGATTTTCTGCACTTTTCCTATGAGTTTAATTAAGTGTAGTTTGGTCCTTTCCTCACCTCAGGTTCTTATCCTCATCTTTTAATCACTCAAAAGGGGTTATTCCTCATAAGAACATCAATCTATCTCTATAGAATTCCCTCAAGACCCTAAGGCAAGATACCTAGGGTTTCAAGCAAACAAGATCATAAAAGCTCAAGCAAGAATGTCTCTCCAGAGTTTTCTTTCAGATTTCTTCTCCAAGTCTCCACCTCCAACCTTAAGGATTCTTTTCCAAGCTTCATCTCAAAAGTTCTACCTAGAATTTCTTTAAGTTTCAGGTATGTGGGTATTCGATAAGGGAATTCTTTCACCAATATGCCCAAAACCCCAATTCTTCAAAATTGAATTTATGGATTCCAAGTTAGGGTTCTTACCCAAATCTCATAGGCTTTCTTATTAAGTATTTTCTCATGATTCTTCATTGGATTGTAAGTTAAGTTTTATGATTTACATGGGTTTTACAATTGCTTATTCATTTAATTATTTGAAGGCTAACCCTTGCCCAATTTGGGAAATAGTTATGAATTCAGTTTATTAGCATCAATTTATGATTCCTTATCCATTACCCATGTCTTAATTATGATTCCTTGCACGATTTCAAAAGCCCATACATTGATGATAAATTTTAGGATGATCTCATTGATTTGCATATTTTCAAGCAAAATAGCATGTTTAGATAACATGGCCTCTATTATCATGAAATTGCATGCCTAATTCTTCAAGTTATGAATTTAGAAAGAAAAGTATGTTTTGAATTAGGGCTATGCTAAGACTTTAAGGATTTTGAAGCATGAACAATATGACATATGATATGTCTCTATGTTTTTATTAAAGGTTTGACATCTAGATGTGTCTACCTAAGTTATGTGAATTGCATGGTATAGATATACCCTTATGCTTTTCAAACAGATTTGACATTCAGATATGTCACAAGTATATATGAGATATATGTATGCATGTTTTGGGAGTAGTATTTAGCACCGAGCGATGAGGATTCGATTACCCAAGTCCAAAACTACATTGCCAGCGTAGGTTATGAATCACTCGATGGTCTTATAAAAGTGGTACCACTCTATGAAATTAATATAGTCCTTGCCTTAGCGGGGCATAGGACAACTTTTCCAACTAGGTTTATATAATTGGGTATGGTGGCCCGTACTTTGGCAAGGTTTGGGCTAGCTTTGCTAACTAGGGTTATATAGTTAGATTCCATATAGCTCACATGGTCTATTATCGGTTATGAGAAACTCCCGTAAGAAAGTTTTATGCATCAAGTTATCTATTTCATGACTTAAGCTTTACTTGTGGTATTTTCCCACAGAAGTTAGTTTTTCATAAAAGGATTGTATTGACTCATTGCTTTCAGATTTTAGACGTACTACTTATAGCTTATGACTTTGACTTTGTTTTCAGCTTATATTATTGCTTTGAGTCATTACATTACAGATTTTACTATTATCATATGCATATCTCACATACTCAGTACATTCCATAGTACTGACCACATACCTCTTTGTGCTATATCCTATTTGTCATGCCTTGAGGTTACCCCCTAGACGTAACACGGGACTTGGGACCACAAGTGCCCCAAGCTAATCCTTGGTCATAGCATTCTCAAGCATAACAAAAGATAAGCGAAAGCATAATAGATAAAGTCGGAATAGCATAAATGGATAATCAAGTCAAATAGGAATACAAGACCCATAAGAAGACTCAAATACTGTCTATGTCTGAAAAGCCTCTACTGATGACATAAAAAGTTGCTAGGACAAGACCCTAGCTAACTCGAAGTACAGAAATGAAAAGCTAATACAAGCTAAAATCATAACTAGCCCTCGACCTAGGAGGACTCACTAATAGCTAGCGGATAGAGTGGCCTGGAAGCTCTAGCCATGTGCCTGGGATGGGACACCTGAATCTGCATCATCAAAGGATGCAGCGCAAGTTATGCGTTAGTACTATAGGATGTGCCGAGTATGAGGGATTATGCATACATGTGATGGAAACATGCTTTAAATTTACTTAGACGAAGTTAATACATAATAGGGTATCATAAACAAATATCACAATGGAAGGATAAAGCATGAGGTAAAAGTCAAATTTCGAAGTAGGACTTCATAAAGCTTAGAAAAACTTGAAAACATCCATATGGGAGTTTCTTATAACCGACATGAGACCATGTGAGCTACATGGAATCTAACTATATAACCCTAGTTAGCAAAGCTGACTTGAACCCTGCTAAGGAACGAGTCACCATACCCAACTATATAACCCTACTTGGCAAAGCTTTCCTAATGCCCGCTAAGACACAGGACACCATTATCAAGATGTGGATCCACTCTCATAAGCCCATAGGGCACCTCATTTTATAACCTATGCTGGCAAAGTAGTTTTTGGACTTGGGTAATCGAACCCTCATCGCTTGGTACTAAATACTACTCCCAAAACATGTACCTATAGCTCATAATTTCTTGATGGCACAATCTCATGCCAAATCTTGTTTGAAACGCATAAAAACACATCGGGCATCATGCAAATTCTCATATCATAAGTTCATGAATCTTAACATAGCCATAGTCCCAAACATGCTTTTCTTTCTAAATTCATACTTGAAGAATTAGGCGTGCAATTTCATAATTTCATAAAGCCAGAAATCATGCTAGAAATCAACTTTGATGCTTTGGGCTTTTAAAACAAATGAAGGGATCACTACGATATAAATAAGCAATAAGACACCATGAATTTAAGCATATGAACTGATTTCATAAGTTTTCCCCAATTTAGATCAAAACTCTAATTTCACAAGCTCATAATTTAACATGAGAAATGGGGGTCTTGGGCACAAGGGTGAAAGGAACCCATTGTTGAATACTCACATACCTTGATTGAAGCTAACCCACTTAAATTGAAAAGACTTAGGAGACTTGAACTTGGAGCTTGAGACTTGGAGCTTGGAAAAGAACTTTTCCTTTTTGGGAGAAGAATGAAGATTTGAGAAGAAACTTAGGCTAATGAGGGTGGAAATTCTTCTTGAAATAGTCAAAATGATATCATTTAGGAGTTAAAAGGGTGGGTAATGACTAAAATACCTCTGGGACTTAATTAAGAAAAAGCTGATTTAAAACCAAGCTTCAGGCTCCACGGGTCACTTCCACGAATCGTAGAACTAATCACAGCTCGTGGACTGGAGTCGTGGTTCCTGAGCCAAGGTTGCAGGCTGTAAATGAGTTCTTACGACTTAATAGGATGACCCGTAGAAACTTCTACGAGTCGTGCAACCAATTCGTGGTTTCAGGGAAAATAACTACTCTTTGTCTGAGTCCCACGGGTTGGTTCAACGACCCGTAGAAGATTCCACGAACTGTGAGACTGACTTGTGGTTCTCAGACTTGAGGGTGATCTGCAGGGCTGGAATTACGAGGCCCTTCCATGACTCCTGGAACTTTCCACGGCTCGTGGACTTGACTCGTGATCCGTGGGAGTTCAAAATTTCAGCATGTTTCTTCAGTTTAAAAGCTGGATCAATTTACAGGGTGTTACAATATCTCCGCCTTGGGATCATTCGTCCTTGAATGAAGACTAATCAAGGGAAACTGAAGAGAAAACAGCCCAACCAGCAACAAAACATGGAAATCAAGGAATAAACATGAAAACTGAACTTTTCAACTTGAAAACATGATAAACTAACTTCGGAAAATATGAATGCATGCTAGAATCATGAGAGGAACTAGTCGAATAGAATCGAAGGGACATACTAAAGAGGAAACTATTACCTCAAGCTGGAACTGAATCGGAAGGAAAGAGATGAGGATATTTGGCCTTCATGGCCTCTTTCGCTTCCCAAGTAGCACCCTCTACAAGCTGATTCCTCCAAAGGACTTTCACCAAAATGACTTCTTTGTTCCTCAACCTCCGAATCTGATGATCCAGGATCTCCATGGGAACCTTCTCATAGGTGAGACTATACTTCACACCCACATCCTCTAAGGGAACAATCAAGGCAAGATCACCAACACACTTCTTCAACAAGGATACATGAAAAACTGGATGAACCGCTTCCAACTCGGTTGGCAAATCCAACTCATAAGCAACACTACCAATTATCCTCGAAATCTGATAAGGGCCTACAAAATGGATCCTTAGCTTTCCCTTCTTGCCAAATCTCATCACACCCTTCATGGGCGACACCTTTAGGAAAATCCAATCATCAACTTCAAATTCCAACTCCCTTCTCCTCACATCCGCATAAGATTTCTGTCGACTCTGAGCGGTTTTCAACATCTCCTTAATAAGTTGAACCTTCTCCATAGTCTAATGAACCGTATCTAAAACAATCAAGGCTTCCTCACCTACCTCAAACCAACCAATAGGAGATCTACATCTCTGACCATAAAGTGCTTCATACGGAGCCATCTGGATGCTAGAGTGAAAGTTGTTGTTGTAGGCAAACTTGATAAGAGGTAAGTGATCATCCCAATTTCCTTTGAAGTCAATCACACAAGCTCTCAACATATTCTCCAAAGTCTGAATAGTATGCTCTGCCTGGCCGTCTGTCTGAGGGTGAAAAGTTGTGCTAAGCTTCACCTGGGTACCAAGACCTTTTTGAAATGATCTCTAAAACTGAGATGTAAACTGAGGACCTCTATCAGAAATGATAGACAAAATAACACCATGTAATCGAACTATCTCTCAGATGTAGAGTCTGGCATAATCGTCTCCTGAATCAGTAGTCTTAAAAGCCAAGAAGTGGGATGACTTGGTCATCCGGTCGTCAATCACCCAAATGGAATCATGTTGCCTTTGAGTACGAGGTAAACCAGTAATAAAGTCCATATTGATTGCTTCCTATTTCCAAGTGGGAAGGTCAATATCCTGAATCATGCCACCCAGCCTTTGATGCTCCATCTTTACTTGTTGATAGTTGAGACACTTAGCCACAAACCCGTCTATATCCCTCTTCATACCATTCCACCAAAAGACTTCTTGTAGGTCACGGTACATCTTGGTGGCACCCGTATGAATGGAATATCTAGAACTGTGAGCCTCGGTCAGAATCTACTGTCTCAACCCATCTACATCTGGAACACATAAGCGACCCTGATAACGAAGAACACCATCTCCCCCTTGGGAGAAAACCTCAACCTGTTGCTGATGAATTGCACCTTTAAGATGAAGTAAAATGGGATACTTGTCTTGATTTTCCTTCACCCCATCTACCAAAGATGATTTAGCACCATTTTGTACAATCATACCACCTTCGGGTCGAGTTCATAAGGCGAACTCTCAACCGAGCAAGCCTATGAACCTCTTTAACCAATTCCTTCTTCCCATCTTCAATAGAAGTCACACTTTCCATGGATAGTCTACTCAAAGCATCCGCCACGACATTGGCCTTACTAGGATGGTAAAGCACACTCATATCATAATCCTTAAGGAGCTCAAGCCATCTCCTTTGTTGCAAATTCAATTCCTTTTGAGTGAACACATACTGAAGACTCTTATGGTTGGTGAACACATCTACATGAACACCATACAAGTAATGTCTCCAAATCTTCAAAGAAAAGACCACGGTTGCAAACTCAAGATCATGAGTAGGATAGTTCTTCTCATGATTCTTAAGCTGTCTCGAAGCATAAACAATCACCTTACCACGATGCATCAAAACACAACCCAAACCAATCCTAGAAGCATCACAATATACGACAAAATCATCTAGGCCCTCGGATAGAGCAAACACTGGAGCTGTGGTCAATCTAGTCTTCAATTCCTAAAAGTTCTTCTCACACAAGTTGGACCACTGGAAATTTACCTTCTTCTGAGTCAATCAGGTCAAAGGGGCAGCAATGGAATAAAATCCTTCCATAAACCTCCTGTAGTAGCCAGCCAAACCCAAAAAGCTTCTAATATAAGATGGGGAAGTGGGTCTAGGCCAGTTCTTTACCGCCTCAATCTTTTGAGTATCAACTCGAATACCATCCCTAGTCACAATATGACCCAGAAAAGCAACAGACTGCATCCAAACCTCACACTTGCTAAACTTAGCAAATAACTATCGATCCTTGAGAGTTTGCAACACAACTATCAAATGGTTCGCATGTTCCTCCTCACTCCGAGAGTAGATGGGGATATCATCAATGAACACAATCACAAACAAATCCAAATATTTCTTGAACACACGATTTATCAAATCTATAAAAGCTACAGGAGCATTCGTTAGACCAAATGACATAACAACAAACTCATAATGACCATACCGAGTCCTGAAGGCTATCTTCGGGATATCACACTCTCTAACATGAAGCTGATGATAACCAGATCTAAGGTCTATCTTGGAGAAGAAACTAGCACCCTGAAGCTGGTCGAACAAGTCATCAATCCTAGGAATAGGATATTTATTCTTGATTGTGACCTTGTTCAATTGGCGGTAATCAATACACATTCTAAGAGAGCCATCTTTCTTTCAAATGATTAAAACCGGGGCACACCATGGGGAAATGCTAGGCTTGATGAAACCTTTATCAGGAAGATCCTTCAACTGATCTTTCAACTCTTTAAGTTTCATGGGAGCCATTCTATAGGGAGGAATAGAGATAGGATTCGTATCCAGAATAAGATCTATCCCAAAGTCAATCTCCCATTCGGGAGGGATTATGGGCAAATCATCAGGAAACACTAGTGGGAATTCATTCACAACAGGAACAGACTGAATAGATGGGGTACCGAACTCCGTGTCCATGACCCGAATAATATGATAGACATATCCCTTAGAAATCATCTTCCTAGCCTTAAGATAGGATATGAAGCGACCTTTCGAGGAAGGGGGACTACCTTGCCATTTTAAGACAGGTTCATTTGGAAAATTGAAACTGACCATATGAGTATGACAATCAAAAGAGGCATAACATAAATACAACCAATCCAAACCAAGAATGACATAAAATCAGTCATCTCCAACTCTACTAGATCAGCTGAAGTGACTCTATGAAGGACTGAGATATGGAATTTTCAGTAGATTCTTTCGGCTAGGACTCACTCACCAACAGGAGTAGCAACACAAAAGGGGTCTAAAAGTTGATCCAGACAAATCTCAAACTTACAAGCAACATAAGGGGTTACAAATGATAAGGAGGCACCGGGGTCCAACAAAGCATACACATTAAGAGAGAAGACTTTCAACATACCAGTAACCACATCTAGAGAACTCTCCTGATCCTGATGGGAGGACATAGCATAAAGATGGTTCTGGCGCTGACCACCAGAACTAAAAGTAATGCCCTGCTGGGCTGGACGACCTCCTGGGGCTACTGGAGTAGACTGAGCCCTACTACCTCCATGCCCCTTCTTAGCTGAAGGGCAATATCTGATATGATGTCCAGCCTAACCACATCTAAAGCAACTACCTGAACCGGCCAAATACTCACCAGAATGACTCTTCCCACACTTACCAGAAGTAGGGTAGGAATATCCCTTAGCAACACTACCTTGAGACTGGGAATAGGAACCAGATCCTCTACCACTCTGATCATGACGAGGCCTCTGGTCCTGGGTAGGAGCACTAGCATAAGAATGAAAGGGGTGTGATGACTTCTTCTGGAATGAGGAGCGATGTCCACCTCTGGACCTATGATGGCTAAATCCCGAACCCTCAGATCTAGCTCTTTTGTTCTCCCTCGCTATCTCCCTTAGCTTGTCACCCTTAATCTGATGGGCATGAGTCATGAGTCGAGAAATATTCATATCACTCATCAATAAAGCAAACCTACATGCTTTCTTCACCATATTAGAAACCCCATATATAAACTTGCTCATTTGATTATGCAAGTCCTCTACTATGGAGGGAGCATATCTAGACAACTGAGTGAACTTCAGACTATACTCTTGAACCGACATCGACCCCTGTCTCAAATTCACAAATTCTTCCACCTTTGATTACCTCAACTCTCGGGGAAAGAACCTATCAAGGAAGGCCCTCTCAAAACTCTTCCAAGTCATGGGGACCGCGTCCCTCACCCTAGCCTCTTTCCATTGTGTGAACCAAATATGAGCTACATCCTTGAGTTGATAGGATGCAAGCTCAACACAATCGACCCCAACTATTTGCATAACTTCGAAGATCTTTTTCACTTTATCAATAAAGTTGAGCGGGTCCTCACTCACCTTTGAACCCTAAATATTGGGTGGATTCCTTCAGATGAAGTCATGAACTCAGGTCGCTACCCCACCTTGAGGGTGGACTGGGGCAGGAGCCTGCTAATTAGCCTGAGTAGCCAAAGTTTGGGCTAGCAAATGAATGGCATTTATGAACTCCTCATTCATGACATCAGGGACCGAAATGGGAGGAGTAACATTCCAAGCAACTCGGGGAGGCATAGCACGTCGAGGAGGCATAATCTGAAACGTATAAGATAAGGATTAGAGGAACATTAGAGTTAAGCTCTATCGCACGATGTGATCATGAAAGAAGTGAAGTTTTCTATGACACCTCATAGCTTCCCTCTTATATGTGTGGCGCGCTTCACACACATGAAATAGACTCTACTCGATGTGGCTTTCAAACATCCTAGGACTCTTGAACCTGAGGCTCTGATAATAAGTTTGTCACACCCCGAGGTTACCCCTAGACGTAACACGGGACTTGGGACCACAAGTACCCCAAGCTAACCCTTGGTCATAGCATTCTCAAGCATAACAAAAGATAAGTGGAAGTATAATAGATAAAGTTGGAATAGCATTAATGGATAATCAAGTCAAATAGGAATACAAGACCCATAAGAAGACTCAAATACTGTCTATGTCTGAAAAGCCTCTACTCATGACATAATGAGTTGCTAGGACAATACCCTAGCTAACTCGAAGTACGGAAATGAAAAGTTAATACAAGCTAAAATCATGACTAGACCTCGACCTAGGATGACTCACCAATAACTGGCGGATGGAGTGGCCTGGAAGCTCTAGCCACGTGTCTGGGATGGGACACCTGAATCTGCATCATCAAAGAATGCAACATAAGATGCGTCAGTACTATATGATGTACCGAGTATCAGGGATTATGCATAAATGTGATGGAAACATGCTTTAAATGTACTTAGATAAAGTTAATACATAATAGGGTATCATAAATAAATATCACAATGGAAGGATAAATCATGAGGTAAAAGTCAAATTTCGAAGTAGGACTTCATAAAGCTTAGAAAAACTTGAAAACATCCATATGGGAGTTTCTTATAACCGACATGAGACCATGTGAGCTACATGGAATCTAACCATATAACCCTAGTTAGCAAAGCTGACTTGAACCATGCCAAGGAACGAGTCACCATACCCAACTATATAACCCTACTTGGAAAAGCTGCCCTAATGCCCGCTAAGACACAGAACACCATTATCAAGATGTGGATCCACTCTCATAAGCCCATAGGGCACCTCATTTCATAACCTACGCTGGCAACGTAGTTTTTAGACTTGGGTAATCGAACTCTCATCGCTCGGTGCTAAATACTACTCCCAAAACATATACATATAGCTCATAATTTCTTGGTGGCACAATCTCATGCCAAATCTTGTTTGAAAAGCATGAAAACACATCGAGCATCATGCACATTCTCATATCATAAGTTCATGAAGCTCAACATAGCCATAGTCCCAAATACGTTTTTCTTTCTAAATTCATACTTGAAGAATTAGGCGTGCAATTTCATAATTTCATAATTTCATAAAGCCATGATGTCTAATCATGCCCAATTTCACTTGTGAATATGCAAATCAATAGAATCATGCTAGAAATCAACTTTGATTCTTTGGTCTTTTAAAACAAATGAAGGGCTCATAACCAATTCATGAATAAGCAATAAGACACCATGAATTTAAGCATAGGAACTGATTTCATAAGTTTTCCTCAATTTAGATCAAAATTCTAATTTTACAAGCTCATAATTTAACATGAGAATTAGGGGTCTTGGGCACAAGGGTGAAAGGAACACATTGTTGAATACCTACATACCTTGATTGAAGCTAACCGACTTGAATTGAAAAAACTTAGGAGACTTGAACTTTCAGCTTGAGACTTGGAGGTTGGAGAAGAACTTCTTCTTTTTGGGAGAAAAATGAAGATTTGAGAAGGAACTTAGGCTAATGAGGGTGAAAACCTTTCTTGAAATATTCAAAATGACATCATTTAGGAGTTAAAAAGGTGGGTAATGATTAAAATACCCTGGGACTTATTTAAGAAAAAGCTAATTTAAAACTCGGCTTCAGGTTCTACGGGTTACTTCCATGAACCGTAAAACTAATCACGGCTCTTGGACTGGAGTCGTGGTTCCTTAGCCAAGGTTTTAGGCTACAGATGAGTTCTTATGACTCAACAGGACGACTTGTAGAAACTTCTAAGAATCGTGGAACCAATTCGTGGTTTCATGGAAAATGACTACTCTCTGTCTAAGTCCCACGGGTTGGTTTCATGACCCGTGGAAGATTCCACGAACCGTGAGACTGACCCGTGGTTCTCATACATGAGGGTGATCTGCAGGTATGGAATCACGAGTCCCTTCCATGACTCGTGGAACTTTCCATCGCTCATAGACTTGACTCGTGATCCCTGGGAGTTCAAAATTTCAATAAGTTTCCTGAGTTTAAAAGCTGGATCAATTTTTGGGGTGTTACACTATTATGATGTAGATCTTGTAGCCTGCTCCCAGATGTATGGCTAGTGGGTCCGCAACACATCCAGCCATCTTGGTGAATCCTCTTCCTTTGAGGACTTGGAGTTTAGCTTCATTTGAGATTTTTAGTTCTTTCATTTAGTTTTCAATATTTAGAGTTAGCTGGGGATTTGTTTCAACAGCTCATCAGTAGTAGAGGCTTTCAGATATAGAGTTAGATACTCAGCGTAATTCAGATTGTCATCTTTAGACTTATGTTTATGTACAAGATTAAGTTGCTCATAACTTCAGTTAAGCTTCCGTACATATGTTTTGTTAAGTTTTTAAGTCATGCTAATGCTAGAGGGTTATCTTGAGATCACTTGTGATCTTGGGTCCCGTGTTACATCCACGGGGCACGCTCGAGACAGGTTTTACTTAGCGTGACGTTGTCACTCAAGATGAGATCTGGGAAATCTAGTGCGATGAGCGCTGGTACTTCATATATTGTAATGCCTCGAAGCTCCCCCTCGACACGACACGATGCTTAGTGTCACAAGTGACCCCAAGCTAACCCCTGGCATGGCATATCTATACAAAATCAGAGTAAAGCATGCATTGTACGAAAGCTAAAACCATCATTATCTGAAAGCAAGGAAGAACCCAAAAGTCTGAATATATAAATAGTTTAGTGCTGACTGAAAAACAATGCTAACAACTACTGAAACTAGTCTATGTCCGAAAGCCTTCTAACTAAGTAGGAGTTGCTGGGACATGCCCCTAGCTAACTCTAACAAATTTGAGAGTGAAAATAAATACTAAAGATATAAGCATGTCTATCATCCTCAAACTACTGAGGACTCACCACTGAACTACTTAGTACGGATTGGAAGTCGAACTAAGCGCGGTATGGATGCTGAGCGCTAGAACCTTCATCATTAAATAATGTAGCACAAAAGTATGGTCCAGTACTTTGAATGTACTGAGCATGCAAGATATAGGCTAAGCTGAACAATATAATAATTGAGCATAGAAAAATATATACTAGAACATAACTGAAAGCTAAACTGGATGCGATGAACAACTGCAAATCATGAAGATATAACAAGTTGAGCTGAGTACTGAAATATATAAATATATACTGAATACATGGCCAATGTACATGAATCTAAATGTGGGAGATACTATTAACTGACATACCCCAAGTTGAGCTAACTATGGGGCCAACCTGTAACCCTGGATGTAAGGGTGTTCATACCTTACCAAGGGTATGAACTATAGTGACGTGGATCAACTACTGATGTCCACAAGGGACAAGGAGGTACAACATAGTCTGACACCTGACTCATCTAAACCTACAGTGGCGTCGTAGTTGGGGGACTTGGGGACTGCTACTAAAGGTCTTAGCCTAAAATGACAACTAAACCTTCATCCCCTCGTCCGGTCGGTAATAAGTTTACTCCCTACTGAACATAAGCAACAATGTACTGAAATGATGGATAGCTCAAAGTACTGGAAATCATTTGAGAATGCAACATAAATATACTGAGGGATATGGCATTCAAATTCTGATGCATGAGCATATAACTAACCTGCCTAGTAAGCTTGATTCATGAAGTACTGTAAGTATACAAACTAGGGTCTCTGAACATTGTACATTGAACTATACTAATTCTCCAAGAAACATGTAGTCAATACCATAGAGGTTGTAGGAATTGAATTTCAATAAATCCCTAAGATTTTTGAACCCTAGGTCTGAACAATTCATGGAGAAAACTAAAGACTGACTAGAATCTAGGGACCTAATGGGTGAAAGAAACCCACTAGTGAAATCCCACATACCTAGTGAAGAAATTTATGGAGAAATCCTTGGATTTTTGGGGCTGAACTTGATGAAGACCTCTGCTTGTTCTTAGGAGAAAACTGTCGCCTCTTTCTCTTATTTTATTTCTAAGGTTGAAAAATTTAGGAGAATATATGTTTTAGATAGTTTGTGACTAATTAACTAGGCTTAGAGTAGTCAAAACATTGTAGCTTAGGCTTTAAAAGAGGTAGGAAAAGTTCGAAATACCCTTGGGAAATTTAAAAGGAAAACTGTCAAAATTGCGACTCAGGGATCATGACTCAAAATGACGGGCCGTACTCCTAGATGACGGACCGTCAACTGAGTCATGGTCCTACCTAGGAGTTTTAGGAGTTCTATGGTCTCTGGAATTACGACTCCACAGGACAGACCGTACTCCAGGAAGATGGTTCATCATGTGACCCGTGATTCCTGGGACAAGGGATAAGGGTCTCTGAGGTTCTGGTTCCACGAGTGACCAGGAGGATCCATGGTCTGACTCGTGGTCCTTGAGCCTTGAACTGATGGTCTTCTAATTAAGGTAAACCACAAGTGATAGGACGGATCATGGTTCCAAACCCACATACCTGGTGAAGAAATATACGGAGAAATCCTTGGATTTTTGGGGCTGAACTTGATGAAGACCTCTGCTTGTTCTTGAGAGAAAACTGTTGCCTCTTTCTCTTATTTACTTTCTAAGGTTGAAGAATTTAGGATAATAGATGTTTTAGGTAGTTTGTGACTAATTTAACTAGGTTTAGAGTATTCAAAAAGTCGTAGCTTAGGCTATAAAAGAGGTAGAAAAAGTCCAGAATACCCCTAGAAAATTTAAAAGAAAAACTGCAAAAAATTTGACTCAGAGATCACGACTCGAAATGACGGGCCGTACTCCTAGATGACGTACCGTCAACTGAGTCAATCCTACCTAGGAGTTTTAGGGGTTCAATGGTCTCAGGAATTATGACTCCACAGGATGAACCATTCTCCAGGAAGACGATTCGTCATGTAACCTGTGATTCCTGGGACAATGGCTAAGGGTCTCTGAGATTCTGGTTCCACGAGTCAACAATACGATCCGTGGTCCTGGACTATGGCCCTTGGTCTGACTCGTGGTACCTGAGCCCTAAACTTGAACTGATGGTCCTTTGATTAAGGGAAACCATGAGTGAAAGGACGGATCGTGGTTCCAAACTACGGTCCGTGGTCTGACTCGTGGTTCCTGAGACTTGATATGGGGGACAACTAGATTTGGGACTACGATTTTAGACGACGGACCGTGGTTCTAAACTACGGTCCGTGGTCTTGAACTGTGGTCCCTGGAAACCTGATTTTTTATGAAAATTTTATTTTCTATGGGTTTTCTGAGCTTAATCTGGGCGTGAAAGTTCTGGGGTATTACAATATCTCCCCCTTTAAATCATTCGTCCTCGAATGAAGACTAAACAAGCTGAGGATAGAGGGAAAGAGCTGCAATCCCCTCAACCTGAGAATTAGAAACTGATATCTAACAAAACTAACTTCCATGAACATGCAAACATGTTGAAATGTAAGCATAACTGAGGGAACAAGGTACTAAGACTGAATTACACAAGAGTAAACTTAGAGACTTGAGAGGAACTATTACCTCAAGCTGAAACTAAATCGGAGGGAAAGATGTGAGGGTACTTGAACATCATGGTTGCTTCTGCTTCCCAAGTAGCTCCTTCTACGGACTGATTCCTCCATAAAACTTTCACTAAAGCAACTTCTTTGTTTCTCAACCCACAAACCTGACGATCAAGAATCTCAACTGGAACCTCCTCATAGGTGAGGCAATCCTTCACAGCCACACTCTCTAAAGGTACTATCGATGCTAGATCACCCACACACTTTTTCAACTAGGAAATGTGAAAAACTGGATGAACCGCTACTAGTTCTTCTGGAAACTCTAACTCGTAAGCCATATTACCAACCCTTTTCAAGATTCTGTAAGGACCTACAAACCTGGGACTGAGCTTCCCTTTCTTGCCAAATCTCATCACTCCCTTGATAGGTGACACTTGTAGGAAAACCCAATCATCAATTTTGAACTCTGTCTCTTCTCCTAACATCTGCATAGGACTTCTGACGACTCTGAGCTGTCTTTAGTCTATCTCTGATGAGCTGAACTTTCTCCATAGCCTCATGAACTAAATCTGGCCCAATCAAGGTTGTTTCACCTACTTAGAACCAGCCAACAGGTGATCCACATCTATGCCCATAGAGTGCCTCATATGGGGCCATCTGGATACTGGAATGAAAGCTTTTATTATAGGCAAACTCTACGAGAAGAAGGTGATCATCCCAACTACCCTTGAAGTCAATCAAACAAGCACTCAACATATCCTCTAATTTCTGAATGGTACATTCTGCCTGACCATCTATCTGCGGATGAAATGTTGTATTGAGATTTACCTAAGTACTAAGATTTTCTGAAATGATCTTCAGAAGTGAGACGTAAACTGAGGACCTCTATCTGAGATGATAGAAAAGGGAACCCTATGCAACCTGACTATCTCGCTGACGTAGAGTCTGGCATAATCCTCCGCTGAATCCGTAGTCTTGACTGCCAAGAAGTGAGCTGACTTAGTAACCCTGTCCACTATCACTCAAATGGAGTCATGTTGCCTACGAGTATGAGGTAAACCCGTAATGAAATCCATATTGACCACTTCCCACTTCCAAGTAGGCATGCTAATCTCCTGAGTCACATCCCCTAGTTTCTGATGATCCACCTTAACCTATTGACTGTTGGGACACTTAACCATGAAATCTGCGATGTCCCTCTTCATGCCGTTCCACTAATAAACTTCCCGTAGATCACGGTACATCTTAGTGGCACCCGGATGAATATAATATTTGGAATTATGAGCTTCGGTAAGGATTTGTTGCCTCAACTCACCCACATTCGGAACACATAAGCGACCCTGGTAATGGAGCATACCATATCCCTCTTGGGAGAATGAAGATTCTAACCCATTATGGACTATCACACCACCATCTGGCGTGTCCATGAGGAAAACTCCTAAGCGAGCAAGCCTATAAACATCTCTGGCTAATTCTTTCTTCTCTTCCTCAACATGTGACATACTACCCATGGACAGCCTGTTGAGGGCATCAGCCACTACATTAGCCTTACCCGGATGATAGAGCACATTCATATCATAATCCTTGAGGAACTCAAGCCATCTCCTCTGACGAAGATTCAACTCTTTCTGGGTGAACACATACTAGAGGCCCTTATGATCTGTGAACACATCAACATGAACACCATACAAATAGTGTCTCCAGATCTTTAAGGCAAACAAAACCGCTATAAGCTCGAGGTCATGAGTCGGGTAATTCTTTTCATGGACCTTAAGTTGTCTATAAGAATAAGCTATGACCTTACCTTGCTGCATCAAAACACAACCCAGGCCGACTCTAGACACATCACAATAAACCACATAACCATCTGAAACGTCTGGTAGAGTCAAAACAGGAGCTGTAGTCAACCTGGTTTTCAGTTCTAAGAAACTCTTCTCACACTCATTTGACCACTGTAACTTGACCTTTTTTCTGAGTCAACTTGGTTAATGGGGAAGCTATGGATGAAAATCCTTCATCAAATCTCCGGTAGTAACTGGCCAAACCCAAGAAACTTCTTATGTTAGTCGAAGAGGTGGGTCTGGGCCAGTGCATTACTGCCTCAATTTTATGGGAATCAATACGGATCTCTTCTCTGGATACCACATGACCAAGGAAAGCAACAAACTATAACCAGAATTCACACTTGCTAAACTTAGCGAATAGCTGGCAATCTTTGAGAGGTTGCAGAACAACCTTCAGAAGAGTTGCATGCTCCTCCTCATTCCAAGAGTAAACGAGGATATCATCAATGAAAATAATAACGAACAAGTCCAAATACTGTTTGAACACCTTGTTCATTAAGTCCATGAAAACTGCAGGAGCATTGGTTAGTCCAAAAGACATAACTACAAATTCGTAGTGACCATACCGAGTCCTGAAGGCTATCTTTGGGATGTCACTATCTCTGACTCTGAGCTGATGATAGACAAATCTGAGGTCTATCTTAGAAAAGCAACTAGCACCCTGAAGCTGGTCGAACAAGTCATCAATCCTGGTGATAGGATATTTGTTCTTGATTGTGACTTGGTTCAACTGATGGTAGTCAATGCACATCCTGAGAGAACCGTCTTTCTTATGCATGAACAAAACTTGATCACCCTATGGAGAGATACTGGGTATGATGAAGCCCTTATCTAGAAGGTCATTCAACTGTTCTTTCAATTCCTTAAGCTTAGCTGGAGCCATTCTGTAAGGAGGAATCGAAATAGGCTGGGTATCTGGAAGGAGATCTATTCCGAAGTCGATTTTCCTTTTGGGAGGAACTCTGGGAAGATATTCTGGGAACACTTCTAGAAAATCATTCACTACTGGGACTGACTCAAAAGTTGGGGTCTCGGAGCTTGAATCCTTAACCCGAACAAGATGATAAATATACTCTTTGGAAATCATTTTTCTGGCCTTAAGGTAAGATATAAACTGACCTGCAGGCACTGAATTACTACCCTTTCATTCTAAGACTGGCTTGTTAGGAAACTGAAACCGAATGATCCTAGTTCTACAATTGACTGAGGCATAACATGAATGTAACCAATCCATGCATAAAATGATATCAAAATCTACCAATTCTAACTCTACAAGATCTGTTGAGGTGACTTTCTGGGAAACTGTGACAGGGCAATTTCTGTATACCCGTCTAGTTATAACTGTATCACCAACTGGAGTAGAGACTGAGAAGGGTTCTGGGAGAATTTCTGGTCTGACATAGAAATTTACTGCTATATAAGGAGTTACAAATTAAAGCGTAGCCCCTGGATCTAACAATGCATAAACATTAGTATTAAAGACTCGCAATGTACCCGTGACCACATCAGGAGAATCCTCTTGGTCCTGTCGAGCCTGAAGAGCATATAACCTATTCTGGCGCTGACCACCACACTACTAGAAAATGGGCCTACGGGAACAGATATGCTAGCAACCATTTTCAAACCGTTACTAAAAATAGTCTATTACAACAGTTATGATCGTCGCCAAAAGTTTTGGTAGCTATTGACACAACTTAATCATATGACCGTTGTCATTGAAATATAACCGTTGCAATAGACCTACCTATAGCAATGGTTTAGTTAACCGTTGCAGTAAATCCATCTATTGTAACGGTTGTTTAAAAAAATTATTTTTTAGAACGGTTTATTAATCCAAAACTTTTGGCGACGATCATAATCTTTGCAATAGACATTTTTTAGCAACGGTTTAAAAATGGTTACTAGCATATCTGTTCCCGTAGGCCCATTTTCTAGTAGTGTCCATATTTTTCCTCAAATATTTTTGTCACCCGCCAATGATAATATTTTTCTTTTATTTTTTACGATAATTATTATTAATTATTTATATTTTAGTATGTATATGGTATTTATCAAATAGCAATCCAATTCAATTTCAGCCTTATTTATCTAAATTCTAGTCCAAATCACACTCAATTCATGTCAATTATAACCTGCTCAATTTTAAATCCCCCATTCAATCATGACTTTCAATCAAATTAATCGGGTGGCTCCCATTAATTATTCACTTTCTTCTCTATATACCAAAGACCCGTAATCCCAAATCACTTTTACAGACACACAACACACACCACCGCCTCAAAATCCTCTCCCTCTCTGCCAAACCCATTGCCACCACTGCTTCGGTGGGATCTGTTGACACTCAATTTTGACCTCCCTATACCTCACTCGAGCTGTTATTTTATTAATTACTATTATTTTTAGATCTTAATTTCCTTACATATTACTTTTATTACTGAATAAAATGACATGTTTTGTGTTACCTTGACACCTTTCAAAATTCGTATATAATTTATAAATATATAATTTATTTATTATTATGATTTTGTATAATATTACATATCTTTAATTTTACGAATAATATATATTCATATTTTATTTATGAGTAATTTTAAGAATAATATTTTGTGATAATGATTGTTAATTATTATTTTATCTATCAAATTATATACGTGTATTATTTTATTAATTAAATAACAATCCAATTTCAATTTTCCTTTGAATTTATTTAAAGTATTATAACCACTTTTCACCTATTTGATATCAAATTTAGCCCAAATTAAGCTCAATTGGTCATATTTTAAGTCGCAATTTTAGTCCAATTTGAATCCAATCAGTTGACCCAATTTTGTGACCCATAACTCTATCCATTCATGATTTAATCACAACCGTCCATCCCTTTAATCAGACATTCCTGATCTAATCCCCCAATACTTTCCTTTTAATTAATATAACCCCCCAATCCCTAATTTTCCTAATTCAACTACACTACCTTTTTCCTCCTCATCTCCTCTTCTCCTCTCCAGTCACCACCACGGCCACCACATAGCCGCCCTTCCTCTCCAGTCACCACCACGGCCACCAATGCAGCCCTACGCTGACCAACTCCGCCAAGACCACCACAAACAACCTCCAAAACAATCCGCCACCCTCATCTTTCTCTCCTATCTTCTCTTCACCGCACAACACCACTGCTCCGACCACTCCGAAGAACAAGTGATAATTCAGGATAAAGGGGTGAACCAATCACCCGCTTCATCTCTGTCTCCGTCCAAGCTGCGAAATTCTGATTTCGAAATGGATTCATAAGAAATCCCTGGTATGATTACCCTTGCCCGCTTATTATCCTTGATTACTGTGTCATTTCTCATAATTTTGTTGAAATCGATTAGAGAATTAGGCATGAAATTGGTAGTTATTTATCCCTCTATGGTCATATACAGATTACAGTCATATGTGAAAATTCCTGATTCTCATGAACTATGTCCACAACTGTGATAAGTTTCTTTGAAGATTAAATGTTCATGTTCTTGTTGTTATGTTATTATTTTTAGATTAATTTTCTTGAAACACATCATTGTGCAGAATACAGTTAAAAATCTTAACTGTGAATTGGATAAATTAAGAACATTAAGATTTTATTGGAAGTGCCTCAATTAATATTCAAATTCTGGAAAGGTGCCGGGAGGTTGGGCAACTCACTACTGTGGCAATTACCCTTAAACTTGACAGGACAGCTTGGTTGTAGCAAACATACATAGCCTTAACTCGTTATCGTATTTACTTACTCGGGTGTAGCTCGAAGCAGGTGTAAACCTATGCTCTATATGGTATTAGTCAGACATGAATGTGGTGGACGATTAGTATGCTCGATGCATGACACTTTCCTCTTGCGTCTTCTTTGCATCGAATACCATGGTATATACCAAAATGAACTGAAACATGAAATGAGATAGAAGTGAGATAGAAATGCACCTAGGTTGATATTGCTTGTGCTGGTTAGTACGAGTTCTAGTGTTCAGCTATAAAAGAGACGACATAAAGTAGAGTTTATTAGCTGTACTTGATGTTCCAAATATTTTCCCATTCAATGTCGTTGTTGAAGTGTAAATCTTCTTCTTATAATATGCTTGTACTTTACAAATATGAACAGTGTGAATGTGGAAGTTACATTAAATTCCTTCCTAGGAAAATATATTTTTTCCATGATCCAAGACAAATTGATGGAAATTTTCTGTCTGCTAGCTATCACATCATAAGTTAGTGGACAAGATATAGGAATTGAGTTAATGTACTTTTGGCATGTGTTATTTCTCATTTTTCAGCCGTTAAATATGTTTTTTAATTAATCCAACCAGTGAAAATGTGTTTTATTCTGCAATATGTAGCTATCTGATATGTACAAATTATATCTCTCCCCAGGCAGAGAAAGATGCCAAGAAGAAAGCTAGGGCAAAAGAGTTGAAAAAATTGCGGAAAGCAAGGAAGAAAAAGGCTCAGGTGCATATTAATTTATTTTCTGATCAGTTTATGATTCTGATTTTTTTTTCTATATCTTGTCTTAGTGGCTAGTGCTGTCTTGCAAAAATAGTTGTTGGTTCATCTTCTTGCTTGAACCTGGATTACATGGCATGAATTAAGGAGCAAAGCTTCTAGAATTACTTTCTTTTTTGGTATTCAGAAACTTCACCTTCAATCAATCATCAAGTTTGCATTTTCCTTATTTTTTTTCTCCCTAAATTCCTGGGGAAAAAATAATTTACAGTTCAGTTTCTCACAAGGATACATCCAAAAAAAGATACTACTAATATAATCTTCTGATAAAAGAGAGAGACTAAAATCAACTTAAAGAGTAACCTCAAGATTAGTTATAAGATAAAACTTGGGAGTATTCCCCATTTTGTACATAATGACATGTAGTAGCTAAGAAACTTTTGAGGTTGGGCCAATTGATTTTGGCTGCAAGCAAAATGGATGACGGTGAAGTTAGAGTAACGCCCAAAGAATTTCTTGAATTTGTTGCAATTTGTGGATGAAGATGGGAAAAACAAACTCGAACATGGTTTTCATTTAACTCTAGTACAGTCATTGACTATCACAAAGGTTGTTTCACTATGTATATATTTTGTTGTGCAGATAAGTTATACCCGGATACGGCGTTAGGAGCATCAAGACTGACAGTGATAGCGCTGGCGCATGCGTTTTCATTGTTTGCAGCTGTAGCGTCTAGCCTGAACGTTTTTGGAGGACACATCAACCCAGCTGTTACCTTTGGTTCACTTGTGGGAGGCAGGATTTCTGTCGTTCGTGCCGTCTATTATTGGATAGCTCAGCTTTTTGGTTCTGTTTTAGCCTCTCTCTTGTTGAGGGTTGCTACTGATGGCTTTGTAATAATAAAAACCATCTTGGTTTTTTCCTTCTGTTGTTTTAACGTATTTATCTCTGTTCTCGTTGTAATTGTTGTTGGTGGTGCTGCAGCGGCCACGGGGATTCGCAGGTGCAGCTGGAGTTGGCAACTTGAATGCACTTGTGATGGAGATAGTGATGACATTTGGACTATGTACACAGTGTATGCAACTGCTATTGATCCAAGGAGGGGAAGCTTGGGCACCATTGCATCTCTTGCCATTGCATTCATTGGGGCAAACATTCTGGTGGGAGGGCCTTTTGAGGGAGCATCCATGAACCCAGCAAGGGTATTTGGGCCTGCTCTAGTGGGCTGGAGGTGGAGGAATCATTGGATCTACTGGTTGGGCCCTTTCGTGGGTGAAGCCCTGGCCGGACTTATCTACGAGTATGGGATCATACATCATGAGACTGTTTCACGCCCCACTACCCATCAGCCCTTGGCACCAGAAGATTACTAAGTCTTTCATTTGTGAATAGAAAGGATTCTGCTTAAAACTTAAAAACATGTGATGTTTTGATTCTTTTTATTTTCTAAGCTTCGATATATGACACTGTTCTCTGGATCTGCGCTAATCATATTTTTTTGTTGGTGTCCTGTAGGACAAGGAATCATGGGATATGAATACTCCGGAGAAAATTGAGGCTGCTTGCAAAGAGAAAAAAGAAGGGAATGCACTTTTCAAGGCTGGTAAATATACACGGGTATCTATGAGATACGATAAGGTAGATGTTTAGCTTTTACAATGTTATTTAGAACTATATTAGTGGTTCTTTTATCTGTCAAGAGTGAGAAGCTATTGTGATGTGTCAGGATTGCCTAACTGCACAGTTTTAAAAATGCAGGCTGCTAAATTCATCGAGTGTGATACTAACTTTAATGAAGAGAAAAAGAAACAGTCTAAACTGTTGAAGATCACCTTTAACTTAAATAATGCAGCTTGCAAGTTGAAATTGAAATATTACAAGCAGGCCTAGAAACTTTGTACCAAGGTTTAGAACTCGAAGCCTAGAAATCCCACCCCCTTCAAAAGATACTCAGCCTTTTAGTACCATTCACTTGTTTACTTTTTCTCAATGATTGTTTGTGTGAGCTGTAGGTGTTGGAACTGGATAGTACAAATGTCAAAGCTCTTTACTGCAGAGCTCAAGCATATATGAACATGGCTGATGTTGATCTGGCTGAATTTGACATTAAGAAAGCTCTTGAGATTGATCTTGACGACATGTATAGTCCATTATGTATTATACCAAGATGTCATACTTATCAGTCATGATGCTGAAGCTTGTTTCTCTTATGTGATATTTAGGGATATGAAATATATATATCCACCATTTACTTTTTTTTTAAGTGCTTGCAATGCTTCATATTACCAATATGCACTAGTATGGGTCTGTTTTAGGTATCTTTTCCCTTTCGTTTGCAGCTTCTCGTTGTGCATAGTTTTTGGAGATTTCGTGCTTTTTTACTCTTAAGACTTACCTAAAATTACTCTTCCAGTAAGTCATATTTCGAGCTATCATTTAATTTACAACTTATGATTCTGTTATATTCTGATAATATTGGTTGTGATAAACAAATCATATATGTTTTTAAGTCACAAGTTGTAATCTTTTATGCTTTAATTCTAGTGCTGGTGGTAAACAATCATAAGTTTCAATTATCTTTGCTTTGCCCATCACACCCCTTCAAATATTTTAAGATCACGAGGTTTTCACTATGAGGAAGGGTATTGACATTATTTATCATATTTTATAGGTGTCAAAATGAAGAAAAGAAAGAAGAAAAGCAATGGAGACCTTGACTTGACTTAAGAAGATTTTTGGATTATTGATAGATGTTCTAATATTCTTTTGATATCGATAATTTTCGAGCTTATCGTAACTCTTGAAATCATGTACAGTAAAATTTAACGAATCATTTGGGTTTGAGTACATTTTGCTTTTAGGGGTATATTTTTATAGCTTGTTTGATGTTTTGGATTATGAATGAAAATTTTCATTTTGTGATTTTTATAATTTTTATTGTATTATAATTTATTATATATGTAAATACTAATTTACGACTATTATAATATGACCATAAAGGCATGAGAATTGTTGCAATAGGTCATGGGAATAATTGCAATAGGTCATATAAATCATACTGTTGCAATAGATTCATAACCGTTGCAATAAAGGTTTATTGCAATGGTTACAAATCATTTCCATAAACATATATATTCGTTGCACCAGAAGAAAAAATAACCGTTGCTATAGTTATGTTTATGGAAACGGGTTTTACCACCCATTGCAATAACCGTTGCAATAGATCTATGGTAACACGAGCTAGTGCGGCGGGTCTACTAACTGTTGCCACAGTGCTATGGCAACAGTTTTAGGGCCTACTGCAATGAATTTGATCCCGTTGCTATAGTCGTTATTTCTAGTAGTGCCACCTATTCCAGACAAGGCACCCTGCTGAGTGGAGTGACTTGCTGGAGCTGTTGTAGAACTAGTCTGAGTCTGTAGGCGAACATCCTTAACCTTTCGAGAAGCTGTTGGACAATCCCTCATCATGTGGCCTGGTTTACCACACCCAAAGAAATTTTCACTACCTGCAATGCACTCACCTTGGTGGTTTCTACCACACTGTCTACACACTGGGTTAGTGTGCACACTAGTAACCGTACCTTGGGACTTAGAGCCAGACGCTCTATCTCGTCGATCTTTCTTGAACTTAGGCATTGGGGCACTAGCAGAAGATGGAGCTGGAGCTGAATTTTTCTAGCAATATTGAGAGTGGTTGCCACCCTCTGACCTCTACTGATAGTGGCTATGATAACCTGTCCTAGCCCTCTTAGCATCTCTTCCCCTTTCCTTAATTTTCCCCTCCTCAATATGTTGAGCAAAAGTAACTAAACTGGTGAAATCCATCTCCTTAATGAGCATGGCCGTCTTGCATTCCTTGACCACATCATCAGACACTCCAGACATAAACTTGGTCATACGAGCTCTAGGGTCAGTTATCCTTGTCGGAGCATGCTTGGATAGCTGAGTGAACTTCAGATCATAATCTTTTATGCTCATGTCATTCTGCTTCAGGTTGATTAACTCCTGAACCTTGGCTTCCCTAAGCTCTAGTAGGAAGAACCGGTCCAGAAAAGAAGTCTTGAAAAGATCCCAAGTCACTGGTCCTTCATTTGCACAACGAGATTCCTTCTATTGTTGGTACCAAGTGTAGGCCACTCCTTTCAGCTGATAAGCGGCCAAGTCTGCACCCTCGACTTGGGTGACACCCATAATGCTTGTCACTTTCTTAACATCCTCTAAGAACTCTTGGGCATTTTGAATTTTTGGTGATGTCTTTCAGGCTAACCAATGCACTTGTGGCATTTATGGACCTCATGAATAGGGTATTCAAGTCATACTTAGACCATTTTGTGATTGTGTTCATCGATGATATTTTGGTCTTCTCCCAGAGTGAGGCAAAACATGAGCAACACCTCAGGGTTGTGCTACAAACATTTAGAAAATGATAGTTTTTTGACAAGTTCTCAAAATATGAGTTCTGGTTGGGTACGGTTTCCTTTTTGGTACACATGGTGTCACGCGATGGAATTCAAGTTGATCCAAAGAAAATAGAAACAGTTCGAGATTGGCCTCGAACTAGTATTCCTATGGAGATATGCAACTTCTTAGGATTAGCTGGATACTACAGGAGGTTCGTGGAGGGTTTCTCAAAGATAGCCTCTCCATTGAATCGTCTAACTCAGAAAGGTGTGGTTTTCCAGTGGCCAGATGAATGTGCAGAAGGTTTTCAGAAATTGAAGACTGTATTGACTACGGCTTCGATTTTGACCTTACCTACGGAAGAGGGTGGTTTCACCATTTATTGTGATGCGTCTCGAGTTGGATTGGGTTGTGTCTTAATGCAGAATGGCAAAGTGGTGGCATATGCTTCTCGACAACTATAGATCCATGAGAAGAATTCACCGACTCACGACTTGGAATTGGCTGCGGTCGTATTTGCACTAAAAATTTGGCATCTCTATCTTTATGGAGGTCCGTGTGAAATCTATATTGATCACATGAGTCATCAATACATATTCAAGCAAAGAGATCTTAATTTTAGACAACGACGATGGTTAGAGTTACTTAAAGATTATGATCATACTATCTTATATCATCCCGTTAAAGCAAATATGGTGGCGCCTTGAGTAGGAAGACTATAGGTAGCTTGGCCTGATTTATTAATGAAAAGTGACCTATGGCTATGTATATTCAGGCTTTTGCTAATCAGGGAGTTTGAATTGATCCTACATTGCCTGAGAGGTTACTTGCAGGTATGGTGGTGCAGTCGTCCTTAGGGTGACAAGTTAAGACTTGCCAATATGATGATCCTTATCTCACTAGGCTACGAGATCGAGTGCAGAATGGAGGTGTGAAGTCATTCACCATTGATGGCGAAGGCGTTCTACGTCGACATGGTAGACTTTGCATTCCTATTTTGGGTAATGTGAAGCAGCTAATTCTTGAAGAGGCTCATAGCTCGTGATACTCTATCAACCCAGGTGCTACAAAGATCTATCAAGACTTGTGTGGATTATTCTGGTAGAAAGGTATGAAAGTTGATATTTTGAAACATGTGACTAATTGCTTAAAGTGTCAATATGCCAAATATGAACATCAAAAACTTGGTAGAGTAATGCAAAACTTGATTATCCCAGAGTGGAAGTGGGAAAGGATTACTATGGATTTTGTTGTTGGGTTGCGGAATACTTTGAAGAAACACGACTCAGTTTGGGTGATTGTGGACAGAATCACAAAGTCCACCCACTTTATACCAGTTCAGGTTACTCATATCGCGAAGCAGTTAGCAGATACTTACCTTCGTGAGATAGTTTGGCTTCATGGCATGCCTAGTTTGATAATATCTGATCATGGTGCACAGTTCACTGTTGAGTTTTCGAAGTCTTTTCAGAAGTCTTTAGGTTCGCAGGTTGAGTTGAGTATAGCCTTTCATCCGCAAACTGATGGACAGTCTGAGCGGGTTATTCAGATCTTGGAAGACATGCTTAGATCTTGCGCGATTGATTTTGGTGGTCATTGGGATGACCAGTTGCCTTTGGCAGAGTTTGCTTACAGTAATAGCTATCAATCTTGTATACAAATGGAACCGTATGAGGCTCTATATGGTCGCAAGTGTCTATCACCAGTAGGATGGTTTGAACCCGGTGAAGCACAACTATTAGGTCCAGACTTGGTTCAACAAGCAGCGGAGAAAGTTGCATTGATACGAGAACGACTTCGGATATTGCAAAGCAGACAGAAATCTTATGCAGATAAGAAAGTTCATGAAGGGTGAGAAAGTGTTTCTAAAAGTTTCTCCAATGAAAGAAGTTATGAGATTTGGGCGGAAGGGAAAGCTAAGTCTTAGGTACATTGGTCCTTATGAGATTTTAAATCGGATTGGGTTGGTGGCGTACAGACTTGCTTTACCTCCAAGGTTGTCTGTTGTTCATCCGTTATTTCACGTGTCCATGCTTAGACGATATGTTCGTGATGATAGTCATAAGATCCAGCCGGAGGATGTGGAACTTGATGGGAATTTGACTTATGAGGAAGGTCTGATATCTATTATTGATAAGCAAGTGCGACAATTAAGGTCGAAAAAGATAGCTTCAGTTAAAGTGTTATGGCGTAATCATCCAGCCGAAGAGGATACTTGGTAATCCGAGGCGAATATGCGAGATAGATATCCTCACTTATTCAACACTACAGGTGCGATTCTAGACTTGTTCGAGGACGAACGTTATCTTTAAGTGGGGGAGAATGTAATAACCTTTTTTTTAATAAAGGGTTAATTGGTAACCTAAATAGATAATAATAAATTAGGAGAATTAAAGAGGTAGGTCAAGCCCATTCTCTTATTCTGACTATTGTCTTTTTTAGAGACTAAAGAATGGAAAAAAAAGTTTAGGGCGATTATTTCTCTATTTTGGACTGGAAGAAGCAGCATAGTAGAGGATTTTTGGGTTGTTCACTGGTGGCGATTGAAAGCTAGTGTGGTAGAGATTTCACAGTCAGGTATTGAATTTTTTTTTGTTGTTGTATGCTCTCGTTAACTTGCAACAGATATATATATGTTGCTGGAAAAAAAAATCATTTTTGTCTAGAAGTATAGGAATCATGACTCAATAATAAACTCATGATGTAGTAATGATTAGTAGTCAGAATGAGAAGATAATGCCAATCTTTCTTACCAAAAGAAAACATTCTCTGCTTTAATTTGTAATGCCTATTCCCCAACCCTCTTCTGATGGTGTCTTTGGTTTAAGTGGAATAGCGTAATAAGCCAATGTGCTGGGATATGATATTTGAATGATATGTCTAATGAGAACTCGGGTACAAAATTACATCAGAAAATCTTGTTGAAGTTTCGAACCTACTGTATTAGCTACTGTTTAGGAGTTATTCCTCTAGTTAGGAAGATGCTCTATTTTAATTAGATGTTCTTGGAGTATAGAATTGATAAATAAATTATGATTGAATAATTAGGTGGAACAGTGACAACTTTTCCCCTTTAATTCATGGCTTAAGGTGTAAAATATTATGGTTTAGCTGTAAGCTTGAAAATTTGGGATATTGAACTTTGATCCCAACTAGTATAATTGATATCGTTAAATCAATATTTTTCATAGATTGAGGTCATTGGAGGTTGTTTGGTTGGTGTTTTACGCGTTGCAAGGTTGGGGAGCTTGTCATTAGCAAGGCAAGTGAGACTTTAAGCTTTGAGTGCTTGCTTTTCAAATTTATTTTGAAAATATATTTTGTCTGCCCGGTCCATGTGTTAGGACGAGCGTGTGCTTGGCAAAATCGGTGGTCTTTAAGGATAGCCGTATATGTATTGTACTTTCAAATACACTAAGATCCCTTTATAAATTATTTTGTGATGTGATAATGTTTTGTTCTACGAGGTAAGGGGATTGTGTATGCTTCTTTATTCCATGAGGCATTGTGTATGCTTCCCTGAGCATTGTGTATGCTTCTTTATTTGAAATGGGACATTGTGTATGCTTCCTCGAGTATTGTGTATGCTCTTTGATATATTTGGCGCATTATGTATGTTGCCGAAAACTTGTGGTGTTGATTATTAGCTTTAGTTTTCATGTATGATAAGTCCTTATAGCAAATTGTATTGAGATATATAGTTCTGGATAGATGATTGTTTGAAACTTGTTGGATATCTTACTATGATATTTGTGTGCTCGTGGCTTATTTGTATGTTCTAACACTTGTTCCAGGTGTATTTAAAGTGGTGAGTCGAGGATCTTACTGGGTTATATTTATATATAGCTCACTCCTTACCTACATGTCCATGCAAATACTAATGGTGTGAACGAGGCTAGTGGCTGAAAAGGCGGTTGAGTGGATTATATTGCTGAGGTGAGCCACAACATTGTTCGTGGAGGCCGCCATTTCAGTTTTCTTATTTATTTCATTAATTCCTTTTCTTGGGTTTTCATGCCTGACATTTAAGCTCATATTACTCTTTTTAGATGGTCCATGGTCTTATTGTGAGAATTCAGGCAAGAGAATTAGTATTTGAGTGATCTCCGAATCAATGGATTGATTATGGATTTTGATGAAGTATTTCCTCGTTTATTGATTATTATTAATGCGTTTGGACTTGCACACTATTATTTTCGGTGCTTATATTATTGGTTAAGTGAATGGATATCTGGTCTGCCCGTCAGGTGGTGTTAACGGGTGCCAGTGACATCTAGGGGTATTATGGGATGTGACAGGCAATAATGATTGTTTTAAGTTGACCCTATTAAAAAGTTTTACGAAAACTTAGTCGGTAGAGAAGCTTCCAACTTAACTTGTGCTAGAGGTTCCTTAAGACCCTAAATCACATACATGGAACTTTCCATACGTACAAATTGATTTTAACACCAAGGTACAATAGAATTCATTAGGTTCGGACCCCACTACATACTTAGAACAGTTCCAAATCTTAGCCCGAAAAACATGGAGTGTTACAATATCTCCCCCTTGGAATCATTCATCCTCGAATGATGAGTAGGGACTTATTGAAGCTCTACAAGTAAGGAAGTAAAAGCTATAACTTCACACCAAAAATTCTCTTTTAAACAAAGATAAAAGGACATCAAGAGGCGCTCTATGACAACATTAAGAGAGTTATGTGAGTAGGAATCGAGAGACATATGAGACTTGGCATAGACATGATCTAGGACATAAGTTTTATGGAACATGATCATACTAATGTAAGGCATGAAATTTTGGAAATCATAAGCATGAATTGAAATTGACACATGACATGAAATAAGGATATTGCTGGATGTAGGAATAAAAGTATCCCCACCTTACATGATATGGCTAATAGCCCTTAGATTTAGCAGCACTTTTCAAACAATAAAAACTCCTCTGAATACTATAAATCATCACTTACGACTTGAAATTTTCACATAGGCGCATATAGCGACTATTCATAACTTACTCTAACCTCTATATCCATAAAATTAAAACTTAATTATCTTGGGCGCACACATTCACGTTCTCTAAAACTAAGAAAAAAAATCCATTCTCCACTCCTTAGTCCACTAGCATTTATCTAATCTCATATCCACCCAATTCAATGAATCTTAAAGGTATACCAAGAGGATCAACAACGTCCCTTTAGATCCACGATTCCCTCAATTCCATTCCAATGGATGCCAAATAATTACTACCTAGACTCCTCCATATAAAGCAACTCAAGAACACAAATCAGGAGAACCTAGAACTTAACAACTTACAACCTGATCTAACAACATATTACCTCGAGTACAACTTATTCCTATAAATTTAGGGATTTTATTCATCTAATGACTTAGCCACAATCTACTACTTCAACATTAGTTCTCATGTATATATCATGCTTACATATTCAAGCCTTCTCTAAGTTATTAACCTTAGCCTTCGCACGCACCATGTCAAGCCTACTAGATCAGCCTTATAAAAGTAACCTTATCATCACCAACTATCATTCTTTCTACCTCGGTGACCATCCCTGACTCAAGCTTAGTGTCTCACACTAGGTAAAGTTAACATCACGACTTAGCATGCTATTCAGGCTTAGAGCTAACAGATAAAAATAAAGGAACACTAATCCACCAAAACATTGATAGAGTGGTCGATCTTAATCTTACGATATAACCCATTACAGTACATTAACACATCCCCCTTTCTCATATCACATCTACTTACCCATGCATACATTTAAACTAGCTTCAAAGTTCTATAAACATCACTATGTCTCCCTTTCCAAATTTCTCCAAATGAAAGTCTGATTTTATAAATTCATAAACACTGTATCCCTACATTCACAACCTATAATTGGTCTATACTACTACAATAACCAACCATCATCAGCTCCTTCCCTATTTTGAAAAATTAAAAGGAACATCTTAACTAACTACTCTACTTCTACCAATTTCCATAAAATTTGCAAATCCTGCTACACTAAAACCCACACCATACGGGTATACCACCTCTATCACTCACTTAGTGGGTACAAGACTCTAGCTTCCTTCTTTGATCATTCATTACCTGCACTCTTCAGCTTCTAAACTCATGACTCCATATATATCTGGCTTTAGAACCATCTCACTACTCATACCTCATAACACCCTAATTTATACTTTCTCTCGGGTGGAATACTATTTCAATACTCGTATACATACCATTCCCCTTATGCATGACAATGGCAACCAAGTTTTGAAAGGTTCTGAAAACACGTCTCACCTAGGATCAAAAACATGATTCGTGAATATAGGGGTTTACACTTAGAACCAATAGACTATGATGCACTAATAGACTCCTCTCAAGTCCTTATGCAGTTTCATAAGCTTTTTAGTGACTTAACAAGATAGGATTACATTGTAAGGAGTCTGAGCTCTGTACTTCTATCACCTCAAAGGTAAGGCGTAGTCAGCAGAGTTAGAGCAGAGTAGGAATGTGGATAAGTTTCTTATGGATAACACTTTTGCACGATCTAGAGTATGAAAGAATGAAAAACATTTCCTAAATGTCTTGTAGCCTCCTGATTATGTGTGTGGTGCACAACACACCCATAAGTAAGATTACACTCGATAAGGCTTCACAAACACCCTAGGACCATGAACTGTGCTCTGATACCATGTTTGTCATGCACCGAGACCAGACCTTAGACATAACGGGCAATACAGACCAAAGAAGGCCCGAGAAGACCCTTTAGCATAATATCTTGAGCATTAAAATAAGAACTTACGGAAAATGGACCCATTTGAGAACATCATTTAAAACATAAGTAAAAATTTACCAAGCGTTGGGAATAAAATATTTAAACGACATTTTCATAGGTCTACAAAGTCTCTTAACATAAGAATAAAATATCTATGCCAGGACAAGGAAATACCATAAAACATAAGACTAGTGGTGTCTATCAATAAATATGCCTTCCAAAAGATGGACGGCTCACCAAAAGTTGGACCTGTCTGAACGAGTCTAACACTACACAGTACCACGAGAAGCTGCCTCTGAACCTACATCATAAAATGATGTGGCCGCCCGAAGATGGTCAGTACATGGAATATAGTGGTACAAAGAATAACAAAATATATACAATATACTTTATCTAAAAAGTTTTCATTTAAATGCTTCCAATACAATAAACAATAAATTATCCGTGGTAAATTTCATAAGGAGAAAAATAGTAGACTTTTTATCTGTTATTTTTAAACTAGATGGTATTATCGACTTTCATATATATTTGACCATGGGCTATGTGGGTCCAACCAATGCTCAATCAGCTAAGCCCCAATCCACGTTTACCACATGAGTCGAGATATACTTTACATTAACCCCAACATAATCATCCTCGTAGAGAGAAAACTAAGGTCATCCAGATCAGGGTCGAACCATCCCTGTGTCGGCAAACATGGGTTTTCGGTGTTGAAACATTCAACTCACACCTTCTCGGATCACCATCTAATTCTCTTATAGCCCATATTATTACCATTTTTCAATATCGTTAAAAACATCATTCAATGGCATAAATTTTTTGTAGGGGCATAATCCGTTATTGGTATCGTCATACCAAGACTGGCAAGTCATTCATTTTATCGATATAGAACCCATAGGGTCTGTCAATAATTCATTATGCCCATTTCATATAATTCATGGAAGAAAACCATGATTTCTGTATCAATCCATTCAATTCGTAAAGTCCGTTAGAATAGCAATATCTTTCTAAATCAGTAAACCATTTTGAAGACTTTTGGATATTATGAAGAACAAGTGAAAAACCTTTCAATCCCTATTGTTGAACAACATTCATCATATAACTTTTTGTATTTTCAAATAAAAGTTAGGGGATAATGATTTCATGAGTTTTCATCAAAGTTAGTAAAACTATACTTGTAACCCTATGTTCATAATCAAAATAGTATGTATGTATATATATCTATATATATATTTATATATATATATCAAAGGGTTTGAAAACCATAACGTTTACAAAATTCTTTGAAAAAGAATCATTCTGCGTACCTTTTGATGGAAGGAGATTCAAAAATTACTTGAAATTGACCCGTGAGGCTTGTACCTTAGGTCTTCTTGCTTCTTGACTTGGAGAGGATGATAGGAGAGGAAAGTAGCATATCATTTTGATCGAACAAGATGTTTTAGGGACTTAGGAATATTTAGAATAGGTGGGGGGCGGTTTTTGGTTAAGGAAAGGACAAAAAGATCCTTAAAAACGCGTAAGAAAATCGAAAAGGAGGCCGCTGGCACAACCTCTATGCCACAGGGTTATCGTGGAGGCTGGCCTTCATGTCACGGCCTTATCACGGAGGTCCAGCTCTGTGACATGCCCTTAATGCGGACCTCCACTATTTTGCCAAAATATGATTTCTGCGTAAACTGAGAAGTTTCTAGTAAAGTAGGTATGACTCTTTCCTCGGGACTCGGATCGATGTACGGTTGGCGGCGTTGGAAAGAAGACTCAAAAATATTTAATATGGTGGTTCATTGGATATGTAACTCTTCATTTATTGGGAGGAATAATTATTTGAAGTTTACCATATTAAAAAGTTATACGAAAACGCTAGAGAAGCTTCCAACTTAACTTGTGCTAGAGGTTCCTTAAGACCTTAATTCACATACATGGCACTTCCCACACGTACGAATTGATCTTAACGCCAAGGTACAATAGAAATCATTAGGTTCGAACCCCACTACATACTTAGAATAGTTCCAAATCTTAGCCCGAAAAACTTGCGGTGTTACAGTTATAATGTCATGTTTTAGTCGAACTATTTTCACGTAGCTTAAAGCAAAGTCTCTTTGAATATAGTTTTAAAGTTGACACTCTGTATATTAATTAACCAGGTTACTAAATGAATGTGAGATTATTATTGTTGTATGATATAAAAGTGTTTTGTTCTCTCTATTCTCTTGGTATGTCTAATAAACTTATTTGAGGGTGCCAAATTTCAATATGTTTGTGTCAAGAAACCATGTTATTAACGTCACAGTTCATCTTCTTGAAATATGACTGTAGTAGTAACTTGTCTGAACCAGATTCTATCTAGAATACATTTTTCAAATTGGCTTGTTAGGATGAACTTATAACTATAAAAACCAGAGCTTGATGCATGTCTCGTCCTTGTTACGAGTCTCTATTTTGTCGCTATCTTTTGTAGTTACCTTTCTGTTTATGGAAAGAATCAGATTTTTCTAATCCTATTTTCCATGTTATTCTTTCACATGTACACGTTGTGAGGTAAAATAGAGTTTCCATAGAGACTCTCACTACCAAAAGAAGTCTCGTTTGAGGCAATACAACCGCTAGAATTCTTGTACCCTATGACCTCCATTCTTTCGCTCTATCATGGATGTATCAAAAAGTAGTTGCAGATCAAGTAAAAGTAGCAGAACAGTAGCAGCAGTCCAGTTTTCCTCTGGACAGAAATAGAAATTGGGTTGAGATTTAGCAGGTTCAATTGCTTGCTGTCATCGATTTTGGGCAAGCCTCTATGCCATGGGGCTATCGTGGAGGCTGGTCTCCATGACACGGCCTTATCTCGAAGGTCCAACTCTGTGACACGCCCTTATCACAGACCTCCACTATTTTGCCAAAATCTGATTTCTGCTTAAATTGAGAAGTGTCTAGTAAAATGGGTATAACCTTTTACTCGGGACTCAGATCGATGCACGGTTAGTGGACTTGGAAAGAAGGATCAAAAATCTTTCATTTGGTAGGTTATGGGATACGTAATTCTTCATATAATGGCAGTAATGATTGTTTTAAGTTGAACCTATTAGAAAGTTTTACGAAAACTTAGTCGGTAGAGAAGCTTCCAACTTAACTTGTGCTAGAGGTTCCTTAAGACCTTAAATCACATACATGGCACTTCCCACACGTACAAATTGATTTTAACACCATGGTACAATAGAATTCATAAGGTTTGGACCCCACTACATGTTGAACAAAAATTAAACGCTGCATTTATTTCTGTGAATAACATCGCCTTAAATAGGCGTACATCAAAGACCAACTACTACTACGATATTGACTAGGAAACAAATAGCTAAATACTACTAGGAATAGACTAAAAACTAGGACTTCTATTTAGACTATGACTAGGACTTCTATTGTGCTCTGACTTGTTACCCATGAGCTGGTGTTGTACTCTTTAACACCCTCCTCGACACCAGCTTTCCTCCTTGCCACCATGCCTAATTGATGATGAAAGTCTTCAAACTTATTGATATTCAAACCTTTTGTGAACAAGTCTGCTACTTGGCCTTCGGTTCCGATGTGCTTCAATGCGATCTCTTCTTGCAAAACTTTCTCTCTGATGAAATGATAGTGCACCTCCACATGCTTAATTTTTGTCACCCCCCGAAGCTACCCCCTGGATGCAACATGGTGCTCAGTGTCACAAGTGACCCCAAGCTAACCCATGGCATGGCATATCTATATGAAAATCAAAATTAAGGCATGCACTGTGCGGAAGCTAAATAATTCAATATTTGAATACGAGAAAAAATCCCAAAAATCTGAATAAGTATAATATAAAAATAGTTTAGTGCTGACTGAGTGACAATACTAAAAACTGCTGAATCTAGTCTATGGATGAAAGCCTTCTAACTGAATAGGAGTTACTGGGACATGCTCCCAGCTAACTCTAATTAATCTGACAACTGGAATAATTACTATAAAGGTAACCATGTCTATCGTCCTCGACTAATGAGGACTCACCACTGAACTACTGAGTGCAGACCGAAAATCAGACTAGGCACGATATGGATGCTGAGTGCCTGAACTTACATCATAAAATGATGTAGCATAAAAGTATGCGTCAGTACTTTGAATGTACTGAGCATTCAGGATATGTACAAAGCTGGACAAAATAGAACTGAACATGAAGATAGATGTACTTCAACATAACTGAAAACTGAACTGGACACAATGACCAAGTAAAAATCATGAAATAACATGCTGAACTGAATACTAAAAATAAATGTGGAATACAAGGTCAATGCAATATGAGTCTGACTGTGAGATATACTATTAACTGATATACCCCAAGTTGAGCTAACTGTGGGGCCAACCAGTAACCCTGGATTGAAGGGTGTTCATAACTTGCCAAAGGTACAAACAATTCTTACGTGGATCCACGAAATGATGTCGTCAAGGGACAAGGGTGTGAAGCCTAATCTGACGGGTGACCCCTTTAGAACCTACGTTGGCACCGTAGTTCTGGAACTTAGGGATTTCTACCAAAGGTCTCAGCCTAAAATTGACAGGTGAGACTTCATCCTTTAGTTCTCTCGATGCTAAGTCTACTCCCAACTGAATGTAAGCTAACATGCAACTGTAACACTGGATAGCTCAAAATACTGATATAATCTGAGAATGCACATAAACATATACTGAAAGATATGGCATTCGAATCCTGAAGCATGATTATCTGACTGGTATGCCTAGCAAGTATAATTTATGAAGTACTGAAAATTAGCACAAGCTAGGGTTTTGAATTCTATACATGAACTGTACTAATTCTCCGAGAAACATGGTCTAAGCATCATAATGATTATAGCATCTGAATAACAAGGAAATCTCTAAGGTTTACCAACCGTAGGTCTAATTAATCACAGAGAAACTTAAGGAACTGGCTGAGTTCTAGGGACCTAGTGGGTGAAAGGAACCCACTAGTGAAATCCCACATACCTGGATGAATATTTTACTGTTGAACCTTTGGATTCTGAGAGGAACTTGGAGGAAACCCTTTTTTCCTTGTTCTTGAGAAAGAGCGTTCTGTTCTTGATTGATTTGCTAAGTATAGGATGATTTAGGAGTAATGAGGGAAAATAGGTTAAAGACCCTTTAGTTTCTCCCAAAATGACTTTGGATCGTAATTAAAATAATCAGGAGAAGCCTCTGCCGGACGGAAAGCCCGACAGGCGTCAGACCTGCGACAGCCCGTCGTCCCTGGCATCGAAATAAGGCAGGAGGGGCTGGCCCCCTGTAGAATTTTCACGGGCGGCTCCCACGGCCTGTCGCATCAGCGATGCCAGTGGTGTTAGCCCATATGGAGGAGGGAGGTTGGGACGCTGGGTGCTGGAACGGACTGCCCGATGGCCCGTCAGACCACCGATGCCCATCGGGTCCCTCTTTAGGCCGGAGCCGGCTGGGCTAAGTTGTTTTCTTCCTTCATGGGCTGCCTGACAGCCCGTCAGACTACTGATGCCCATCGGGTCCCCCGTCTGGATGGAGCCGGCTAGGACTGACTCCTGGAACCCTTCCCACGGGGACCCCTGACGGGCCATCTTAGACACGACGCCCGTGGGTCAGCCTGTGGGGCTTGACTTGGATGAAATTTTCTGAGTCTGGCGAAGTTTTGGGTTTCTAATACTGGTTTAAATTCTGGCGTGTTACAATATCTTGCCCTTTGGATTATTCGTCCTCGAATGAAGACTAAGTAAGCTGAGTTTGGAGGGAAAGAGCTGCAATCCCTACCAACTGAGTACTAGAAACTGACATCTACTGAACTGAGTTCCATGAACATGCAAGTGTGCTGAAATGCAAGGATAACTAATGGAACAATGTACTGAGACTGAATTACACAAGAGTAAACCAAGATACTGGAGAGGAACTATTACCTCAAGCTGAAACTGACTCATAGGGAAAGAGGTGAGGGTACTTGGACATCATGGCTGCTTCTTCTTCCCAAGTAGCTCCCTCTACGGACTAACTCCTCCACAAAACTTTAACTGAAGAGACTTCCTTATTCCTCAACCTACGAACCTGACGGTCAAGGATCTCAACTTGAACCTCCTCATAGGTGAGGCTATCCTTCACATCCACACTCTCTAAGGGTACTATCAAAGTCGTATCACCCACACACTTCTTCAACAAGGAAATGTGAAAGACTGGATGAACCGTTGCTAGTTCTGCTGGCAACTCTAACTCATAAGACACATTAACAACCCTTTTTAGAATTCTGTAAGGACCTACATATCTAGGGCTTAGCTTCCCTTTCTTTCCAAATCTCATCACTCCCTTCATAAGGGACAGTTTCAGGAAAACTCAATCATCGATTTCAAACTCTGAGTCTCTTATCCTCACATCTGCATAGGACTTCTGACGACTCTGAGCTATTTTTAACCTATTTCTGATGAGCTGGACTTTTCCCGTAGCCTCATGTACCTGGTCTAATCAAAGTTGCTTCACCTACTTCAAACCAACCAACAGGTGACCTACATCTACGCCTATAGAGGGCCTCATATGGGGCCATCTGAATGCTGGAATGGAAGCTGTTATTGTAGGAGAACTTTATGAGAGGTAGGTGATCATCCCAACTACCCTTGAAATCGATCACACAAGCCCTCAACATGTCCTCTAGGGTCTGAATGGTATGCTCAGCCTGATCATCTGTTTGTGGGTGAAATGATGTGCTAAGATTCACCTCAGTACCAAGACCTTTCTGAAATGATCTCCAAAAATGAGAGGCAAATTGAGGACCTCTATCTGAGATGATAGACAAGGGAACTCTATGCAACCTGAATATCTCGCTGATATAGAGTCTAGCATAATCCTCCACTGAATCGGTAGTCTTGACTGCCAAGAAGTTAACTGACTTAGTGATTCTGTCCACTATCACCCAAATAGAATCATGTTGTCTGCGAGTACGAGGTAAAACCATAATGAAGTCCATGTTAACCACTTCCCACTTCCAAGTAGGAATGCTAATCTCCTAAGTCACACCTCCTGGTTTCTGATGTTCCACCTTAACCTGCTGACAGTTGGGGCACTTAGCCACAAAATCTGCAATGTTCCTCCTCATGTCGTTCAACCAATAGACTTCCCGTAGATCATGGTACATCTTAGTGGCACCCAGATGAATGGAATATCTGGAGTTATGGACTTCTGTAAGGATCTGCTGCCTCAACTCACCCACCTTAGGAACACATAAGCGACCCTAATAACGAAGTACACCATCTCCCCCTTGGGAGAAAACCTTAACTCTATGCTGATGAACTGCACCCTTCAGTTGAAGTAATATCGGATCACTATCCTGTTTCTCCTTAACCTCAACTACCAATGAAGATTCTGACCCATTTTTAACTATCAGACCACCATCTGTCTTGTCCATAAGGCAAACTCCTAGGCGAGCAAGCCGATGAACATCTCTGGCTAATTCTCTCTTTTCTTTCTCAATATGCAATACGCTACCCATAGATAGTCTGCTGAGAGCATCATCCACCACATTGGCCTTACCCGGATGGTAGAGCACATTCATGTCATAATCTTTGAGGAACTCAAGCCATCTTCTCTGATGAAGATTCAACTCTTTCTGGGTGAACACATATTGTAGGCTCTTTAGATCTATAAATACATCCACATGAACGCCATACAAATAGTGTCTACAAATCATGAGGGCAAACACAACTGCTGCAAGCTCGAGGTCATGAGTCGGGAAGTTCTTCTCATGGACCTTAAGTTGTCTGGAAGCATAAGCTATGACTTTACCCTGCAACATCAAAACACAACCTAGGCCAACTGTGGATGCATCACAATAAACTACATAACCATCTGAACCCTCTAGTAGAGTCAGGACATGAGCTGTAGTCAACCTAGTCTTCAGTCCTAAGAAACTCTTCTCACACTTATCTGACCACTGAAACTTGACCTTCTTCTGAGTCAACCTAGTCCATGGAAAAGCTATAGATAAGAATCCTTCAACGAACCTCCTATAATAACCGGCCAAACCTAAGAAACTTCTGATATCTGATGGAGAGATGGGTCTGGGCCAGTGCCTTACTGCCTCAATTTTCTGGGAATCAACTCAAATCCCATTGCTGGATACCACATGAAGAAGGAAAAAGACAGACTGTAACCATAATTCACACTTGCTAAACTTGGAGAATAGCTGGCGATCTTTGAGAGTTTGCAGAACAACCCTCAGATGAGTCGCATGCTCTTCCTCATTCCGAGAATAAACGAGGATGCCGTCAATAAAGACAATAATGAACAAGGCTAAATACTGCTTGAACACTCTGTTCATCAAATCCATGAAAGTGGTAGGAGAATTGGTTAGTCCAAAAGACATGACTACAAATTCATAGTAACCATACCGAGTCCTAAAGGCTATTTTCAGGATGTCACTATCTCTGACTCTGAGCAGATGGTAGCCGGATCTGAGGTCTATCTTGGAAAAACAACTAGCACCCTGAAGTTGGTCGAACAAGTCATCAATCCTGGGGATAGGATATTTGTTCTTGATTGTGACCTTGTTCAACTGACGGTAGTCAATTCACATCATGAGAGAACCGTCTTTCTTACGTATGAACAACACTGGAGCACCCTATGGGGAGATTCTGGGTCTAATGAAGCCCTTATCTAGAAGGTCTTTCAACTAATCTTTCAATTTCTTAAGCTCAGCTGGAGGCATTCTATAAGAAGGAATCAACTTAAGCTGGGTATCTGGAATGAGATCAATTCCGAAATTGATTTCCTTTTCAGGAGAAACTCCGGGAAGATTTTCTGGGAATACTTCTGGAAACTCACTGACTACTGGAACTGAACCAAGAGTTGGGGTCTCAGAGTTTGAATCATTAACCCGAACAAAATGGTAGATATACCCTTTGGATATTATGTTTCTGGCTTTAAGGTAGGAGATGAAACGACCTACATGCACTGAGTTACTACCCTTCCACTCTAAGACTGGCTCGTTAGGAAACTGAAACTGAACGATCCTAGTTCTATAATAGACTGAGGCCTAATAGGAATGTAACTAATCCATGCCTAGAATGATATCAAAGTCTACCATTTCTAACTCTACAAGGTCTGCTGAGGTGACTTTCTGGGAAACTGTGACAAGGCAATTTCTGTACACCCATCTAGCTATAACTGGGTCACCAATTGGAGTAGTGACTTAGATGGGTTCTAGGAGAGTTTCTGGATTAATAATAAAGTTTACTGCTTGTCACGACCCAATTTCTCGGTCATGATGGCACCTACAACCCCCGGTAGGTGAACCAATCCCCGTAGCCAGAACAGTTAGTAATGGGCTACTATCTAACAAATAAGAGAACAAGACAAAGAGAACAGATAAAAGGACTATAAATATATACATATGCGGAAACTAAACCAAACCCCAAGACCTGGTATCATAGTATAGAGCCAAAACTACATACATGGAGTGCAAACGATCCAAAACAATATATACAGATGTCTCTGAATGGTAATAGAGTACATAAAGCAAAAGATAACTAAAGCTAAGCTCCGATCGCCAAGAGCTCACCCTCAGCCTGAAGTAGTCTCCAACAGATCTCCAAGCACGATTCACAACGGTCTAACGGCGATGGCCCACGCTAGGATCTGCACTCAAAGATGCAGGGGGTAGGGTGAGCACCAAATGCGAAGCATAAGTACCCAGTAGGTTATTCATAGGCCGACTGGGCACATATAAGATAAAAGCGTAGTAACAGACAGAAAGAAGTCA
>QJPP01003374.1:0-146489 GCA_003996215.1 Jaltomata sinuosa | reverse complement strand
CTTCCCAGTTACCATTGTCTAAACCTGTAAATCCCGCCATGGTCTTAAACCACCCTCAAGATCATTCCCGGTATTATCGCATCACAAATCAACATGACACATCATGAAATACAAGGACATCACAACAACATTTGCTTCCCGATAATATTTTCTCGCCATTACACACCAATGACTCCCTTGTTGCCTTGGTTCCCAACCAAGTCCCGACTGTCCTGAAATCGAAGCTTGCCTATAGTCGTAAACCTTGTCCCCTTACCATTTTTACCAATGGCAAGCCTATTTCCAAAATGTAACACCACTTTATAGACCAATTTTAAGTACACATAAAAAGTAATTACCAACCAAAGCATACCAATTCAAGTTATGACTCCTCCCGGACCAAAACATTCACAGCAAATCAAATAATTGCACACCACACTTTTGCAGTCATTCAAACAAAATCAATACACATGAGCACAATCTCAAGTCTCAAGCTTAAACAATCAATCACATCAGTTTCATTGCTTTTTATTCGCCTCATGGATGACCACTAGCCGATCCACCCATACCTTTACATAGCCTCCCCGGCCAGATACAAATTGGAACCTTCCCGGTTCCAATCCTTCTTGCTTGTTTGTTGTACCCGAAGTCCAATGACATCCTTTACCTTGTTGAGATACCAATTGGAATCGAGAGTTACCAATTGGACTCAAACCATACAAGCAAGTAACGAAACTGCACAAGAAGGAATAAAGGAAGTGAGATGTTTTCTAGAATGCCTCATAGCTCCCCAAAGATTAGATGTGGACGTCAACACACCAATCTGTAGGACTCTATTTGACACTTTGCTCTTTTGCTAGGAGACCGGTAACCTAGGCTCTGATACCATATGTCATGACCCAACCCACCGGGCCGTGCGGGCGCCTACTCTAACCAGCTAGATAGACGATCCAACAGGTAACTTGCGGAAATTAAAGTAAACCATTAATCAATCCATTTTTTATACATGAGAAATTCTTTTACAGAAAATGTTCATAAAATAGATGACTTAAAGATTTTGTGGAAAACCTTTACAACCTTTAAAAACACCCTCCCTAAGACCTAGTCTAAGAAGGTACAAGAGCTATTACAAGATTTATACAAGAAAGAAAATACACCACTTCCGTCATGGAATCGAAGGACAAAAGCTGCTGGAGATCCTCATCTTCGTGAACCTATGAAACATCACCAACCCTGCAACCAGACTATACCCCAAAAGGTATAGCAAGAGTAGAATCAGTACAAACACACATACTGGTAGGCATCATCGGTCGACCCGAATCCACACATACCATCATATAGGAAAATAGGGAAAAACATGAAAATAAACATCATAGCTCCCTCCTTCACCTTAAGCCTTGACCCTGACATCTAGGACTTCTCAAGTCTCACTCATAACTAGACTCCTCAAAGTCTCCTTGTCACCCAGACTTCCCAAGTCACCTTGTCACCTACACTTCCCAAGTCACCTTGACACGTAGACTTCCCAAGTCACCTTTAACCTTTACCCCAATCAACTACCTTGACAAAATACCCAGACTAAATACGGCCCACTGCCCAACCAAACCACTTATACCCAAGTATTACCTACCACTTTTTGGACTTTCTCGGACCTCTAGGACAGCTTTACCACCTGGTTATATTAACCAATAACCACACCAGACACTCAGTCTGCCTCTATATTTACCAACCACATGCAATTCACCTAACAACCATTGACACCTTCAATGACCACCATAGAGCTACATCTAAATCCCTTCTTGGATCACATAACCCGGACCCTCCAAGGATCCTCCATCCACACCTAATTGTTCAACAGACTACCCCGGTCTACACCAAGACCCACCCTTAGCTTATTAACCATGATAATTCATGACCACCATTATTACACTTAATGACATTAATTTATGAGCACATAACCTCTTTTAAGTAGTCCGGACTCACCCGAATCGCCCTCACACATCTAGTATTAATATGACAAACTCGGTCTATACAAAGACTAACTAATAACCAACATAATAACGCGGTCTACACCAAGATCAACTAATAATATAATATAGCAATCCCGGCCTACACCAAGACCAAACCCATAATATACTATAACAACCCGGCCTACACCAAGACCAAACTAATACATAATATAGCAACCCGGCCTACACCAAGACCGAACTCATGATATACTATTACAACTTGGCCTACACCAAGACCAAACTAATAACATACTATACCAACTCGGCCTACACTAAGACCAAACCCAAAATATACTATAACAACCCGGCCTATACTAAGACCAAACAAATAACCTTATATACTAACCTGGCCTCTCACGGAAGATAAATAAAAATCACATCTCAATAATACAGCCCAGTCCACTCACGAAACCAATACCAATCAACATAATACAACAATATCAATGCAATAATGCAGTAAAATAAACCCGTACCAAGCGTGATACCTGAGCCAACCATTAGTAATATCCCGTACCAGGCGTGGTACCCGAGCCAACCATTTGTTATACTCGTACAAAGCGTGGTACCCGAGCCAACCATTTGTTATACCCGTACCAGTCGTGGTACCCAAGCCAACCATTTATTATACCTGTACCAGGCGTGGTACTCGAGCCAGCCATTTGTGATACCCATACCAGGCATGGTACCCGAGCCAACTATTTGTTATACCCATACCAGGCGTGGTACCTGAGCCAACCGAATGTCAATTAATCCATAGTGAAATAATGAACAAACAACTTGTAAAACCAATAAGCAACACACCGTTCAATCCACAAAGTGTAAAACAGGACCCTTAGACATTCTAAATAATTCCTCTAAGCAATGTAATTCATACAAACACTTAGATAAGAGTACAAAAATATACAACATTCACAGGAATCATAAGTCATCATCTACCCTCTTTCTCGGGTACATAACATGGCCTCGATCTCCCTCTGGAGGCCAAACACACTCACCCTTTATTTACGAATAATAAACGGTTTCCCTTTTTAGCATAATTTAACAACTACATTGATTTTGGAACTTATATAAATAATAACAATGTGAATTACCACCCCTCAGCCCTTAGCAAAACCAACACTACTTATCATGCCCTTCGTATTCTCGAAACCTCACCTAGGAGTTTCCCATTTTCATACCCATTTAGTTATCCTTGCAATTCCCGGTTCCCCGAACCTTCCCGATATCCCATTCCCTGAGCCCTATCATCTTATCATACCAATACAACATAAATAGCCCCAAACAATTATCAATAACCCACAATTCAATCCAATCAATTCCGAGCACATACATAACCAACACCGAATCCACCAGACTCCACGCCCGGAGGCCTAATTATGTATTCTCCTTTCCCACTATACAATAAGTACAAAATGTAAGCAGGTTTATCTACTCAATAAAAACCTAGTCTCCCTGGATGCCAAGCAGCTGCAACCGTGCATTTCTGGCTCCATAGAGGCGTTCCTGGCGGTCCTGCAGGCCCGAATCCGTGGTTTCACATCCTTTTTACCGGAATTCCTTCTCCCCATGGCTCCCAAGCCTTGGAGAAGCCTAGGAGGGTTTTTGGAATAGCTCTCGTCTTTTTTGGGGCTGAATGGGAGAGAATGAAATTAAAAACTCATTTTCTGGGTTTTTTGGTCACGTCGCTCCGCTATAGCGGTACTGCCGTAGCGGACCCTACTGCTATAGCGGTGCTGACCCGCATTGACTTCCACTATAGCGGTAATTTCTCTGCTATAGCGGAGGTTTCTACAGTGGTGTGTCAACTGCTATAGGACAGAATGTTGAGAAATCTCCAAAAATTGGTCCATTTTACAACACACTTATTTTCCCTGACGTTCCAAAACAACCCCTTCATGTCAACCTCAATTCCGAGAGCTCTACTTACCCGAATTTGATTCCAAAAAGTCTCCCGGACTCCTCTATGTCTTAGCTACAAGGAAAAATAGTTTAAACCAAGACATCTAACCCAATCCTTACCTGGATTGACCTAGACCCTACCTCGCTCCAAAATCGGTCAAGACTAGCCTAGCCCAGAATTTTCAACTCCCAAATTCGAAAATTTTCTAACCCAAAACTTGGCACGAATGGTTTACCCGTAATGACGAACCTGATCGTTACATTAGTATTATCCCATACCAGGCGTGGTACCCGAGCCAACCAAAGTCAAACAATCCACAGTCACAAAAATGAATAATCAACTTATAAAACCAACAAGCACAATACAACGTTCAATTTACCAGACTGGTAACAGGACTATTAGACACTTCTAATCATTCCCTAAGCAATGCATTTCATATAAATACTTAGATAAGAGTACTTAAACGCACACAATATATAGGAAGCAAACCATCACCTACCTCGAAATGATCCAATCTCGACTCAACCAAAGCTTTTCCATTTTCCAAAGTTCTTGTCGGTTCTTGGTCTAAATCAATACACAATAACCAAGAATTAATCCTTATGGCCTATAATTTACCCGGATTATGCAAAAATCCTAAACCCCAGGCCTCCCATGATCATTTCACTCTTTTTCCCAGGCTTTTCCACTGTTAATTCACCTAGTTCTACTATTTTTATGGATAAAATTAGGAAATTAAGGTCACATGATCATAAAACAGTAAATTTAGCAACACCCAAGAACTTCTACACATAGAATCCCCCCTTTTCTCCAGATTCTACCCTCCCTAAGTCATTCCAAACCTTTTCTCAAGTCCACTCCTAGGAATTCTATCGCATAGGAAAATTATTACAGAGTTTGGGGAGTAGAAACCTTACCTTAGGGAAGAAAAACGAGAAAGAATGGAGGGAAAAAACGCCTGAAATTGCCCTACCCCTTCTCCCAAACGAACTTGTGAAAACTAAATATTTTTGGGGAAGTTTCTGCATTAAATCCCATCACACTCTGCTATAGCAGTCCGCTCCACTATAGCGGTACCGCCGTAGCGGAGTCGTACGCTATGGCGGAGGCTGACCGACGTTGACTTCCGTTGTAGCAATAATTTATCCGCTACAGTGGAGGTCGTTATGACGGAATGTCAACTGCTGTAGCGGTTGACATGGGACAGAAAGTCATAAAATCTCCAAAACTAGTCCATTTTACAACACACTTATTTTTTCGACATCCCGGAACAACCCCTTCACGTCAACCTTGATTTTGGGAGTTCTACTTACCCGAATTCAATTCCAAAAAGTCCCCCGGACTCCTTTATTTCTTGGCTACATGGAAAACTAGCTCAAATCAAGACATCTAACCCAATCCTCACCCGAATTTCCCTAGACTATACCTCACTTCAAATCCGGTCGAGGCTAGCTTAGCCCAGAATTTCAAACCCCCGAAACTGGAGTTTTCTAACTCTAAAAATTGGCACGAATGGTTTACCTGTAATGATGGACCCGGTTGTTAAATTTTAATTTCCAAAAATCTTAAATACAAATTTACAATAATTTCCTTAAGATTATTATTTGGGTGATACAAAATCTTTATTTAAAACAAGAAGTAGAAACAAGAAATTAAACTATTTATGAAAAATAGTAGAAGAAAAGAGATGAAGAAGAAATCGAGCCCACTGAATGCACAATGTGTCCTTAAAAAAATTATTCTCTTCAAGTACCCGAGGTTGATGGAATATATCCTCCCAGGATAGAATGATTAAGCATCAACAAAATAGTGGTACCTCAAATTGCGTTGAACAGTGAATCACTCAACAGTAGTAAATCACACATGAATTTTAAAAAAAATGTAGAAGTATACTTGTATTTTTCATACTCAAATAGTACTTAAATTCGTGCTTCATATCTGAGGAAGAATCAGATATTTATAGCCAAAAAACACTGCTTCAGAAAGAAAGCAAAGGTTCAGAAAAGTTGCACTATTTCAGATATGACGGGATGATGTGCGAAACACACAAGAGAAAGTATGCATTGCACATGCCGAAGTGCGGCTCGCACATGGAGAAATATTCTGGATTAAAATTTTGGCTTAAACAATTAAGTTTAAATAAATTTTGTCTAAAAAGATAATATCTCGGTCGATCAAATCCGAAGCCGAAGCGGAAGCCGAGCCGACGACGACGCGAGACTTGTCTTCTTCTCAACCCTTTAATACCATGAGAAGTGTTTCTCAATATAAACACTTGAAATTTCCTTTCCACCACCAATGTGGTACAAATGCTCTTTACAAAAGCAAAAGTGAAATTTCATTTTTCCTCCATTTCTATTCTCTCCATTTACCATTCACTTTTCATTACTAATCTCCAACATTCATCACTATTAAAATTTGTTGTAAACATTTACATACACAACTTCTTCAAATTCACAACAATATTATTTTTTTAAAACTGTAATTCAAAATAAATCATTGCATAAAGAACTTTGAATGATGCATTTGAGGTGAAATATAGAACATGTCATATAGCAATATATAATTATTTAATTTATAATTAATAGTTGCACATATAGTGCTTGGAATATACAATTAAGTGCACAAGTCTTAACTAATTACGATGAAGTGGGTTCCTTGATTATAAATTGTTACGGATTATTTAAGTACTATGAAAGATCGATAATTGAAGGTAAAAAACAAAGGAATAATTGTGCACAAATATAATTGATTTAAAAATGCTATTAAAATTGTCCCAAATTTGAAAATCTTAAATTGACTCACTGTTTGATTGAATGTGTGAATCTCAAAAAAAAAATGATTGAATGTGTGAAAAAGAAAAGAGGACAAAAATCTGGTTATTGCTTCAATCTGAAATTTTTGGATATGTGTTTCTTTGTTATGGAGTATAGCTTACTTCAGTGATTTCATTTGAAGAACAAAATTTGAAGAAAAAAATTTATACATAGCTGTTTTGGTTTAAGTACTTCGAATTTGTTGAATAAAATATGTTGGAGAATGTTGTTTGAAACTAAAAAATGTGATTATCCATTGATTTAAAGTAGAGAACATGAACAAGATGCAAAAACTCCACAGGCAACCATTGTTGAATCTTGAAATTTAAAAGTTTGAAAATTGAGTTTCTGCTAATAAGCTCTGTTACGAGTGATATTGTTGCAAATAATTAGGTATGTATTCATGAGGAACCTAAATGTAAATTTTAGGGTGATTCGGTATATTTTTTTAGGTGTTTTGGATGCATTTGGTGTTTTAATTCAATGAAGAAAGCAAAGTCAGTTTTTATAGTTATATAATATTGTATAATAGCGTATATGTATATATAAACACCTTTATAACTTTGTATAATATTGTAGAATAGTGTGTAATACTGTGTGTGTATATATACATATATATATATATATATATATACACACACACACATTTGTATAATATTGTATATCGAAATTTTATACATTGATATAAAAGAACATTCGGAGTTTTGTATGATGTTGTATAGCAGAATTTTGAACATTGCTATAAGAAAATAGTGGGTTGTGCGACTGAAAACATAAAAGTTTGACTTTGTAGGTGCAATATAGTGTTTAGGTTGTACTTTTGTGCAATTTTTTGAATAAATATTGTATTTATTACCAAGTGTGAAATTATAAAGCATAATCACTTAAGACTGATCTGTCATGGCACTGAACAATCCCAGGTTTTGCCTTGATGTCAAACATCTTAAATTTTAAAAAAACTACAAGACCCCAGCTATTACTAAGCGTATCAATTCATAGTTTCAGGTCTCCTGACAAGTTTAGTCTTCAGGTTAGCTCTAATAAAAATGGTTTGGATGATCTGGTACAATGCTATCTACGCTTGTTCTCAGGCCTTGAAATGCAATCTGATTTCTTTCCAATCAAATATGATATACCACAGCTGTTAGTGTGATCCTGTACAACGTAATTGTACTACATTTACCACTGTGTGTAGCAATACACCATTGTAGTTTCTCCTGCCAGCCACTTTGATTTCTTCTTATGCCTAGCCAAGTGAGCATCTTACCCCATATTCCTGCAGAGACTTCACATTTAAAGAATAAGTGTTGTATACTCTCATTCTCCTTAACACATAGTGGGCACATTAGGTCGACTTGTATCTCCCTTTTGTTGAGCCTGACCTTGGTATACAATCTCCTTTGGACAGCAAGGTGCAACTTTTGCGCAATGTGTCCTAAGTTTTCATACTTTTGCACAATTATTCGAATAAATTACTCTGTCTATTAGTTGAGATAATAATGCAACGAAATTAAGCTCATGTTTTACCGTCTTACATTTTTTGACTCACTTTGTATATAACTTTAAAAAAAAGATTCATTTCTTAGCCCAACAATCTTTTTAAAATATATCTATTAATATTTAACAACAATACGTTCAATTTTTGTAGCCGCCTGTATGATGATGAAAATATCCTAATTTAATATCTAGTAAAAGGAGTTGTAAGTTGTAACTAAGCCATACAATTATCATTAAATTTTTTTAAAAAAAAGTATGTGATTTTTACTATCCTTTTCAATAAATATCTTTATATTAATAAAACTTCATTAATGTCTTTTCTGAAATAATTGTGTAAAGGGATAAAATTTCTGAACTTTTTCAGCCTTTAAGTTGCATGCCGTTACATATCTAAATTTTACTAATTGCTCTAAACAATTTATAACCTTTAAGTCTTTAACCTCGTCTTTGAAAAAGATTGGCTTAAACCAAACATTGTTTGTACTATCAAAAGCAAAAGGGTAAGCACAAATATTTTTTTTCTCCTTTATTTACTTATTTAGTATTTTTTGTGTTTGTTTGTTTATTATTGCTTCTTAATATATGTGCTTCTATATTTATGAAATCTCCGTCCTTATACTTGAAATTGTAGGCCACAATTATCCTCTAATTGGTAATGGCAGCCCTCATTATGAGTGTTAAAAAATTTCTGCATTTTTGTGTATTCGATGTAATAAAGAAATTGTTATGTTAATGATTTTAAATTTCTATTTAAAATTAGAAAAGGCAAAATAATTAAAGAAGTGAGGGTGATGATATGCATTTGGGAGTTGGTTAAATAAATTAAAATGACACTTTAGGAATCGAAATTGAGCTAGTCACCGTGCTTGATTGAAAAGATCTAATTATATTTTGAGAAATTTGACCTTCAATGCAATTTTTAATATTTGAGAGGATTAGTTTAATACTTAAAAGCTTTATACGTTAGGCGTAATATCTATCACTATTGTTCAATTAATGAATAAATTAAAGTAGTAACTAAAGCACACGATGGAGTGCACTTTCTGTTGATATTATATGTCTAGTTTAAATAAATTCACAAAGTTGTGCTTATGAAACTTTTTTAATATTATTGGATTACTTGTTTTCTTCGCAGGAAAAATAAATACAATAATGACTTGTAATTGGATGGTGACATTGGAGTAGATTTGCATGTTTTTATTTTTATTATCTATGATATTGGTAAATTATAGAACATATCCTGCATCAATAGAATTATCTTGTATTTCACAATGCATTGATTATTTAGTAGAAGCACATAGTCAATACGATGTTCCTTTGAAGATTTTAGAGAGCAGGTGTAGAGACGGAGTACCAGAATTTAAATGTGACTCCAAGATATCTTATGATGAGAGTCATCCTGAGGTCTCTGATCCCGAAACCTCGAATAATGTATCATGTGCACCCCCATAGTAAGATTACTTTTTATATATATATATAACTAACTTTGAGAATAATAATTTTATAATCTCATTTCAATAATAATATTACTCATGATAAAAAATAAAGAAAATTTTATATATTCAACATTATGATTCTCTTATCTTATAGGTCATGAGCAATTGTTGTTGGAATAATTTTATTACCCAAAAACTGTCACAACATTTTATTTTATATGTTAAGTTTTTCTACGAAAAAAGAACCATCACAATTTTCTTTCTTCATATTTTAAATAGACCATCTTCAAGCATATGACATATAAATTATTATATATGCTTAAGAATAACTGAAGTTAATACAAATTAATATTACTAGGAGACCAAAATCGATAGAATAAGCATATGAGGTAGGAGTCTATACTACACTCTCTTTTGCTTAAAAAATTCTGCCAAGTGGCATTCCATGTTATAAAATAAGTCTATTGTGGCAAAGTTAAATAAATTGATATTAGATTAAAAATTAAAAATTATCACCGTATAAATTAATTATTTCTCCATCGTGACATTCGATATCTTCTTCTCCACCTTCTTAGTCGTGACCTCATTTCAGCCGTACGTGGCGTAAATATCTCCGGTCAGAAAGGGGAGAGTGTATAGCTTTAAAGAAATCAATCGAAAAATATAAAAAATAATGTTTCAACTAATAGAACCATTATATATGTCTGGTGGGCAATGATTTTATGGCAGAACGCACCTAGAAACGTTTGTCGACAGACATTTCGTTTAGTCAGCGTCTAGTTATGTTTCGCCAACCATTAGGTGATAGTTCACGTAGAAAATTCACACTCCCAATAGTTTAGGTACGAAACTCAAAAAATTGAAATAATTTAAGTGTGTTTTTTATCCTTAATTCTTAATTTTAATATATTCACACACCGGACGTTTTACATACAGTGCAACTTCTTCAAATTCACAATAAAATTAGAATAGTTTTAAAACAGTAACTCAAAATAAATCATTGCATAAAAGCTCTTTTGCATATGAAGTATAGAACATGTCATATAGTAATAATTCTTTAATTCATAATTAATAGTTGCACACATAGTGTTTGGAATTTACATTTAAGTGCATATGTCATGGCAGTAATTTATGTGGCAATGGAAGAAAATCATTAACCAAAAGAGAGAAAATTCCATTTTCCCCTTTGAAATGCAATTAAACTTTGGTCGTGGCTGGGCACTATGTGTTTCTTCTATGGAATTTTACCTAGGTTAACTTGACCATCAATACTTATGTTGTTATATACTGTCATATGAATATGCGTAGCTAAACTCACATATTCCTGATAATCATAATTATGGTAGAATAAATTTTATATTTGTTACTATATGGTGGAATTATTCAAAAGCATGTTATATAGTTTGCTGGTAAAGATGGAAAGGAGAGAAAACTTCTAAGAACAGTACTATCATGAGAGGGAAACCGTTGAGGCAAGAAGCCGTGTTAGAGAGTACCTGGTCAATTATCAACTTAAAGTAAAAAATTCGACCTTCTATATGGTGGATCATCAACTTATTGCTGATAATTAACCTCCTCCAATTCATTGTTGCCAAAAACAAGTCCTTCTTGGTTGATTATCAAGCTCATTCTTGATGAAAAAAAATTATCTGCATGAATGACTAAGTAACAAGAACATCAATCTATAATCGATAATCGACCTCCTTCATGGTTAATTAAGGTCATTACTTTAATTTCAAATTTACGGGAAAGAAAAAATAAAGGTCATTTCTCTAATTCAAAACTTACAGAGGGCCTATGCACCAATTTTTGTTTTCCATAAGCAAAACTTCTTCAAATTCACAGTAATTTTTTCTTTTTTAGAACAGTCATTCAAAATAAATCATCCGCATAGAAAATCTTTGAAATTTGCATTCAAAGTATAGCACATGTCATGTAGCACTGCTACAGTAGCAGTAATTCTTTAATTCAAAATAAATGATTCCACATATAGTATTTGTAATTCACATTTAAGTGCACATGTCATGCTAGTAATATATTTATGTGACACTGAAGGAGAACCATGCACTTATTTGGAATACCAATTACAAAGAGGCTAATTAAATAAATTCTATTTCGTTTTTAATCATGATATTGATTTTTGAGTTCCACGCTAGGTAGATAAAGTACACCCACGTATATTATTACAATTATAAAAATATGAAGTATGTTAATTTTATCATTTCTTTAGTATGCTTTTTTGTCGTCTTCTTATGCTTAAAGTAAGTATATTATTTCTTAAGGATTAAATAATTGGTGGCATAGGAAGTGTTACTATATCTTTCATGTAAGATTAGATAAATAAACATGATTTATTTTAGTTTATCACGTATCAAACCTTCTACGTACGTAACTTGACTTCGTCTATTCACAATAAATTAATCATCATACAAAAATCTTTTGAAACTTTCATTTAAAGCATATCACATGTTGTGTAGAAGGTAATTATTCAATTTATGATAAATGAATGCCTAAAAAGTATATATCACATGTCACGCAGATTTAAATTACAAGTTCCAATCATCTATTTAGTGAAAGGGTCATCAATTATTACTCAAAAAATGAATTTTTGATCAAAGCCATACTCTATATGCGTTCCTTTTAAAGAATTCTTTTTGATAGAAAAGAAAATATTTATAGAATAGGTGGTACAGTTTCCATAAAACAACAATATGTAATACAGTATAGTTGCATTACCTAGCTGTTGACTTTTTATTACATTTTGATGGGATATAGGTACCTCCAACATTAATGTAAGAAACAAAATAATATATGGCTCATTGAACTTTTTCCTGGCTTATTTACTTATCATTTTACTACTATGTATGTACACTTGTATAAAATATGAAAAAAATAAATTTTTAGAAAAAAAAAACAAGCAGTTTGCTTATAAATAGAGAGCTGGTGGACACAAATTAACTCATTCATCTCCACTTGCAGTGTTGCTAATTTCTCCATTCTAAAACATCCTTTCTTTTGCTTTTAAGAAGAAGAAGAAGATATTGTTGCTGAAAAGAAGATAACTCTGGAAAATCTTTATATCTTTAGGGAGGTGGCTGGTGTGACAGTATGTCGAGTTGCTATAATCGTTCAACCGGAGTGTTAGGTTCTTCCACGAAGATTCTGTTGCAGACACCATCTACATATAAATTTGAAGGCATTCTTCATAACGACTCCAAAGCTAATCCAGGTGAATTGCTCTTGTTTCAAATATTGCAACATTTTCTTCATGTGATGTGTAACATTTTAGGGATACTAATCATTGTAAACATTGGCGTTGGTAGATTTTTACAACTGGAACAGAGTTCTGGTTAGATACTGTGATGGATCATCTTTCACTAGTGATGTTGAACATGTCGACCCTGTAAGTAGTCGATATATCTCTTGTTTCGTATTGGAAACTTTGTTCTGCTTTATAACTTTTCTGCCAATCTACAATATATACACTAGTAGTACTTGACATGTTTTTATTTCCTTCTAATTAGCTAAATCTTGAAAATCCATTCATTTATGTCAGGCAATCCTAACTGGAACTTCAGCAGGAGGATTGTCTACAATCTTGAACTGCGACAAGTTCAAATCCTTCCTGCCAGAGAATGCCAGAGTTAAGTGCGTTGCAAACGCAGGCTTCTTCATCAACGCGTGAGTTCCTATTGCTATATATGATCACTCAAGATTGTCTTATTTATTTATGTGTATTTCGTTGAAGCTCAATTAGCGATTTCATGGTTTATGCAGGAAGACTATCTCTGGTACTTTTGATACTCAAGAGATGTATAACAGAGTTGTTAAGCTTCATGTGAGTACTGTCATCTTTATTGTTCAACTATACATTCTTAATAAGTGGATTTTTTTAGATAAATTGCATTTTTATTATAGACAGAAATTACAAAGATTGGACAGTTACATAGTAACCATCTATCAAAAAAGAATGACAGGCCATTCTTTTGCTAAAGAGGGATTTCCTCTATTACAATTCAGCTTCCAAAAAAAAAAATTAACAGAACAAATGTTGAATCTTCTTTCATGAGAGATTCATCATTTGTTCTGTTGGAGTTAGACAATGCTTACTTTCTTCTACTTAATCCTAAAATTAACCAAACCAGCTTTATCCAACCTATTAGGGCCAATGGCTATCTTAGGCAGATTCCAATAGTCTTGATAAACCCCATTTTGGCCGTGGATGGAGCCTTGTTTTGATAGAAAGTCTGCTATTGTATTTGCTTCTCTGTAGCAATGTCTAGCAATGCCATTCAGCTTCTCTAGCCAGTCTTTGATGAGGTCAATCCATGCTTGGAGTTTCCATGATGGTTTGTTAGCTCCAGTATCACATTCTGTATTCCGAGAGTGAAGCCATATTGAAGTTCTATCAGTGTAGCTTTGACCTCAGCCATGTTGTTGCTGCAGAATTCCAGTTTTTCTGAATATGCAAGCATCATCTCTCCATCTTGATTCCTGATAATTCCTCCTGCTCCGGCTTTGTTCAATCCACTTAGTGAGCTTCCATCAGTATTGATTTTGCATTTGAGTGGGGCTGGTTTATCCCAGTATATTGGAATGCTGGTGATGGTAGGTACATAATTATCTGCAACACAACAAACATCTTTCCAAGACAAGTGAAAGTTAATCTGCTTAAAGTGTTTATATAACAGGATTTTAACTTGAAAACATACCTGAAATATGATTCTGTACACTGAGGTAGAGTTCTGTCCATACACCTGCTATTACACCTTCTCTTCCATAATTCCCAATTTATGATGTTGGGGCGTATAGCACATAGTAGTCATGAGCCCACAAACTCCACATAAGTAGCCGGATATGGGACTTGTTGAGCTTAATGGATAAGGAATTAGCAAAAAAGTTCCATACCCTCTTAGCTATATCTCCATCAACAAATACATGTTGAGTTGTTTCTGCCTGAGGGGTGCTCCAACGGTTACACTTAAGACACTATTTTCTGGTTAAAGCATCATCCAGGGGGAGCTTTCTTTTCAAGATTCTCTAACTTAGGAAGGAGGTCTTCCATAGATTGCTATATGTATCATTCTTGTCTTTTCTCTGTCTAATAAGTTCCCTAGCATTGTTAATGGTCCAATAGCATTGGTCAAGGGAGTTGTGGTCTTTGATTTTGATCTGTTCAATGTGATTATGGAGTCCCTGAGGGACTGTATCCATAAGAAAATTTGCGTTCCATCCATTATCAACAATGTAAAATAAGTAGATGTAAATTAAAAGAAGAAGTAAGATTCTAAATTTGCTCTTACCTCTTGTTTCAGGGATCTGCTACGAATTTGCCTCCATCATGCACATCTGCAATGGAACCGAGTCTGGTACATAAGAGTTTTAAGTTTTAGAAAAACACAACATTTTCCTTATGCTATACATTGCCTCTAATTCTAACATTAATTCTCCTTGTTGATGGTACAGTGCTTCTTCCCTCAAAATGTTGTTCCATATATTCAGACTCCATTGTTTATAATCAATTCCGCATATGATATTTGGCAGGTTAAGGAGACAAATCCCAATTTCTCTTGTTTTATTAGCCTCCCTTTTTAGTTTCTATAAAATCTAAAAGAGATCTCTTCCAGATTAATAACACTTTGGTTCCTATGTACCTCGATCCTCAACTTGCATGGCTTCACTGCAAGGCTCATATAAGTAATTGCACGTTTAGCCAGCGTATAGTTATTCAAGGTTAGTACTTTTCTCCTGATCAACTAATCCATGCCTCTAATTCTTTTTAACTTGTTTCATTGGTACTTTGTCTTGAAAAAAAAAATACAGATTTTGGACTGGAGTTCTTGAAGACACTGGGGGGACTCACCCCTTGTTTTACGAGGGGTTATTTCATTACGTCTTGTCACACTCATGCTAAAATTATGTGGACGAGTTACTGGTTTAGTGCTACCTCTCCAAGAGTACTTAATAAGGTAATCTTCCTTTTGTTTTTGAATTTTATCATGTACCTAGCATTCTTAATTTTAATTTGTCAATTGATAACAGATATTGTTGTAACATTTTATATGTGCATGCAGACAATTGCGGAAGCTGTTGGTGATTGGTACTTTGATAGAGCAACATTTCATCAACATATTGACTCGTACCCTTGTGCTAGAGATTGCGAGTGAACTTCATGAAATGAAATGCTTTATTAAGCTACTGATTCAGTGAATGAAAAAACAACTCTTTAGAGAATGAGGAAGCTAGATACTGTACTAAGCTACTGATTCAGTATTCAGTGAATGAAAAATTAACTTTGTTTAGATTCCCATTACTGCTTCTTTTGCTTTCTATGATGAGATGCTTGTAATATCTTAACTTCTGTTATTTGGTAGCTATATGTCTTTTTAAATCGTTGAAAGGAAATAAAAGGTAAAGAGGCAGACAAATTGTTTCTTCATGGAGGCCGATACTAGAAAAGGTAGAGATATAAAACATGTCGCGAGAAACAATTATGAGAATCGGCTTACCAAAGTTTTCATTCTAATACCATGTGCAAGAAAGCTTTCGAATGATTTCATGAGTAATATTGTAATCAGATGAAATTATAAAGACTAAGTTATACTCGTAAACAAATAATACATATGCGAAGTTACTTTACTATGAAGAAACACATGGTATATAACATCTTGAGGTCACAATTAAATTATAGTACTCCATCTCCACATCTGCTCCTTCAAACCTCAAGAGGAACGTTATATTGGCTTCTTTTTATTTGGGTAATTAACAGAGACTTTTATTAATCACCAAGTGAAGCTTTACTAGACCACATCCCGGACATAAACTAATCCTGCTGTCTTACATAGAACATCAAATAAAACTACTGCCAGTTATGCTTATCCTTATCCTTATAATTGGGAAACAGAACATAAACTAGACAAAACAAGTTCTGGTAAGCTAGAAAGGACACAATTGAAGCATAGTCCTGATACCAGTAGCAGCTCTAACATTGCAAACAAAAGCAATGTCTTTGGCTATACTGACCTCAAACACCCTCCTTTCCAACCAAATAGCATAGATGGTCTCAGTTTAGGCCAACCCTTAGTGATTTGCCTTTAGCATGTGATAGGCACCAGGCCATATATATGTTGGTCCCAATTTGAAGCTGTATTATAAGTTCTTGGTGAAGATACACTGGAACTTTTAGTATTAAAAAAATCGATTTTATTGGTTTGGTTTTTTTATATGTCAAAACCGAGTCAAACCGCACCATGAACACCCCTAACTGGGAGAATGCATGATCTCTAGTATCCAGGAAAGATGGACAAAATACACCATCAGCATCTATATCTAGACCCCAATTCAACAGTAAAATGTAACCACACAGTAAAAACAGCTTTAGTTCTGACATCATTGTTATACATAAAACATTTCCATGTGACTCTTTGTGTGCAGTCAAGCAGTTTCCAATACACTTGTCTTGTTATCCTCTTTGCATGCACCACAGTTTGAGGCATTTGTGATAAATTTGGCTACCTCCAAAAATCTTCTTGAGCATCCAGCTAGCTTGAGGAGGAATTCTCATATATTGGCTATTTTCATATACTAAATAGTCAATGTACTGAAAAATACAACCATCTCCAATATGGAGGGTATGTTTTACAATTTACTAATGTTGTAGTCGTTACGAAGAAAAAAATGTGTAATATTTAACGTTGGAATTAAGTTTCAAATGCAGCGTTTTCAAACTTAATATAAATTAGAAATAGTGTATAAGAGATGTGCACTTAATTATGTGTATATATTACCACTTAAATATAGATATTACCTGTCCTTCAACTTATTAACATTAAACAACATCTAAGAAAATCCTCTCGAGTATCTAACTTCGTCAATTAAACCCTAGCTAACCAATGAATTTATTCACTTAAATCGTGTCACGCTTTGTTATCTCTAACCTCCACGTTTAAATCTCATCCATTAATCTCTTAATGCTTCGAAATGACTTTGCTCAATTAAAACCTAGTCTCACAGTCTCTCACGAGAACAATAAGATATAACAACACCGTCAATTATTGTTGGCCAGTCAATTAACTAAAATCATTGTATAGTTGAACAAATAGAGATAAAGAGAACTACGAGTACTAAATATAGAAACGTAACAAGAATTCATCCTACAAAAAGTTCCATCAAAATCCTAGATAGAACACAATACTAAAATTCATAACCTACAATAAGAAATAGGAAGAAGAAAGGAAAAATTCGTTGCCGAATCTTTCGCATTGTATTTGCTCCACGGCGGCTCCTCACTCTCTTTAGGTGGAACCCCCTCAAAAGTCGTGTTTTTAAACTATTTATAGATATAGAAAAATTCCCAAATAAAATAATTGAGTTAAAAGAATTTTAAAAACTATACATAAATCGGAACAACGAAAGTATCAAGTTTGACTATACATCCATTTTTGGGTATCGTTTTCGTTTCTAGTGTACGTTTAGCTAGGCCTTTTAGCTGTTAAAAACTAAATTTAATATCTTATTGAAAGGAGTTGTAACTAAGCCATACAACCATTGATAATTTTGTTTTTTAAAAGTGTGTACTATTCTGAGCTATCAACAAATATTTTTCATATTAATGAAACTTCATTAATGTATTTTCTGAAACATTTGCATGAAAAGGGACCAAATATTTGGCCTCTAAGTTACATGCGTTACATTTATAAGTTTTATTTATTGCTCTAACCTATTTATAACCTTTAACCTTGACTTTTGAGAAAACGATCAGTTTAAACCAAACATTATTCTACTATAAAAAATACAAGGGTAAGCACAAATATTTTTATTCTCCTTTTATCTATTATTTAGTATTTTCTTGAGATTGTTTGTTTGTTTGTTATTGTGTGCCACTTTGCTTCTTAATATATGTCTTTCAACATTTACAAAAATTTCATTATTTATACTCTAACTGGTAATGGAAGCACTTATTACTAGATGCAATAGAGAAATTGTTATGTTAATTATTCTAAATTTTTATTTAAAATTAGGAAAGGGAAAATAATTGAAAAAGTGAAGGCGAAGATACATATACATTTGGGAGAGGGTAAAACAAATTGAAATGCTACTCTAGCACCAAAATTGATTTTTTTTTTTTATATTTTGAGTAAAAATGACCTTCAATGCAATTATAAACTTTTTAATGCATGCCTTCATAAGTTAGACGAGTAATATTATCTATCACTATCATTAACTTAATTAATCAATTGAAGTGGTAATTTATACATACGAGAGCACTTTCTGTTGATATTATAATTATATAATTTCTTAAAGGTGTGTTTATGAAACTTCTTAAACGTTATTGTATAATTGATTTTCTTCAAAGGAAAAATAAATACAATAATGGCTTGTAACCAGATAATAACATTGGAGCAAATTTGTATGTTTTTGTTTATATTATTTATAACATTAGTAAATGGTAGAACATACCCTTCATCAGTAGAAGATCAATGTGTTTGGGAGTGTGTTGATTATTTAATGGAAGCAGAAAGCCAATACGATGTTCCTTCAAATGTTTTAGAGAGTAGATGTAGAGATGGAGCAACAAAATTTAGATGTAACGCCAAGATATATTATGATGAGGATCATCCCGAGATTTCTAATTCCAAACCCTTAGATAATGTATCGTGTGCTCCCCCGTAGTAAGATTACTTTGCATATATATATTTGTTACTTTGAGAATAACTTTGTAATCTCATTTCAATAATAGCTCTATTACTTATAGATAAGAATAAATGCAACGCATATAAAAAACGTAATATATTCAACTTTATGATTCTCTTATTATATAGCTCATAATCAATTATTAGTGGAACAATTTGTAATGTTCCAGAAAATCCATCACCATATTTTATTTTATATGTTAACTTTTTGTAACGATCGGGTCCGTCGTTACAGGTAAACCGTTCGTGCCAATTTTCAGAGTTAGAAAACTCCGGGTTTGGGGGTTTGAAATTCTGGGCTAGGCTAGCCTCGATCGGATTTGGAGCGAGGTATAGTCTAGGGAAATTTGGGTGAGGATTGGGTTAGATGTCTTGATTTGAGCTAGTTTTTCATGTAGCTAAGACATAAAGGAGTCTGAGAGACTTTTCAGAATCAAATTCGGGTAAGTAGAACTCCCAAAATCGAGGTTGACGTGAAGAGATTGTTTCGGGACGTCGAAAAAATAAGTGTGTTGTAAAATGGACTAGTTTTGAAGATTTTATGACTTTCTACCCCGCACCATAGTGACCTCCACTGTATCGTAGAATTTACCACTGCAGCGGAAGTCAACGTTGGTCAACCTCCGCCATAGCGGACGACTTCGCTACGGCGGTACCGCTATAGCGGAGCGTGACGGGATTTAATGCATAAACTTCCCCAAAAATATTCAGTTTTCACAAGTTCGTTTGGGAGAAGGGCTAGGGCAATTTCAGGCATTTTTCCTCCATTCTTCATCTTTTTTCTTGCCTATGGTAAGGTTTCTACTCCCTGAACTCCATAATACTTTTCCTATGCGGTAGAATTGCTAGGAGTGGACTTGGAGAAAGGTTGTCACGACCCAGACCATCGTAAGTGGTACCCACCCAACCCCCGGATGAGCGAACCAGTAGAGTCCAACCCATAGCCTAGTCTAACAGCCTAAACCCAGTAAACAGGAATTAAACTAGCAATTCAATAAGCAAAAACCTTTAATTTAAATAAAATTGCGAAAAATTCCTCCTAGAATCTGAAAGTCATCGTACCAAACACTACCAATACTAGAGTACGGGGATGCAACCCCAAAACTTAAAACAGTAAATAGATAGTCTAAGCCCAAAACAATTGGGCTACAACTCAAAGATAAATACCAAGGCGGCTTGGTCGAATGGCTCACCCTTGATATCTGGAACGGTCAGGCCTACAAGTGAGGTCAGGCATCAACCGCAAAAAGTTTTCCTGTACTCACAAAGAAACAAGCAAGTGCAGTATGAGTACACAACCACCATGTACTGGTAGGATCATCAGTCAGTTCCAAATAAAATAGTGTATAATTTAGTACAGCAAATCAAGTACAAGTACGAAAAACATGCAACAAGTCAACAGGCTCCCCTAGACTACAGTCTTTACCTAGCTTGTTCCCACATGAAATGCACCCTTGATGACCATAAACAACAGTCACATAACTAATAACTCATCCTTTCATCTAGCCCAGACCCACCCTGGGATCTCCCTTAAACAACACCTAAGTGTTAAACAGACAACCCCGCCTAATCCAAGACCAATTCAACAGACATAATAGGATTCCTGATCACTCAAGGACCACCAACCAATATCACAATTCAATAAAGCAGCCCGGTCTACTCACGAAACCAATAACAGTCAATGCAATGCAATAATATCAATGCAATAATGCTGAAAAATAAACCCATACAAGGCATGCTACCCGAGCCAACTATTAGTATTTAGTACCAGGCGTGGTACCTGAGCCAACCAATTGTTATACCTGTACCAAGCGTGCTACCCGAGCCAACCGTTAGTATTTCGTACCAGGCGTGGTACCTGAGCCAACCATTTATTATACATGTACCAGACTTGGTACCTGAGCCAACTATTTGTTATACCTATACCAGGCATGGTACCCGAGCCAACTGAATGTTAACAAAACCACAGTCAGAAAATTAACAAACAACTTGTAAACCAACAAGCAACACACCATTCAATTCACAGACTGTAAAACAGGAACCTTAGACATTCTACACAATTCCTCTAAGCAATGCAATTCATATAAACACTTAGATAAGAGTACAAAATATATAACATTCACAGGAATCGTAAGCCATCACTTACCTCAAAATGATCTAAGCTCTACTCAACCCGAGCTTTCTCGTGTTCCAGATTACTCTCTCGTTCTTGGTCTAAAACAATATACAGGTACTCAAATTAACAAACAAGGCCTTCACATTACCCAGATTACACCAAATCCCATACCCCCAGGCCACCCATGATCATACTACCCTTTTTCCCAGGTTTCATGCCATTAATTTCCCTAATTCTATCATTTTCACGGATAAAAATAGAGAATTTAGCAATATGTGATCATAGAACCGTACTTTTAACAATGCCTAAGAACTTTCACGCCTAGAATCCCCCCTTTTCCCCTGATTCTACCATCCCTAGGTTATTCCAACCTCTCCCCAAGTTCCCTCCTAGCAATTCTACCGCGTAGGAAAAGTAGTACGAAGTTTGGGGAGTAGAATCCTTACCTTTAGGATGAAAAATGATGGAAAACTGGTAGAAATCGCCTGGAATCGCCTTGCCCTTCTCCCAAAACAAAATTGTTAAAACTAAATGTTTTAAGGAATGTTTCTGCTTTAATTCCCACCGAGCTTGCTATAGCGGTCCGCTCCGCTATAGCGGTACCACTGTAGAGGAGTAGCCCGCTATGGTGGAGGCTGACCGACATTGAATTCCGCTGACCGCTATAGCGGTTGACACAGGACATAAAACCATAAAACCTCCAAAATTAGTCCATTTTACAACACACATTTTTTTCAGGACGTCCTGAAACAACCCCTTCATGTCAACCTTCATTTCGGGAGTTCTACTTACCCGAATTTGATTCTGAAAAGTCCTCCGAACTCCTTTATGTGTTAGCTATAAGAAAAACTAACTCAACACAAGACGTCTAACCCAATCCTTACCTAGATTTGCCTAGACCATATCTCGCTCCTAAATCGGCCTAGACTAGCCTAGCCCAGAATTTCAAACCCCCAAATCCAGAGTTTTCTAACTCTAAAACTTGGCACGATTTGGACTATCCATAATGACGGACCTGGTCATTACAACAGATACTAATTTACCCATCATTCATCCCTGAAAAATCAAACCCTAATTTATGAAAATAAAGGAAAGAAAGTGTAGTACCTGAATCCTCAAACAAATGAGGGTACTTGTCCCGCATATCCTTCTCGGTTTCCAAAGTGGTTTCCTCAACCAGACGATGCTTCCACTGAACCTTTACTATATCAATCACCTTTATCGTCAACCTCTGGACATCCCGAGCTAGAATCAAGACTGGTTCCTCTTCATAGCGAAGATCCTTATCAAAAAGCACCTCATACCACTTGATGATGTAGTCCCCATCCCCATGGTATCACTTAAGCATGGATACGTGGAATACTGGATGGACGCTCGACAAACTGGGCAGCAGTCCTAACTTGTAAGCCACTGGCCTCACAATCTCCAGAACCTCAAATGAACCAATAAACCGAGAGCTAAGCTTGCCCTTCTTACCAAACTGCATAACTCCCTTCATTGGTGACACTTTCAACAATACCTGTTCACCAACCTAAAATTCCATGTCTCGAACCTTGCGATCTGCATACTCTTTCTGCCTACTTTGGGAAGCCAACAATTTGGCCTGATTACCCCTTACCCTTTCCTGTGCTTCCTTTACCAATTCCACTCCCAAAGGCTTTACATCGCCTTCCTCAAACTACCCAATCAGTGATCTGCATCTCCTCCCATACAATGCCTCGAATGGTGCCATGTCAATACTGGAGTGATAGCTATTGTTGTATGAGAACTCACATAATGGTAGAAACTAGTCCCAATGACCCTCGAAGTCCATCACACATGCTCTCATCATGTCCTTCATTACTTGGATCGTCCTCTTCGACTGTCCATCAGTCTGAGGATAGAAGGCTGTGCTAAAAGTGAGTTGTGTACCCCACTCTTCATGTAGCTTGCCCCAAAATTTATAGGTGAACTGTGTACCCCTGTCTGAAATGATGGACAGTGGCACCCCATGAAATCTCACAATCTCCTTCACGTATATCTTGGCTAATTGCTGTGAATTGTAATCTACCCTGACTGGAATGAACTTGTAATAACCCTTCCGGTCATTTACATGTTTTTGCTTTTCTTGTACCATTAGAGCTTACTTGTAGAGGCCCAAGTCATTTATGGCTTGTCGGGATCGGTAGTTCGGTGCCCGGGCCATTTGTTTGGTCTTTATGGCCGTTCCTTATTTTAGAACTTCAACTTTGGAAATCGTTGACTTCCGTCAACATTCTTGGTAATACTAAAGAATTAAACCAAGGTTCTAGGTCAAGGGAATCCCTTACTCGAAAGTTCGAGTTAAAGAAATGCCTCGTGTAACACCTCGCCCGTTTGGAAGGTTTAAAGTAACCCGTGCCTTTGGGGTAAGACTAATAGTGTCTAATATACTAAGAAGGATGTGTTATGAGGTATTATAATCGCAAAATGGTCGTATGACAAGTTTTGAAGTCAAGAAAGTTGCGAAACAAAAGTCGGAAAAAGTTATTGTAAATTCCTTTAAGGAATTCTCTTCAAATTTGGGTTAAATGTCTTGGGATGTTTCTCCCTATCTATAAAGATTTAGTGGGCCCCAAAAATACCAAATCGAAGGTCTACGAGTCTAGTTTCCAATGCACTAAACTGTTTTTCCATACGACTTCAGAATAGAGAGATATTCACATTTTTGTAAGACTGCGCAAGCAGATACGTCAAGGTGGGGCCCACATCCTAAGTCGGTTCAGCTTATAAAAGCTGATTTCCCCTTCGTTTTAACTCAGTATTTTCACCCAAAATGCACTGAAAATTAGAGGTAAAGTCCCTAAATAATCCATGTACTTTGATCCTTTCAATTCGGAAGTTTAACGGAAGTTGCTCTACGTCGCGAGCTCGTCATTTTGGTATAGTTTTCCCCATCGATTTCATGGCGTATCTTTGTGGGTGTTGATGCAGCGAGACAACAATTGTTTTCTAAGTATTTGGCAGTAGCTACGGAGTTATATTGGCGAGGTATGGATCCCGTACACTTATCTATTTGTTGAATCAAGATTCTAAGCTTCTAGTTACGAACAGTTGTTTTTTCGATAACTTGTAGTAGTTTCTTGTTCGATTTGGATATGTTTGTTGTTCCTGCAAGGAGGTAGGTTGTTAATCTTGGGATATTGAATATTTTTGTCAAGGAATCTCTCCCCGACGACCCTCGTTCGTTATTATATGATCTAGTATTGTTTTATGGATTTCTGAGCCACGACGTGGTATTTTGGATTTGTGGCTTTGGACAGCCCCTTTATCTTGTTATGTTTGGTTATTGTTGTGGTGTTCTGTTTTATGGTGTTTTGTTATGTTAGTCCCGGAGTTGTAGCTCGTGGGTAGTTCTTGTTAGTCTGTTTCTAGTTGGGTTATCCCTGTTTCATTATGATTTTGGACTTGTGGTTGAATTGCCCTTGTTGAGCGGTCCTAGATGGTTGTTGCCTAGGCCGTTATCTAGCATGGCTAGAGATCCGTGTGATGGTTTGGTGTATTACCGGTAGTTGGGCCAGAGTTGAGATTTTGCCTCAGTTGGGAGATATTGGTTATGCTAGTGTGCATAGATTGGTTTGGTCTCCTGAGTGTCTAGAGTCGACCCTCTTTGTTGATTAGTTTAGGAGGTTGGCAGGTATGTGGGTTGTTCCTATAGTCTCCTCCACTTCCTGGTCCGTTGGGTGTTTTGTTGTATCCCTAGCTCCAGTTGGAATGAATCTTGATCGTAGTTTATTCAATGAGCTCTGGATGTTGGCATCATGATTGGGTCTTGACTTTAAGCACTTTCGACTAAGTGTTGATCGTAACCTCATGGTTAGGTTGTATTTGTAGGCATTTCGGGTGAGTTGGGCATCCGACCCATTCTTCTCCTGCCTTATTGAATTAGATGTGTAGCTATGAGTAGTAAGGTAATGGCTTCAAGTTCTTATTCGAGAAAGAATTTGTAATGTTTAATATGTGCTAAGGAAGGATTTTTGTTTAGTTGAAAAAGAAGGGAGATGACGCTTTGTTTGTGTTTATGTGTCCTCGTAGTTGCCTGAGGTAGCGATGAAGGTTTGCTTTGGGATTGTGTGTCGGTGATTCGATTCAGCCGTCTACACATTGTCGTGGGTTTTCCATCGATTGATTTAGTTTCAGTAGCAACTGCGGTGTTGGCAACTTGCATATTCAGGCCTAGTTGGCTTGGGTTCCTAAGGGTTCATTGGCAGCATACGGGTTTGACCAAGGCTTTGGTTGGCAGTTTTGAATGTTGGGGTTCAGAATCATGGCTTGGCAGGTTACATCGAATGGTTCGTGGTAGTTTCTATTTGGTTGCAGCATCCTAGTGCCGGGAGGCAGTGGGTGCGGGCAACTTAGCTTCTTTACTTCATTTGTGGATGCGGCTATTAGCGTTGGACACCTAGTCCTTGGCTAACCTCGGCAAGAGAAGGGATATTATAGATTTCAGCAGTGTTCTAGTTAGTACGAGGTCCTTCTACCATGGTTGGAAAGACTTAACAGCGTAAGTTTGAGCTTCAGTAGTGGTGTATCTTTATGTGGTCATCTTGTGCGGGTTGAGACTAGCGATGCTATTTTGAGTTCTGATGATACGTAGAGACTAGTAATCACCATTCATTTGCCGAGGATTTGAAAGCTTGTTTAATTGATTCCTTCAGAGTTGCTGTTTATGTGGGGTTCCAGTGTTGGTTAGACTCGGCCAGTATAGACTAGAAGTTTGTTATGATATATGCTTCGAAGTGGTTGGTGTTTGCAGAACTAGTAGAGCGGTTGATTCGAGCCAAAGGAATGAGTTGAAAGTATATGCAAAACTTTTTATGGCTAGATGTTAACTTTGAACCCCAGGCACCTTTTCCTTTCCCTTCGGGTTGTTTGGACTTGATATTTGTGGCATGGTGGACTTCTTCCTGAGGTGAGATTCGTAAGGCGATTTCACATTCAAATGGTGTTCGAGTGTTCGGAGTAGCAGTAGTGTTTTCTAGAGTTGGGAGCTTGGCTCATGGTTACAGACTTTGTGGTAGGCTTACCATACTTCTTGCAGGATCGTGGTTTTGGTTTGGATCTTTTGGACAGGTTGCCCTGGTTCATTCACTTTTAGCTGATTCAGACCTGGCACGGTTCAGTTAGCGAATTTGATGTTAGAAAAAATGTTCGTTCATTCATTGGTGGTCAGTCAAGGCAGGTAACTTTAGTTTCAATGATATGCTACAGGTTGTTATCTTGGATGGCAAAGGCTAGTAGCCTATATCTTGGCTTAAAACGCATTTGAATAAAGTGGGTGACTTCGTTCGTGGTAAAGTATAAGCTGGAACTATGGATCTCCGGTGTGTCAGTTGATGCTTCGAGGGTGATTTGAGTGTTCGGCTTGTATGCAACTTACTATTTGTGGTGCTAAAGGATTCAGTTCAGAATAAAAAAAAGGGGTTTTGTGGAACAGTGGGCTCATGAGTTGGAGTTTTGGGTTGATGGATTTTCTGGTAAACTTGGTATAGTTTTGAGTATTTGAGTTTTGTGTGTTGATAGCCTTGGTGCTCTAGTTTCGGTGTTGTGTAGGTGCTTTTTGGTTAAGATTATCGAGGTTCGGTTTTGGTTGGCAGATCTTTGGAGGTTGAAATCTAGCTTGGCTAGTAAGAAATTAACGCTTGGTTGCTTTCTTTGGTTCTGTTCTATTGGGTGCCGTCTGGTCAGGGAGGTTACCCGGGTTGTCTGAGAGAGTAGTGCGGGCGTGGTGTCCGCTATTCTTAGATCTCTGGTATTTTATTCCTTCCTGACTTTCGTGGACGAAAGAATTTTTAGTAGTGGATGATGTAATGACCCTTCCGGTCATTTACATGTTTTCGCCTTTGTTGTACCATTAGAGCTTACTTGTAGCGGCCCAAGTCATTTATGGCTTGTCGGGACCGGTAGTTCGGCGCCCGGGCCATTTGTTTGGTCTTTATGGCCGTTCCTCATTTTAGAGCTTCAACTTTGGAAATCGTTGATTCCGTCAACATTCTTGGTAATACCAAAGATTTAAACCAAGGGTCTAGGTCAAGGGAATCCCTTACTCGAAAGTTCGAGTTAAAGAAATGCCTCGTGTAACACCTCGCCCGTTTGGAAGGTTTAAAGTAACCCGTGCCTTTGGGGTAAGACTAATAGTGTCTAATATAATAAGAAGGATGTGTTATGAGGTATTATAATCGCAAAATGGTTGCATGACAAGTTTTGAAGTCAAGCAAGTTGCGAAACAAAAGTCGGAAAAAGTTATTGTAAATTCCTTTAAGGAATTCTCTTCAACTTTGGGTTAAATGTCTTGGGGTGTTTCTTCCTATCTATAAAGATTTAGTGGGCCCCAAATATACCCAATCGAAGGTCTACAAGTCTAGTTTCCAATGCACTAAACCGTTTTTCCATACGACTTCAGAATAGAGAGATATTCACATTTTTGTAAGACTGCACAAGCAGACACGTCAAGGTAGGGCCCACATCCTAAGTCGGTTCAGCTTATAAAAGCTGATTTCCCCTTCGTTTTAACTCAGTATTTTCACCCAAAATGCACTGAAAATCAGAGGTAAAGTCCCTAAATAATCCATGTACTTTAATCCTTTCAATTCGGAAGTTTAACGGAAGTTGCTCTACGTCGCGAGCTCGTCATTTTGGTATAGTTTTTCCCGTCGATTTCATGGCGTATCTTCGTGGGTGTTGATGCAGCGAGCCATCAGTTGTTTTCTAAGTATTTGATAGTAGCTATGGAGTTATATTGGCGAGGTATGGATCCCGTACACTTATCTATTTGTTGAATCAAGATTCTAAGCTTCTAGATACGAAAAGTTATATTTTTCGATAACTTGTAGTAGTTTCTTGTTCGATTTGGATATGTTTGTTGTTCCTGCAAGGAGGTAGGTTGTTAATCTTGGCATATTGAATATTTTTGTCAAGGAATCTCTCCCCGACGACCCTCGTTCGTTATTATATGATCTAGTATTGTTTTATGGATTTCTGAGCCACGACGTGGTATTTTGGATTTGTGGCTTTGGACAACCCCTTTATCTTGTTATGTTTGGTTATTCTTGTGGTGTTCTGGTTTTGGTAAGGTACTGGAGGGATTGGTAAATTGTGAAATTCTTTTTGGGATCGCATGCGATAGTGATTGGATTGGACAATGTGAAGTACGCCTTGAAATAGTGCCTCGGGAGCTCGTCGCTCCTTTGAGATGTGGTTAACATATTATTGTTGGATTTAGATGCCATTTCTTATTGTTATTGGATTCATTTTATGTTTTGGAGTTGGCGGGTCGTGAGTGTGACATTAACACCTTATCAAATGGCTATGGCTCGTTCTTGCAGCCTCGTCGATTCTAGCAATTGTTCCATTACCTGGGTTGGTCAGCCTTCATAGAGACGCCTTTGGGGCTTCACTGAAAAGTATTCTTTTGTGATTTGGAGCTTCCCGGAGCAGTTCGAGTCTGGACGACACCGTTCCCGCAGCTAGTCATCGGATGACAGGTAGGTTATGGTTTTCCCCTACCTAGACTCTGCGTATATAGGCTATAACTGCATTAATTAACATCCTTGGGTGGGTTATTATAGGTTGGTACCCCAGACCTTGTCCACCTTGTTCGTCCATTATTTCATGCGTTGTTTGTAGTATTCGCGTAGTATTGTATATTACCCTTGTGGTCCTGTGTGGCCTTGTATTGACTCTGGAACATAGATGGTGGGTTATTGGGGAATGTCCGCGTATCCCAGACATAGAGATTATCCTTTTAAGCTGGTTATGTCTGTTGAGTAGCTACTGGGCCTGTACAGGGCGGATAGGAGTTGTTGTTAGCCATTTGTCTACTTTTATATTTGTGTATGAGAATATCATCCATGAAAAAGGTTTTCCCCTGCATGTTTTACTATAGTTTTGGCTGCGAGCCACTACCGATAGTTTTCCTAAATTTGCATAGCCCTGGGGGGCCCATTTTTGGTACTGTTGATGATCGAAAAGGGGATTTTTGGATGTTTTTGCACTAGTTTTATTACTGTTATTAGTCTCTGCGGGGCAGAGCACCAGACTTGATTTTATTACTGATACTAGTCTCTGCGGGGCAGAGCACCACACTTGATTTTATTACTGATACTAGTCTCTGCGGGGCAGAGCACCAGACTTGATTTTATTACTGATACTAGTCTCTGAGGGGCAGAGCACCAAATTTGATTTTATTAATGATACTAGTCTATGCGGGGCAGAGCACTAGACTTGATTTACTATAGTTTTAGACCCGGTTACGCCCGGGCACCCTTGGAGGGGTTTTTGAGGCAGTTTCTACTACTTTTGTCCTGGACAGGGTCTGGGCATGCATATTCGAGACTGGGTCTCTATCTTGATCCCGAACTTGCTTCCGGATGACATGTCTTGATACTGAGTTTTAGTAGGGGGTCGGGTACCTCCATGGACCTTGCCGCTCCGGGCCTGGGGCTTCAGGCTGCGTGCACCAAAGAGAGGGGTTTACGGTGGAGTAGAGGTATACGGGCTGAGACCTTCCATGGAACCTGCATGCTGGGCCCGATTGGCACCGGAGGAGGTACATACAGAGGTTCTATTTCACACATCATATCATATCATACCATGCATTGGATTCCACCCTTGTTTGCTGTGTGTTCAGTGTGCGCTCCGGTAGTATGGGATGCCGGAGGGGTTGCTTTCACTGGATTGTGTTCCTCGGTTGTATGGGCGGCCGTTCAGACTGTAGGTAAACTATATTTACTCCTGTCTTTATTTAAAGCTTGTCTTGGCACTCGGTTAGTGAATGATTAGTGATGGTTAACCGGTTGAGGTTTCGGTTGTGGGATATCAGATTATTGTGAGAGCTAGGGAGTCCTATCTTATTGAGGCACTTTTGTGTGGCCTTCTGAGCAGAGTGTGAGACTCTGGTTCTATTCTTGTGGGAAGCTGAGTGGTATCTCTCGGTTATTGTGGTTTAGTTATTTCATCCTAGGGTGGTACTTGTGAGGTGATTCCCTGGTTATGCTATCATGTGATTGGATCGGTGTTATGATTTCCTTATACTTGTTGATTCCATTTTGAGTATGTTAGACTGCTCTCCATATTTTCCTTTTACTTGAGGTTACCGGTACACCGCCATTTTCTCAACTCTCTCTCACTTACTTATATTATTGTGCAAGGACTCCAGGTGCATTTTCCTTTCCTTCACCTATGATTCTATGTAATTGTATCTTTGTGCTAGCATGTGTTACTTGAAGCTCTTGGTTATGGATGATATGTGCTAGCTCCTTGTGCCTTGCTTGCTTAAGTGACTGCTTTCTTGCTATCTGTTACTTACTGCTTTTATATCTTATATGCGCTCAGTCGGCCGATGATACCTACTGAGTACCCGTTGTTTTGGTGCTCATACTACACTTCTGCACTTTTTGGTGCAGATATTAGCTGAGCTTTCGCCGTTGATCACGTTGGAGATTTGTGCAGCTTTTGGATCCTTGAAACTAGGGTGAGCACCTTACGGTCGGGGCTTGTCTACATCTCATCTGTTGTACTGTTGCTCCTTGTATTTTCGGAGGCAATTTATGTTGTATTTTGTTACTACTAGCACTTGTATTCTATTAGAAGCTTCTGTACTATTGATACCAAGTCTTGGGGTTGGTGTAGTTTCCTTTATGTATTTATATTCGAGTTTTGCTTCCGTTTTGTCTACCTTTACATTCTGCTTTTGCTTATCTCAGCTTGTTGAGCGTATTTGTTAGGTAGTAGCCCATTACTAGCTGTTCTGGGCCACGGGAATTGGTTCTCCTACTGGGGGGTTGTAGGTGCCATCATGACTTGAGAAATCGGGTCATGACAAAAATGAGCAGACTTGGTCAGCCCGTCAACAATGACCCAAATTTAGTCATACTTCCCCAATGTCTTGGGAAGACCCACCACAAAGTCCATGGCTATCCTTTCCCACTTCTACTCTGGAATGGGCATCCTCTGAAGTAGTCCTGTAGGTATCTGGTGCTCATAATTTACCTGCTAGCAATTCTGACACTTGGATACAAAATTCACTATGTCTCTTTTCATCTCGGGCCACCAGTAATGCTGCCTCAAGTTCCTGTACATTTTAGTCACACCCGAATGAATTGAGTATCTCAAACCATGAGTTTTTGCCAATATTTTCTAAAGTATATCATCAACCCGAGGAACACAAATCCTTCCTCTGAAATTTAGTACTCCACCAGAGTCTAACGTGATGTCCCTGGATTCCCCGGATATTACCTTACCTCGAAGCTTACTCAGTTTCGGATCCTGAAACTGTTTGGCCTTTATTTCCTCTATGAAGGTGGCTTTGACCTCAATGCTGGCCAACAATCCACCTTGTTTTGAAACACCCAAGTGCATGAACTTGGCCTCCAAGGCCCGAATTTCCCTTGCTAGTGGTCATTTGGACACCCCCAAGCAAGCCAAACTACCCATGCTAACTGTTTTCTGGCTCAATGCGTCTGCCACCACATTAGCCTTACCCGGATGGTACTGAATAGTCACATCACAGTCCTTTAATAACTCCATCCACATTATCTGCCTCAAATTAAAATCCATCTGAGTGAACACATGTTGCAGACTGCGATGATCGGTGAACACCTCACACTTGACACCATAGAGATAGTGTCTCCAAATCTTGAGTGCAAAGACCACTGCTGCTAACTCTAAGTCGTGAGTAGGATAGTTCCTCTCATGCACCTTCAACTGCCTAGATGCATAGGCTATCACATTCCTACCCTGCATCTACACAACACCCAAACCAGAATGCGAAGCATCACAGTAAACAATAAAGTCTTTACCTTCAATCGGCAAGGACAATATAGGAGTCGTGGTTAAAAGTGTCTTGATCTTTTGGAAGCTCTCCTCTCACTTGTCGGACCACATGAATGGTACATCTTTCTGTGTTAGCTTGGTCAGGTGAGTAGCAATAGATGCAAAAATTTTAACAAATCTTTGGTGGTACCCCGCGAGCCTAATAAAACTCCTCACCTCCGTCACAGAGCTAGGCCGGACCCAACTCTTGACTGCTTTAATTTTCTGGGGATCTACCATCACCACCTTCTCTGACACTACATTCCCCAAGAACGCAACTGAAGTTAACCAAAATTCACACTTGGAGAACTTCGCATAAAGCTTCTGGCGTCTCAAGATGTCCAACACAATACGAAGATGACTAGCATGCTCCTCCCTACTCTCGGAGTAGATCAAAATATCATCGATAAACACGATCATAAAGGAATTCAAATATGACTTAAATACCCCATTCATCAAACTCATGAATGTTGCCGGCACATTGGTCAAACCAAACGACATTACTAGAAACTCATAATGCCCATATAGAGTCTGAAAAGCAGTCTTAGGAATGTCCTCAGGCCTAATCCTCAACTGATGGTATCCCGACCTTAAGTCGATTTTTGAAAACACCGATGCACCCTGAAGCTGGTTAAACAAATCATCAATGCGGGGAAGAGGGTACTTATTCCGGATGGTCACCTTGTTCAACTGCCTATAATCTATGCACATTCTTTACAAACAACAAAGGAGCATCCCAAGTCAAAGCACTGGGATGGATAAATCCCTTATCTAGGTGTTCCTGCAGCTGAGTCTTAAGTTCCCTTAACTCTGCCTGGAGCCATATGATATGGAGGAATGGAAATGGGACGAGTTCCTGGCTCCAAATCAATACAAAAGTCTATATCCCTGTCTGGAGGCATACCAGGCAAATCCGCTGGAAACGCCTCTAGAAACTCAGAAACCACCAAAACTGACTCAATAGATGGGGACTCCACACTATTATCCCGGGGATTGAGCCTAAAAGGCTAGACACCCCTTTTCCACTAGCTTTCTAGCCCGAACAAATGATATGACTTAAACTGGCTTAAGCCTATACACACCTTCCCACTCTAGCCTCTCCTTACCTGGAATATCTAGAGCCACAATCTTGGTGTTATAATTCAACACACATGATAAGGGGACAACCAGGTCATGCCCAAGATAATATCAAAATCAGCCATATCCAGAATTACTAAGTCTACCCAAGTATACAACCCCGCAAACACAACAGAACAATCAAGATAAACATGAGTCACAATCACAGACTCTCCAATCGGGGTAGAAACATGAATAGGGGAATCAAGGATATCACAAATTAATTCCAGACCCAACACAAAACTCATAGATACATAAGAATATTTAGAACCTGGGTCAAATAATACCAAAGCCATTTTATCGCAGACAAGAATGGTACCTCTGATCACCACATCTGATGCTTCCACCTCAGTTTTCCTGGGAAATGCATAAAAATAAGCCCGATCATCGATCCGAGCAACTTCCTAGGTCGGCTGCACTGCACCCCTGCCTGTACTGTCATTCCCTCTGTCGCCCTGGCATCCCTGAAAGTTACCTCGCCCACCCTGTAGATGACCTCTATCATTACCGCCTCTACTTGCCCAGACCACCGCTCTAGACTACTGCTGACCCTGATTACCTGTCTGCCGGAGTGGGCACTCCCTCTTAAAGTGGCCTAGATCACCATAATAGAAGCAACCACAGTCAAGTGTAGGCCTGCTAGCTGATGTATAAGACGCTCCCTGGCCTCTAGGAGCTGAAGACTAATTATGAGCTCCCTGACGACCACTTGTAGCAGCTGGAAGAGCTGACTGAATAGGACGGGCTGGGTATGCATGCTGATTCTAGCCCCTGGAGTACGAACCACCAAAATTTCCCTCATTCCAGGGCTTCTTGGCTAAAGCCTTAACCTGCCCCGCTTGCCTAACTCCTTCTAACTTTTTCACATAGTCCACCAAATCATTAAAGCCCTTCCCTGAAGAGGTCATATGCATTGACTGTACCTGTAACTCAGTATTCAAACCTTTTACAAACAAGCGGACTCGTTCCTCCTCGGAACCCAACATCTGTGTGGCAAAATGAGACAAGGCGTGGAACTTAGCCTCATAAGCAGAGACTGATATGCTACCCTGCTCTAAGTTCAAGAACTCATCTTTCTTTCGATTCCTCAAAATACGGGGTACGTACTTCTCTAAGAACAAAGCGTGAAACTGTTCCCAAGTCAGTGGGGGTAGAACAGAAGACCGACACTCCACATGAGACCTCCACCACTTCTTAGCATCACCGTACATCTGAAATGTGACAAACTCAACCCCATGGTAACGTATAATACCCAACTTGTGCAACCTCTCATAGCAATACAAGATGAACTCATAGACATCCTCCTTGTCGGTACCCTGAAAAGTAGGAGGTTTCAGCTTGATAAACTTGGTCAGCATCTCATGCTCATTCCCTGTCATCACTGAACCTAGCATTGGCCTGAAGAAATTATTCATCCCTGAAACTGCATCCATCCTAGGCACCGTAGTAACTGCTGGCTGAGTATCCAAGGCCTGGTTTGCAAAAGCTGCGGGTATGGCTCCAGCACCAACCAAACCACTCAAAATATTCCAAGCATGTTGAAAGGCTTATGGTGTCATAGTAGGAAGGGCTGCACCCTCAATCGGTGCGGCCTCTTCCTTCGCCTCACCATCTTCAGCCACAACTTCTACATCCTCAGCAACATATTCCTGAGGTGGGAGAGGGGTTGCCTCACGTGTGTCAGAAGCATCTCGAGCCCCACCTCTGGCGGGTGTAGCTCTACCTCATCCCCTGCCCCTCCCCCTACCTCTACCACGGACAGCCGGGCCTGCTGCTGGGACTGCTGCTCTAGCTTTGTTGTTACTTGTGCTAACCATCTGCGGACAAAAGAGTGAATGAGGTTAGATACTAATTTGTATCACCAGATACCAATTGGAATCAAGTTATAGCACGAAGGAAAGAAGAAAGAGAGAGTTTTTCCTAAAGCCCCATAGCCTCTCGAAGAAAAGTATGTACGTCTCTACACCATTTCGCAAGACTCTACTAGACCTGTTTAGTACAACAAGATCAACGAACCTAGGGCTCTGATACAATGTTTTGTCACGACCCAGACCATCGTAAATGGCACCTACCCAACCCCCGGATGAGCGAACCAATAGATTCCAATCCATAGCCTAGTCTAACAGCCTAAAACCAGCAAACATGAATTAAACTAACAATTCAATAAGCAAAAACCTTTCATTTAAATAAAACTACGGAAAATTCCTCCTAGAATCTGAAAGTCATCGTACCAAACACTACCAATACTAGAGTACTGGGATGCAACCAAACTTAAAACAGTAAAGAGATAGTCTAAGCCCGAAATAATTAGGCTACAACTCAAAGATAAACACCAAGGCAGCTTGGTTGAACGGCTCACCCTTAATATCTGGAACAGTCAGGCCTACAAGTGAGGTCGTGCCTCAACCGCTGGAAGATTTCTTGTACTCACAAAGAAACAAGCAAGTGCAGTATCAGTACACAACCACCGTGTACTAGTAGGATCATCAGTCAATTCCAAATAAAATAGTGTATAATTTAGTACAGCAAATCAAGTACAAGTACGGAAAACATGCAACAAGTCAACAGGCTCCCCTTGACTACAGTCTCTACCTAGCTTGTTCCCACATGAAATCCACCCTTGATGACCATAAACAACAGTCACATAACTAATAACTCATCCTTTTGTCTAGCCCGGACCCACCCTGGGATTCCCTCTAAACAATACCTAAGTGTTAAACAGACAACCCGGCCTAATCCAAGACCAATTCAATAGACATAATAGGATTCTCGGTCACTCAAGGACCACCAACCAATATCACAATTCAATAAAGTAGCCCGGTCCACTCGCAAAACCAATAACAGTCAATGCAATGCAACAATATCAATGCAATAATGAAGGAAAATAAACCCGTACCAAGCGTGGTTCCCGAGCCAATCAATTTTTATACCTGTACTAGGCGTGGTACCCGAGCCAACCGTTAGTATTTCGTACCAGGCATTGTACCCGAGCCAACCATTTGTTATACCTGTACCAGGTGTGGTACCCGAGCTAACCGAATGTTAACAAAACAACAGTCAAAAAATGAAAAAACAACTTGTAAACCAACAAGCAACACACCGTTCAATTCACAGACTGTAAAACATGACCCTTAGACATTCTACACAATTCCTCTAAGCAATGCAAGTCATACAAACACTTAGATAAGAGTACAAAATATACAACATTCACAAGAATCATAAGCCATCACCTACCTCAAAATGATCCAAGCTCTACTCAACCTGAGCTTTCCCGTGTTCCGGATTCCTCTCTCGTTCTTGGTCTAAAACAATATACACGTACTCAAATTAACAAACAAGGCCTGCACATTACCTGGATTACACCAAATCCCAGACCCCCAGGATACCCATGATCATCCTACCCTTTTTCCCCGGCTTCCCGCCATTAATTTCCCTTATTCTATCATTTTCACGAATAAAAATAGAGAATTTAGCAATATGTGATCATAAAACCTTACTGTTAACAATGCCCAAGAACTTTCACGCCTAGAATCTCCTTTTTCCCCGGATTCTACCATCCCTAGGTTATTCCAACCTCTCCACAAGTTTCCTCCTAGAAATTCTACCATGTAGGAAAAGTAGTACGAAGTTTAGGGAGTAGAATCCTTACCTTTAGGACGAAAAATTATGGAAATCTTGTAGAAATCGGTTGGAATTTCCTTGCCCTTCTCCCAAAATGAAATTATGAAAACTAAATATTTTTGGGAATGTTTCAGCTTTATTTCCCATCGAGCCCGCTATAGCGTTCCTCTCTGCTATAGCGGTAACACCATAGCGGAGTCACCCGCTATAGCGGAGGCTGATCGATGTTGACTTCCGCTATAGTGGTAATTTTTCTGCTATAGGGGAGGTCGCTAAAATAGCGGTTGACATAGGACAGAAAGTCATAAAACCTCCAAAATTAGTCCATTTTATAACACACTTATTTTTCTCGACGTCATGAAATAACCCTTTCACGTTAACCTCGATTCTGGGAGTTCTACTTACCCAAATTCGATTACAAAAAGTCCCCCAGACTCCTTTATGTGTTAGCTACAAGGAAAACTAGCTCAACATAAGATGTCTGACCCAATCCTTACCCGAATTACCCTAGACCATACCTAACTCCTAAACTGGTCGATACTTGCCTAGCCAAGAATTTCAAACCCCCAATGTAATGACTGGATCTGTCATTATGTCAGGAACCATGACCTTGTGAATTTCGAGAATGGGCTAAAATATTTTTGGTTTTAAGTAGAGGTGGCGTAGCAGAAAATTTTAGATTTTTGGAAATCATCCTGGCTGACATCACTCTGCTATAGCGGTATTTTATCGCTATAGAGGGTCCGCCATAGCAGAGGGTCAACTGCCATAGTGGAGTGATGGCAGACAGAAGCTCAGAACGAGTTTAATAAAAGATGCTCTCCTCCTCAGTTAGAAAACATACGAGGGTTCTTCTAAAGATCCTTCCAAGCAGATCCAAGGCTAGGGAATCATGAGGAGGAGGGATAAGGGCTAGAGGGACATAAAACAATTGATTCCAGGACCATCGTGCATTCGGGAATGCCTTCACGGAGCTAGAAACGCATGGTTGCAGATGCTTGAAGTCCAGGTAGGCTAGGTTTTCATTGAGTAGACAGACCTGCTTACATTCTGTACTTATTATATAGTGGAAAAGGAGAATCCATGATTAGGCCTTCGGGCACGGAGTCTGGTGGATTCGATGTTGGTTATGTGTGTGCTAGGAATTGGCTAGATTAAATTGTGGGATATGGATAATTATTTGGGGTTGTTTATATTGTTCTGGTATTATAAGATGATAGGGATCAAGGATTGGGATGTCGAGAAGGTTCAGGGAACCAGGAATTGTAAGGATAACTAAATGGGTATGAAAATGGAAAACTCCTAGGTGAGGTTTCGAGAATAAGAAAGGCATGATAAGTAGTGTTGGTTTTGCTAAGGGCTAAGGGGTGGTAATTCACATTGTTATTATTTAAGTAAGTTCCGAAATGAATGTGGTTGTTAAATTATGCTAAAAATGGAAACCGTTCAATTTTCGTAAATAAAGAGTTAGTATGTTTGATCTCTAGACGGAGGTCGAGGCTAAGTTATACACCCAAGAAAGAGAGTAGGTGATGGCTTACGATTCCTGTGATGTTGTATATTTTTGTACTCTTATCTAAGTGTTTGTATGAAATGCATTGCTTAGAGGAATGGTGTACAATGTCTAAGGGTCCTGTTTTACAGTCTGTGAATTGAACGGTGTGTCGCTTGTTGGTTTTACAAGTTGTTTGTTCATTATTTGACTATGTATTGTTGACATTTGGTTGGCTCGGGTATCACGCCTGGTATAGGTATAACAAATGGTTGGCTTGGGTACCACGCCTGGTATAGGTATAACAAATGGTTGGCTTAGGTACCACGCATGGTACAGGTATAACAAATGGTTGGCTCAGGTACCACGCCTGGTACAGGTATAGCAAATGGTTGGCTCGGGTACCATGCCTGATACGAAACACTAAAGGTTGGCTCGGGTACCACGCCTGGTACATGTTTATTTTACTGCATCATTGCATTGATATTGTTACATTGTATTGACTATTATTAGTTGTGTGAGTGGATCGAGCTGCTTTATTGAATTGTGATATTGGTTGGTGGTCCTTGAGTGACCTGGAATCCTGTTATGCCTATTGAATTGGCCTTGGATTAGGTCGGGTTGTCTATTTAACACTTAGGTGTTGTTTAGAGAAGATACCAGGGTGGGTTCGGGCTAGACGAAAGGGTGGTTTATTAGTTATGTGATTGTTGTTTATGGTTATTGTTGGTTATGTTGTTGATTGTTGATCATTGTTATAGAGGTGATTTCTATGTGGTCGATAAACTAAGGGAAAGGCTGGGAGTCTGACATGGTGTGACTAGCGGGTGATATCCTGGGAGGATTTGTTTAGGGATCCGGGGCGGATACGAGTACTTGTGTGTAGTGGGTCTAGAATGACAGGTCCTAAGTTGTTCTGGATGTACAATCATGAGGGTTGATTAGGTTAATGGTGGGGAAGTCAGAGTTGGATTTAGCAGTTAGTCTAAGGTAGTGTGACTTGGGAAGTCTAAGGTTGTGTGACTTGGGAAGTATAAGGTTAGTGTGACTTGGGAAGTCTAAGCTTAGCATGACTCGGAAGACCTGAGAGAGAGGGAGTCCGCAGTTGGAAGGAATAGAAAGGGTTGATGTAAGGGGTGCGAGTAGACGATCGGTTGAGGTTGGGACAGGTAAGAGAAAGGGGTGAAGGATGGAGTTATATTGTTTAGTTTCATGTTTTTCCCTATTCTTCTTATATGATGGTAGGAGTGGATTCGGGTCGACTGATGATGCCTACCAGTACGTGTGGTTGTGCTGACTCTACTCTTACTATATCTTTTTGGTATAGTCTGGTTGCAGGGCTGGTGATGTTTCATAGATATATGGCGATGGTGATCTGCAGCAGCTTCTGTACTTCCTCCATGATGGAAGTTGTGTCTCATTTACTTTTCCTCCTTGTATAAATCTTGTAGTAGCTCTTGTACCTGTTTAGACTAGGTCCTAAGGAGGTGTAATTAAGGTGTAAAATTGTTTTTCTATTTCCAAATGTTGTAATAACAAGGTTTTTATAATAAAAAGGAAGGTTATTTTGCTACTTTCTATTTTTCCACATGTCACCTATTGGACGGGTGGTGAGGGTTCGTCTATCTAGGTGGTTAGAGTAGGCGCCCGCACGGCCCGGTGGGTTGGGTCGTGACAGATGGTATCAGAACCTAGGTTACCGGTCTCCCAGTACAAGAGCAAGGTGTCTAATAGAGTCCTAAAGATTGGTGTGTTGACGTCCATATCTAATATTTGGGAAGCTATGAAGCATCCTAGGAAACATTTCCCTTCTTTCATTCTTTCGTGCGGTTGTGTACTTGCTTGTATGAGTTGAGTCCAATTGGTATCTCTTGATTCTAATTAGTATCTCAACAAAGTAAAGGAGGTCTTTGTACTCCGGTTGCGATAAGACAAGCAAGAGAAATTAGAACTCGGAAGGTTCCAATTGGTATCTGGCCTGAGAGGCTGCGGTAAGACATGGATGATCAGCTAATGGCCATCCATGGGACGAATAGAAGGTGAATGTATGTGACTTAATTCTTGCTGTGAACTGAAGTGAAATGTTGTGTATTGCTGAGTTGTAGAACCTACTTGAAATTTTATGTATTTGGTTACCTTAATGTGACTTGTTATCTGTTGTGCATGTAGAGTCTGCAGAAAGTCATTAAGTGGAAAATTTTGTGTACCTTAGGCTATAGTAATCGGTTAAATATCCTGATGTAAAGAGTGATATTACATGTTAAAAAGGGCTTATCATCGGTTAAGATTATAAGGGATTGGGAACTGTGACTGTAGGGAAGCTTCGATTTCAGGACAGTCAGGACTTGGTTGGGAATCATGGGAACAAAGGAGTCATTAGTGTAATGGCGGGAAGGTATTGTCGGAAAATAATTGTTGTTGTGATTTCTTTGTAATTGATAGTGTGTTATGCCTGATTGTGATACGTTGATTCCAGGAATGGTCTTGAGGATGGTTTAAGACCAAGGTAGGATTTACAGGTTCAGGCAGTGGTAACCGGGAAGGGAGATGAGTTCATTTAGCTGGAAAAAATCAAATTTTTGTGGTGGTTACCGTCGAGACCGCTATAGTGGATGACACTGATACGGCGCTCTTGCTATAGTGGATTTTTCTCCACTACAGCGGATCCGCTATAGCAGAGTGGTATCCACCATAGCAGAGGTACGTGAGGCAGAAATCCTGCTATGTTTTCCCCTATTTTTGTTCCTTCCCGGGGCAATATAAAAGCAGTTATTAAGTTATGAATCACTGTGTAAACCAAGGAAAATCATGTTTATATCTAATATAATATGCATAAGAGGAATATAGTGACTAAAACTAGCATCCACGTGCTAAAACGAAAGGAAAAAGGGGAAAGGAAAATATTGTCTGAACAAGCCCCAAACGGGGGCAACCAAAGGCAATCAAGAGTGTCTAGTAAAAGGGGGAGGAGGAGGTCCTAAGCCTCATAATTGCTCAGGGAGGGAAACTCATGCCTATCCTTAGGCTCGAGTGTGGGCAGCTCCTGACCCAGGGCAGCACATGAGAACATGACCTTGATAGTCTTCCATATCTGGGCAAACATATGGTCCCGAGAGTATCTCTTCCTCTTCTCTTCCTCTAACTCCCTACGGAGTGCTGCAAGTTCCTGAGCAAATGGGTATGGGGATGCACCTCCGGTGTTAGGATCCTCCATAAACCTCCGGACAACAGCCAAATTCTCTTCCAGCTGGTTTCTAGAGATCGGGGGCTGGGGCTGGGGAGGGGCAGGAGTGTCATCATCATCATCGTCGTCGGCCTCCTCCACAGGCTGGCTGCTTCATGCTCCATCCATATTTCTTTTCTTCTTGGAGACCACCTTCACCCAGACAGGGTCAAAGGGGTCGTCCATGGCTACCTCTAAATCAGTATGGTCCTCAGGCACCCCAACTCGCCTGCATAACTCGGACACCAAACCCGGAAGATAGGGGCCCTTCCTATGACCCCGGTAGAAGTCCTTCCATTCGGAGATGATCTGCTCCCCCAAATTCATGATGATGCCTTACATGGCGCAAGAAATCACCAGGGCCTGGGTGTAAGTCACGTCGATCGTGTTACCTGATGGGTCGATTCTCCGGGATACCAAGTTGAGCCACATCCTAGCCTTCGTAGAAAGGTAAGTGCTAGTGACGCCCTCGGGGCGACCCAGTAGACCTGATTTCTGAACTCTGCATCTACCTGAGTGTCCCTCAACCAAGTCATATCCCAGAGCCTTGCCTTGGCCTCATATGCAGCATTGGAGACGTGAGACACTCCAAGCACCTCATTAACAGTCTGAGCATCCACTGAAACATCCCTTCCTCGGATATGGATGGTGGGGTTGGGCTCATCCCAACATACTGTAGGGAGAATGGCATAGAACTCCCATACCCAGCCTATCCGTACGGCAGGAGGAGCTACTAGCAAGGACACCCAGCTAAACTCTCGAACCTTATGATGGAAGGCGACTGCTTTTTCATCCAACCCGGTCATCTTTTAACCTCTCTCGTAATAGATTCCCAGTCTTTGGTAATACATAAATCTCTCCCAACTAGATTCATCGAGAAAGCGGTCATAATTGTATACGGGCAGTTATCCTCTTTCAGCCATTGGAATGTATAACCTGTAATGTAAACAAAAACGGGGTTAGAACTCGATAAGGCATAAGGATTTAGAAAAATGGGAAAAAATTTTCTAAGTGTTAGATTGGGAAGCTACTGATTCGCGGCCTTTCACTATAGCGGACGATCGTCCGCCATAGCAGAACTGCCATAATGGAATCGCCATAGCGGAAAAATATCTGATGTAGCGGAACCGCTATAGCGGAGCCCAATCGCCATAGCGGTATTCATCGTCCCCAGAGCTTCAAGGGGTGCAACAATGGCGCCTCTTTGTCCAAAACTCCATTTTTGGCATTCCCAGTTCAGAACTACCTACCCAAGGTACCCCATTTCTATTTTTTACAAAAATTTGGGCATTATAACCCCTATAAAATGTCCAAATCACCACTTTTGTTCAAGAGAAACCCTTTACATTCCACCCATTTTGACCTATTTTTGGCCCATTTTTGGCCATTAATAGCGTAATCCTTACGCCCAGAATGCCTGGGAGGCATTGTAAACGTAAGGGAAGCATCCATGCTTTGGGAATTCAATAAAAATCCAACCAAGAGTTCTAAATTTGAAAACCCACTTCAATATACACCAAGGATCCTAGTTTTCTATCATAATCATGTCTAAATTCATACAAGGAAGTAAAGAATCAAGTAGAAATGAGTCTTATCTGAAAGTTTCAACGTTGAAAGCGAAGTGATCAGGAGAGAATGTAGTATTTTCGGAGGGAGTGTGGGGAGAATAGGGGGTGAAGTCCGTTTCTCCCCTATTTCATTCTACTGTCAACCGCTATAGCGGTCTGTAGTCCGCTATAGCAGAATCGCTATAGCGGTATTTTGTTCGCAATAGCGGATGGAAAACCAGTTTTGGTAGTGAAAGGTTCTCTTGAGACTTTTCAAATTCATCCATCGCAACATGACACGAGGCCCCAGATTTCTTGCACGCTCGAAATGGGGGCACGTGTAATTTTCTTGAGAGGTTCATAAATTCCTCATCGGAATAGGATAATGGTAGATTTTTCCCTCTGGTCGGTAGACTCTTAAGAAGGAGGGTTGGCAACTTGTGTAGGTTCATTAATTACACTATCACTTAGGATGGTGAGAGTCCTGGGTTAGTATCCCTCCTCTGGTTTTATTTCGGGATCGTTCAGGGATGAATGATGGGTAAATTGGTAACTGTTGTAACGATCGGATCCGTCATTATGTCAGGAACCATGACCTTGTGAATTTCGAGAACGAGCTAAAATATTTTTGGTTTTAAGAAAGGGTGGCGTAGCGGAAAATTTTAGATTTTTAAAAATTATCCGAGCTGACGTCACTCTACTATAGCGATATTTTATTCGCTATAGCGGGACCGCCATAGCGGAGTGACGGGAGACAGAAGCTCAGAATGGGATTTAATAAAAGATGCTCTCCTCCTCAGTTAGAAAACATACGAGGGTTTCTTCAAAAACCCTCCCAAGCTGCCCCAATGCTAGGGAATCATGAGGAAGAGGGGTCATGGCTAGAGGGACGCAGAACAACGGATTCCAGGACTATCGTGCAGCCGAGAATGTCTTCACGGAGCCAGAAATGCATAGTTGCAGCTGCTTGGCGTCCAGGTAGGCTAGGTTTTCATTGAGTAGATAGATCTGCTTACATTCTGTTCTTATTGTATAGTGGAAAAGGATAATCTATGATTAGGCCTCTGGGCACAGAGTCTGGTGGATTCGGTGTTGGTTATGTGTGTCCTAGGAATTAGCTAGATTAAATTATGGGATATGGATAATTATTTGGGGCTGTTTATATTGTCCTGGTATGATAAGATGATAGGGCTCAAGGACTGGGATGTCTGGAAGGTTCAGGGAACCCGGAATTGCAAGGATAACTAAATGGGTGTGAAAATGGGAAATTCCTAGGTGAGGTTTCGGGAATACAAAGGGCATGATAAGTAGTGTTGGTTTTGCTAAGGGCTAAGGGGTGGTAATTCACATTGTTATTATTTAAGTAAGTTTTTAAATCAATGTGGTTGTTAAATTATGCTAAAAAGGGAAATCGTTCAATTTTCGTAAATAAAGGGTGAGTGTGTTTGGCCTCCAGACGGAGGTCGAGGCTAAGTTATACACCTGGGAAAGAGAGTAGGTGATGGCTTACGATTTCTATGAATGTTGTATATTTTTGGACTCTTATCTAAGTGTTTGTATGAATTGCATTGCTTAGAGGAATGGTGTAGAATGTCTAAGGTCATGTTTTACAGTCTGTAAATTGAACGATGTGTCTTTTATTGGTTTTACAAGTTGTTTGTTCATTATTTTACTGTGGATTATTGACATTCGGTTGGCTCGGATACCACGCCTGGTACAGGTATAACAAATTATTGGGTCGGGTACCACGCTTGGTACAGGTATAACAAATGGTTGGCTCGAGTACCACGCCTGGTACAAAATACTAACGGTTGGCTCGGATACCACGCTTGGTACGGGTTTATTTTACTGCATCATTGCATTGATATTATTACATTGTATTGACTGTTATTGGTTCCATGAGTGGAACGAGCTATTTTATTGAATTGTGATATTGGTTGGCGGTCCTTGAATGACCGGGAATCCTGTTATGCCTGTTGAATTGGTCTTGGATTAGGCCATGTTGTCTGTTTAACACTTAGGTGTTGTTTAGAGGGGATCCCAGGGTGGGTCCGGGCTAGACGAAAGGATAGTTTATTAGTTATGTGACTGTTGTTTATGGTTATTATTGGTTATGTTGTTGATTGTTGATCATTGTTATAGAGGTGATTTCCATGTGGTTGATAAACTAAGGGAAAGGCTGGGAGTCTGACATGGTGTGACTAGCGGGTGATATCCTAGGAGGATTTGTTTAGGGATCCGAGGCGGATTCAAGTATTTGTGTGTAGGGGGTCTGGAATGACATGGCCTGGGTTATTCTGGATGTACAGTCATGGGGGTTGATTAGGTTAATGGTGGGGCAGTTAGTATAAGGTTATGTGACTTGGAAAGTCTAAGGTTGTGTGACTTGGGAAGTCTAAGGTTAGTGTGACTTGGGAAGTCTAAGCTTAGCGTGAATCGAAAGACCTGAGAGAGAGGGAGTCGGGACTCGAAGGAATAGAAAGGGTTGAGGTAAGGGGTGCGAGTAGATGATCGGTTGAGGTCGGGACCGGTAAGGGAAAGGGGTGAAGGACGGAGTTATATTGTTTATTTTCATATTTTTCCCTACTCTTCTTATATGATGGTAGGAGTGGATTCGGGTCGATCGATGATGCCTACTAGTACGTGAGGTTGTAGTGACTCTACTCTTGCTATACATTTTTGGTATAGTCTGGTTGCAGGGTTGGTGATGTTTCATAGGTACATGGCGATGGTGATCTGCAGCAGCTTCTGTCCTTCCTCCATAGCGGAAGTTGTGTCTCATTTACTTTTCCTCCTTGTATAAATCTTGTAGTAGCTCTTGTACCTATTTAGACTAGGTCCTAGGGAGGGGTAATTCAGGTGTAAAACTGTTTTTCTGTTTCCAAATGTTGTAATAACAAGGTTTTTATAATAAAAAGGAAGGGTTTTTTGCTACTTTCTATTTTTCCGCATGTCACCTCTTGGACGGGTGGTGAGGGTTTGTCTATCTAGGTGGTTAGAGTAGGCGCCCGCATGGCCTGGTGAGTTGGGTCGTGATACCCAAATCCAGAGTTTTCTAACTCTAAGACTTGGCACGATTTGGACTACCCATAACGACGGACCCTGTCGTTACAAAGGTTTGAAATGACTTCGGGAGGGTAGAATTCAGGAAAAAATGGGGATTGATTATAGGTGGCCTGGGGTTTAGGATTTTTGCGTAATCCGGGTAAATTATAGGCCATAAGGATTAATTTTTGGTTGAGAAATATTTAGACGTAGGAATGAATTCAATTACTTCGTGTTATACATATGAAAAGAATTCAATTGAGTTCTAACTCAAGATCGTTATGAAGAAACCGTGAACACATCCCTAGTTCACCTCTCTAACTGATTATTACTCGTTGAAATTCGTAAATTATTATTTGCATTGTTCAAAGATTGATTACTTCAAACACCCCCAATTACCGGAAATTATTGATTACTAGTCAACTAAGTTACTAACGACTTAATTTGAACCTTATTCTCTGTGGGATCGACCCCAACCTTGGTTGGGTTTTATATTTGACAATGACCGCTTACGCTTCTTAACTGAGGTGTAATTTGGGCGATATCAATACCACCAGACGCACATATCACACAAAATCCATGGACTATAACACACGAAAAAACCAAAAAATCCCTATTGCCCGTTCCGGGCCAAGTTTGAAATCCAAAAAGCCCACGTTTACCCCTCCGAACCAACACACGCCATTAAATAGGTCATCACGGACGCCTACAAAAAATTTCGGCGAAAATACCACCAGACGCACATATCACACAAAATCCATGGACTGGTCTACGAGCAGACCTCCATGGACCCTGTTGATCCAGGACCTATGGCATTGGGCTGCGTGTGCCGGATGAGGGGTTTACGGTATAGCAGAGGTACATAGGTAGAGTCCTTCCATGGGTCTTGCCTTTATATAGGCCCTTGAGGTACCTGAGGGGGAATATATAGGTTACTTTCACATCATATCATCATGCATTGGGTATCCTGATTCTACCCTTGTTTGCTGTGTGTTCAGTGTACACTCTAGTTGTATGGGCGGCCAGAGGGTTTGTTTTCACTTGATTGTGTTCCTCAATTGTATGGGCGGCCATTGGGACTATAGGTAGATTATATTACGTCTTTTATTTCGTAGCACTAGTATGGACCTTTGGTACCGAGTGGATGAGTGGTTTTATCCTGTTGAGGCACCTGTTTTGGGACTATGAGTATTGAGAAGCCAGTGGGGCTTGCATTGCTAAGATTCCGATTGAGTAGCCATCTCATTAAATTCTCTTTATATATAATGTTATTGGAAGGATCCCAGGTGCATTCTTCTTCCTTCTTTCCCTTGTGTATCTGTATATGTATATCTTCGATGCTAGCATGTATTCTTGTACTCTTGGCTGAGTTACTCTTGTATTAGCTTTCTTGTGCTTCCTCCTTGTTTTCTATGACTATTTCCTTGTATTCTGCTTATTATTGCTTTTATATTATATATGCGCTCAACCGGTCGATGATGCCTACTGGGTACCTGTTGCTTAGCAATTGGTACTCATACTACACTTTTGTACTTTTTGGTGCAGATATTAGTGTGAGCTTTTGTCGTTGATCGCGTAGGAGACTCGTGCAATTTTTAGGGTCTTTGAGACTAGAGTGAGCGCCTGACGGTCAGGGCTTTACCATATCTCATCTTTGTACTGTTACTCTTTGTATATTCGGAGATAGTTGTACTTATCTTTTGTTACTGTTAGCACTTGTATTCTATTAGAAGCTTATGTACTATCGATACCAAGTCTTTAACACTTTATACCTCATTTTAGAGGTGTAATTTGGGCGTATCAAAGAGAAAAAGTGGAATTTTGCTGAAAATAAATTTACCCAAAGCTTAAGGAGTTCAAATATGGAATGTCATCGAAGATGAAGTTACTAACCTTGAAATCATCAAAAAAATCATTCTTTAAATTTACCAGAAAAAACCCCAAAATTTTATGTTGAAAAACCAAGGTTTGAAGGTGAAATGAAACAATCATTGGAAAATGTACTAAAGTAGTATAAGAATCTTATCCAATAAAGAAACCTCAAAAATCAGGTTCTCAAGCTCAAAAAATGAGGTATAGAATAATTAAAAGAAAGGAAAAAGGCTCCACTGATAACCACAACATTTTCTGCATCAGCAGAAAACTGATCATCGTGTTGGAGTCACAGATACAGAATATCTTATGCAACGGTGGAAGTCACTTAAGATAGTAGACTTTGGCGCTGCGAGAAGACAATCATAGTTGTGATTACACAGGAGTGGTGAGTATGTGTAGGTGCAGTCTTGCAGCTACATGCAACCCTCTGCAAGAGCAATTTCCCTAAGACCCCCTCGATCTCTCAGGTGCAGTCCCTAAACCGAAGGGGAAAAGTCATCAGTGCAGTCCAGACACCACAGGAGGGAGCCAACCGCTCCTGGCCCAGCATGGCAGTTGCAGAGTTTCCTCTACTGGCATGACCCTATGTTTGCAGGAGCGTCCACACCAGACACCAACACCTCAACTAAAACAAAAACATTCCCGAACCTAAAACCATCACAACTCACCTGGAACCCGATGAACACAAATAAAATATGCTACTAGACTAAACTCAACATTCTGGACTTAATAGAATTGTCAGATTCACCAATGAAGGTCATTATCAACAAATATTAATTAAAGTCTATAGTAGGACAAAATATCCAACTTTCAAACTAACAACTCAAAATGCATCTGAATACCTCGGGACTCAATCCAACAGTTCTACCAGCCTAAAAATGGCATTACAGAGTTAACAAAACTGATAGAATTCTAATACGACATCTAAATCTCCAAATGTAAACCAAAGTCAACCATATCAACTTCAAAACCTTCAATAATGAGAAACTCACATAGAACCCAACCAAACACCTTGGGAACCATGCCACCCACTTCCTTTGACCACAAATACCATTATACAGGCTCCTCCTCATAAGGAATATTCTGATCCAAATCCACTGAGTCCCATTGAATCAAATGAGAACCATTGTAATGTTACTTCTTTAACATCAAGATATGGAAATAATTGGAGGCAAAACAAACTCATAGTCCAGCTCCCTAATACGCTGAAATATATCTAAGGGGCCAATAAACCTCGTACTAAGCTTGCCCTTCCTTTTAAACCTCATCACACCCTTTATTTGTGATACTTTTAACAAGAGATGCTCACCAACCATGAACTCCAAGTACCATAACCTCATATCAATATAACTCTTTTGTCTACTTTGGGCTGTCAAGAGCTGGTCCTAAATCACCTTCACCTTATCCATCGAGTCACAATAAATTTGTACCCTATGGCCTAACCTTGAAGGAATCAAACCAACCAATTGGACGTCTACACTTGATCTTATAGAAATCCTCAAATGGTTCCATCTGGATGCTATGGTAACTATTATTGTAGGAAAACTCAACAAAGGTAAGAACTAGTCCCAATCACCACCAAAGTAAATCACACATCATATCCTTCAAAACCTGAATAGTCTATTTCAACTGGCCATCTGTTTGGGGGTAAAAAGTTGTACTAATCTACAACTGAGTACCCAACTTTTGATGTATAGAACTCCAAAAGTGCATAGTGAGCTGAGTACCCCTATTTGAAATAATGGAAATGGACACACCATGCAAATGGACTGTCTCCCGAATGTAGATCTTTGTCAATTTTTCCATATTATAGGTAACCTTTACTGGAATGAAATTAGTTGATTTTGTCAATCAACCCACAATCACCCAAATGGAATCAAACTTCCCTTAGGTCTAAGGTAATCCAACCACGAAGTCCATAATGATATGTTCCCACTTCTACTAAGGTATCTGTAACACCCTGCCTTTTTGAACCTTTAAATTGAGTCATACTCTTGGGGTAAGAGTAAGAGTACTTAATATATTAGGAAAGATGTGTTACAAGGTATTCTAATCCTTCAATGGTCATATTTTATGTTTTTTAAGTCAAGCAAGTTTTGAATTAAAATTGGCAAAAGTTATCGTAAGTTACTTGGATAAATTCTCTAAAATTTAGGCCAAATATCTCAGAGCTTGTCTCCCAATATATAAGGTTTTAAAGGGCCCCAACCTTCCAAATTGAAGTTTTACGAGTCTAGTTTCTAAGGCACTAAATTATTCGTCCATAAGACTTCACAATGGAGAGATATTTGTATTTTCACAAGACTGTACAAGAAGGCACGTAGAGGTGGGCCCCTAGCCCCTAAGTCGGTGGAGCTTTATAAAATCTATTCTCCATTGATGTTGTTCCAATATTTTCACCCAAAACCAGTGAAAATCATATATAACACCCAGCAATCATCCATGGATGTTATCCCTCTTAGTTCGGAAGCTTAACAGAAGTTGCTCTACGTCATGAACCCGTCGTTGTAGTATAGTTTTTCCATCATTTTTTGCTCTGTTTATTGTTACTGCAAAGAGGCAGTTCGTGGGTTTCATGTTTTTCTACTTTTAGCATCTGTTTATTGGGAGGTATGAGTTCAAAATCCTCGATCCTTTCATAATTTGAGCTTTAGAATCGATTTAAAGGAAGAATTTATTATTATCGACATGTTGGTCGTGTTTACTTGCCATATGTTGGTTATGGATCATGGTGGGTGTTAGGGACTACTACGTGGCAGTAGGTATAGTATATTATAAGCTAGGTTGTGATTAATTCCAAGGAAATTGATGTAAGGTATGTTAAGGCTATTCTTTATTCTCGGCATGATTCCTTAGAGCCTACGAGTGATATGGCTAGTATATCATGGATAATTTATTATAGTCACAGTTGTTGATTGAGTTGCATATCTTAGTAGAAATATTTATCTTTGTCGGGAATCTTATTCTATAGATAGTGACCTCAAGCTACACACGTCATAGATTACTCGTATAGGTCACTTGTTTATCTTGCTCACCTTTGGGGCTTCTTGAGTATTGTGATGCCTTAGGATATAGTATTGTTTGTTGTTGCCCTCGAGGCTATTATGGTGAGCTTGATAGATTATATTTGTTCCATAGGGGCTATATTCATGTTGCCAATGGGGCTATATTCATGTTGCCAATGGGGCTATATTCATGTTGCCAATTGGGCTATTAAGATGATTTAAAACCTACGAGCTGCTATCATTGCATATGAGTCTATAGTATAGCCTATGGGCTATTTTAATTTCCTAAGCTTCTCACGTTCTGTGAAAAATTGGGGCATTGAGGAATATCTAGGAAGGCATTTTAGGAATCAGCCTGATTCTCTCTCTTTTCGTTCTATGTGAAGGGGCAAAAATGAAGCCTTTTCACTCACGTGCTATAATGTTTGCCTTAAAGGTCTAGATTGAGGCTTACGGGCCAAAGAGTTGCACCTTCGAGTCAATATGATATGCCATAAGGGCTTGGGATGAAGTGCCTTAAGGCTAAATATGTTGCCTATGGGGCTAATTATAGATGAAGTACCCTTGTGAGATCAAATATAGATACATGAGCCTTGTGTGCTCAGATACAGATGTGAAGTCCCTTAAAGGCTAGGCATACAATTGCCTTTGAGGCTATACAGATATAAAGTTTCCTTCAAGGCTAAGTGTAGAGTTCCTAAAGGGCTATCAAGATGTGTTGATTGCCTATGGTGCTAGGCGATTACCAATAGGGGTATATAAATTGAATACGCACCTCTCAGTCTTATGGGGGCTCGGGTAAGTGGTATTGTTTGTTCTTTGTACCTTCCGTATATATGGGGGCAAATTATTTTATTATCTGATTATTATTGTGTGATGTGTCAAAATTAGTTAGGTTATATTATGACAATTGTTGACCTTTTTCCCTGTGTACTTTGTTATTTGATGATATTAGTTAGCTCGATTCAGGTCAGTAAATTGCTCAGTTTGTTATGGTTTGTAAGGTTAAGTCGAGAATAGATAAGTACGTTATTGGTACTTTTTTACTCCCTACTGGAGTATTTACGATACTTATGAATTAGTCTCAGTTATTTATAGAATCAGGAGGAGGTAAGTACGCTCAGATTATCTTTGAATCTCTTATTTGATTACATATCAGCATTACATAATTACTGCTCAGTTATTCAGTTGCCTTGCATACTTGGTACATTATTTTATATTGACGCTCCATTGCCAGGGGGAACTGTATTTATGCCTGAAGGTCCTGACAGATAGCCAAATAGGCCCTCCCAGTAGCACAGTCGAGCTCCAACAGATTGGCTAGCTGTTTTTCTTTTAGAGTTGCCAGAGTTTCTGAGTTTTGTTACTTATTGTTGTCAGTAGCTATTGGGTAGGTCAGGGCCCTGTCTTGGCTAAGTTTTTTACTCTTAGAGTCTTGCAGACTATGTTTTGTATAAGCATGCGTTGTCGACTGTGTTAGCCTTTTGTTTTTTGTTTTACTACAATGGCATGTCGGCCTTGATCATATCTTTATATATGTGCTCAGTTATTTATTTCAAGATATCATGGTGGCCTTGACATCCCATAGAGGATTTAGTTTTTTTTTCTATAGAAATTGCTGGAATAGGCTGAGTTTATTACAGGCTATGTTGACAGGGGACTTGCTGGCTAATGATTTATTTTTAAGATGAGATATACTTGTTTGTTTTCTTAATTTTACGAGTAATATTACACTGGTAGCATAGTTGACTATCAAGGTTCAGCTCAGGTCTAAGTTAGCATTAGGTGCCAGCTGCGTCCCTAAGTTGGGCCATGACAAACTTGGTATCAGAGTAATATCGTATCCTAGGGAGATGCAAGCCGTGTCTAGTGGAGTCTTGTTTATAAGTGTGATGTGCACCACACTTCTAATAAGGAGGCTACATGACATTCATAAATGGTTAGTATTTCCCCCCTCTAATTCGTGTGATAAAGCTAAGTCAGAAAGGGGTATTTTTGGTCGCCATCAGTTAAGAATTATTCGGAATCTTCCTATTAAAGGAAACTTCAGATTAGGCTAAGAGGCCAAGCACTAATACTGCCATAGGGGTAGCTTTTAATTTATAAATGCTAGTTGCAGGGGTGACTTCTATAGGTGCCTCAAATATCTCTGGTTAGATAATGACCTATGTGGGTTTCATTGTATCGGGCTCTAAGGTAAGTATTTTGAAATTATTATATGAGAATATATATGTGAAGATTACCCCTTTTATGTTGTACTGCCAATCTTTAGAAGAAATTGTTGTCTGCCGTAAGTTAGAGTTAATGAATTTTTTAACGGAGCTAAACATAGTTATGGTTGATGAAAATGCCTTGAATAACTGGTGATATGGTAGCAGATAAAAATTTTGAAAAAGTGATGATTGCCTTTGAAATTATTAGTAGGATATCAAAATTATTTGAGTTGTTTAATTATAAAAAAGGGGGAAAAAGCTTGCAGCTAGGGCATCTGTCACGACCCGATTTCTCGGTCATGATGGCACTTACAACCCCCGGTAGGTGAACCAATCCCCGTAGCCCAGGACAGTTAGTAATGGGCTACTATCTAGCAAATAAGAGAACAAGACGAAGAGAACAGATAAAAGGACTATAAATATATACATGCGCGGAAACTAAACCAAACCCCAAGACCTGGTACCATAGTATAGAGCCAAACTACATACATGGAGTGCAAATAAACCAAAACTATATATACAAATGTATCTGAATGGTAATAGAGTACATGAAGCAAAAGATAAACTAAAGCTAAGCTCCGATCGCCAAGAGCTCACCCTCAGTCTGAAGTAGTCCCCAACAGATCTCCAAGAACGAATCACAGCGATCTAACGGCGATGGCCCACGCTAGGATCTGCACCAAAAGATGCAGGGGTAGGGTGAGCACCAAATGCGAAGCATAAGGTACCCAGTAGGTATCATAGGCCGACTGGGCACATATAAGATAAAAGCGTAGTAATAGACAGAATAGAAGCAAGCAGTCACAGAAGTCAACGAAAGGTACACAGGAACTAGCCCAGAGGGAAGTCAACAGAACCACATGTGAGGCTAGTAAGCAGAATATACACTTCATAGGCACAGGTGAAAGTAAGAAATAATGCACCTGGGGTCCTTGCAATAACAGTGTATACATAATAAGTTTACGAAATGGACGATATACCGGTAACCTCAAGTGTAAGAAGAAGAGAGAAAGGGTAATGATAGGCATGCTCAGAGACATGAATCAACTCAAATAATCATACCAATCTCATACTTATCCATAATAGAAAACAATTTTGTAAGTAAATAGCAAAAGTCTACCTACAGTCCCCCGGCCGCCCATACAACCGAGGAACACAAACAAGTGAAAACAAACCCTCCGGCATCCCATACTACAAGAGCGTACAATCAACAAACAACAAACAAGGGTGGAGCCTCAAACAATGAATGATATGATGCATGAAGATCTCAAGTGAAATGGTATCTCTGTATGTACCTCCTCCGGCGCCGATCCGGCCCAGCAGGTAGGTTCCATGGAAGGACACTACCCGTATACCTCTACTCCACCGTATACCCCTCCTCCGGCACACGCAGCCCGTAGCCCCTGGCCCGGATGGCAAGGTCCATGGAGGTCCCAGACCCCATACTAAAACTCAGTATCAGAACATGTCATCCGGAAGCAAGTCCGGTATCAGGATAGAGACCCAGTCTCGAATATGCAATGCCCAGACCCTGTCCAGGACTAAAGTAGTAGGAAAATTTCTCAAAAACCCCTCCAAGGGTGCCCGGGCATAACCGGGTCTAAACAGTAAAAAGTCATCTCAGGTGCTCGGTCCGACCGAGGCTAAAATCATCTCAAGTAGCAAGAAAACTCAACTAGCACCCCGGCCCTGCCGAGTCTAGCGTAGTAGTAAAACTGGTGTTTTAAAACATAATTTTACTTCCTTTTACCCAGGAATATTCACAAGTTAAATCAAACCATTTCCAAATTATTTCCATCAAAAATGGCCCCCCCGGGCCTTGCAAGGTTTAGAAAATGGTGCCAGTAGGCCCGAAGCCAAAACCATAGTAAAACATGGATAAAACCTCTTTATATGCATGGAAATGGTATGATCACACACAATAGCTGCCCAGCAGCTCACAATCAACCTATCGACCCTGCACAGGCCCACAGCTACTCAGCAAGCATAACCAGCCTAGAAGGATAATTCTATGCCCGGGACTCGCGGACATTCCAAAAATCCCACCTTCTATGTTCCAGAGTCAACAAGGCCTCGCAGGACCACAAGGGTAAATAAAATATATCCGCAAATACTACAAACAACGGAGGAATAAAAATAGGCGGACATGAATAAAGCGGTCAAGGTCTGTGGTACCAACCTAATAAACCAACCCAAGGATGCCCATTAATAAAATTTTATTCTATATATGCGGAGTCTAGGAAAAATAAACCGTAACCTACCTGTCGTCCGACGACAAGCTGTTAGAACAACGATGTCCAAGCTCGAACCACTCCAAGAAAATCCAAAACTAAATCAGAATCGGATTTGGGATGGAATAACTTGACGTAGATAATTGATTTTCTATTTTTCGTGATCAAATATAAGAACAGATAAGGATAAAATGCTTTCTCCAGCAAAAATCCCTGTCCGCCTAAGCATGCTTGTATGTGAACAATTCAAATATGAGGGAATATTAAGTACAGAAGTTAGGTTGATATGTCACAAATGTGAATATTATAGGAAGATTCCTATGTTGCCACTACATGCTGCCTAACTTGTTGTACAAGGCCTCCACTTCCACGTGGAAGTGGAGGTGGCAACAAATTCTCCCCGTTAGGTATATACTCGGGTATTTCATAAATTCGTGGTAAAATAAAAATAGCTTTTTAAATATACCACAATTATTAGAAAATTATTTCGAATAAAACCTACTATATTATAATAATAATCTTTAACATAACTAAATTTACTATCTCCGTTAAAATATTACAATGTATAAAAACCTTATAAAATAAATACATATACAATTATATCGTAACAAAATATTTTTCATAAACCTTTAAAATATTTTGAAAAGGCAATAATAATATAATTTTTACCAAATGCAACTTTTAAATAAAATATTTTCAAATACACGCGCGATGCTAATAAAATTCTTAAGCTTAGGCTCGTAATTCACCAACGCACGATTTTGATACTCAAGAATTCTCTCTGGATCCTCCCTTAAGTTTTCTCACTATTTCGGAACTGAAATGGCGTTTTAAAATGTGAAGTTGAGGCTTAAATCGAGTTTAACCCGACCCGGTTCGCTACCCGGTTCGCAACCCATTTTCTGCCAGATAGTCCGGGGTAAAACAGTCATAACTTTTTACTCAGAGATCAGTTAGGCGTGAGGTTTTATGCGTTGGAAACTAGACTCGTAGACCTTCGATTTGGTATTTTGGGGGACTTCTAACTCTTTATATATTGAGAGAAAAGCTCCGAGACATTTTACCCAAAGTTCAGGAAATTTATTAAAGAACTTACGATAACTTTTGTCGATTTGCTTGACTTCAACACTTATAATGCGACCAAACAAATGGGCCCGATACCAAAATACCGGTCCTGACGAGCCTTAAGTGGCTTGGGTCTACTACAACAAGCTCTAACAGTTCAAGAAAAACGTATACGTGGAAATAACCGGAAGGGTCATTACAACATCATTTTTCCGGAGAGAAGAAAAGTGATTGCATAAGTTGCAAAGACATCAATTATTTACTGGATTCAATTAGCATAAGCTCTAATGCAGTACGTGTTTTATAGTTCACCAGTGGTGTGATACATGCTTTAGAGTTCATCTATTTATGTTTTTCTTGTTTTAAACTTAGCCGATACATATCACTCGCTATAAAGTTTTTTAGTTGCATGCTATTTCTTCTTCTTTTACTAGAACAATTATTGTTTAAGTTGATTTTATGAGTAAATCAGTCATAGAAAGGTAACTATGTCATGTTAGTTAAGTACATGCAGGATTGATTATGCAAAATGTTCAGAAAAAGAAGCAAGTGCATGTAATTTGCATGTTAGACGGTCCATAAATTATCTGTTTCTCTGATTATTTGGTTCATAAAAAGATATTTGCTCAGACATAGGTTAGCATCAAGAATTAAATATGCATATTAAAAAGTATTGTCTCTCACTTCATGATTATCTTAAGGCATCTGCTTATAGTCTATATGTTACATGCATTGTGGATTATATGTATTAAGGTAGGGGAACTATCACTCAAGAGTTAGATATTTTATCGCGTATTGACTAAAAATATAGAATTTTTTTATTTAAGACTTGTAGGGCTTAAGTGTTATAGTTAAATGTGTGTATGCTATGAGATCCATATACCCATACCTGTTTTGAGCACCAGAGTGATGACACAAGAGGCCGAGGTGAGTTACCCTATTCAGTTATGACTTTGTGTTACAATTATAATTTGATTCAAATAGTTAATTATCGATCTGCATCTTGGTAGTATATTGTATCACCCTATGTGGCATTTGGGTTTTCTGTATATTGTATCCTTAACTAATTCCTTCTTCTTTCTTCAACTTGTGACACACTACCCATGGACAACCAGCTAAGTGCATCACCCACTACATTGGCCTTACCCGATAGTAAAGCACACTTATGTTGTAGTCCTTCAGAAGATCAAGCCATCTTCTCTGTCAAAGATTCAATTCCTTTTGAGTGAACACATACTAAAGGCTCTTATGGTCAGTATACACATCCACGTGAATGCCATACAAGTAGTATCTCCAAATCTTCAAAGCAAAAATTGTTGTTGCTAACTCAAGATTATGAGTCAGATAATTCTTCTCATGAATCTTAAAATATCTTGAAGAATAGGTGATATACTTACCACGCTATATATCAGAACACAACCTAAGCCAAGTCTATATGCATCACAATACACGACAAATCCATCTAAACTCTTTAGTAGGGCCAAAACTGGAGCTGTGGTAAACCTGGTCTTCAATTCTTGGAAGTTCTTTTCCCACTTATCGCACCACTGAAACTTAACCTTCTTCTGAGTCAATCTAGTCAATGGGGAAGCTATGGATGAAGAAGCGGGTATAGGCCAGTTCATTACTGCTTCTATTTTCTATAAGCCTACTCGAATGCCCTCCTTGGAGACCACATGACCAGCAAAGCAACTGACTGCAAGTAGAACTTACATTTGATGAACTTAGTGAATGCTTAGATATCCTTGAGAGTCTGTAGAATAACCCTCAAATGGTTGGCATGCTCCTCCTCATTCTGATAGTAGACAAGGATGTCATCTATAAAGTCAATAATGAACATATCCAGGAACTATTTGACCACCATGTTTAGGAAGTCTATGAAAGTTGCAGGAGCATTTGTTAGTCCAAAAGACATAACTACAAATTCATAGTGACTATATCGAGTTCTGAAGGTTGTCTTTGGGATGTCACCTTCCCTAAGTCTAAGTTGATAATAATTGAATATGAGGTTAATCTTGGAGAAATAGCTGGCACCCTGAAGCTGATCGAACAAGTCATCAATCCTAGTGATGGGATAATTATTCTTGATTGTAACCTTGTTCAACTGACGATAGTCGATGCACATTCTAGGAGAACCATCTTGCTTACACATGAAGAGAACTGGAGCACCCTATGGAGAGATATTGGGTCTGATAAAACCTTTTTCTAAAAGGTCTTTCAACTGATCTTTCAGTTCCTTAATCTCAGCTAGAGCTATTTTGTAAGAAGGAATAGATATAGGTTGTGTATATGGAAGAAGGTCTATCCCAAAGTCAATCTCTCGCTGGGGAGAGACTCCAAGTATATCTTCAGGAAATGCTTCAGAAAATTTATTTATTACTAGAATTGACTGGAGAGATAGGGTTTTGGACTCAAAATCTATAACTCAAACTATATGATAGACGTACCATTTGGATTTAATTCTTCTACATTTGAGATAAGATATGAAATGACCATTTGATAATGGAAGACTACCTCTTCATTCTAAGACAAGTTCATTACAAAGCTGAAAGCCTACGACTCTGGTTCTGCAGTCAACTGAGGCATAATATGCATGTAGCCAATCCATGCCAAGAATGATGTCAAAATCTATCATGTCTAATTCAACTAATTCTTCTGAGGTGATCTATGGAGGACAAATATTGAGCAATTTTTGTATGCCCTCTTAGCTAGGATTGACTCACCAACTGGAGTGGGGACGAAGAAGGGTTATAGAAGATGCTCATAACTGACTCCAAACTTGCAAGTGACATATGGGGTCACAAAAGACAATGAAGCCCCTGGGTCTAGCAAAGCATAAACATCAATAGAGAAAACTCATAACATACCAGTGACTACATCAAGTGAATCCTTCTGGTCCTGGCAAGATGACTAACGTAGAGATGGTTTTGGCACTGTCCACCACCTGTGCCAGAAGTGGCACCCCATTGAGTTAGGCGACCTGCTAGAGCTACTGAAGTAATACCCCGAGTCCTTCCACCTCCACTGTTATTTCTGGTTGAAGGGAAATCCTTAATCCTATGACATATCCTTCTACATCCAAAATATCCAGTTGTGCCATAATGACACTCTCCCAGGTGGCTCTTACCATACTTATTGCAAATAAAGTAGGGAGTCCCTTTTGCAATACTCCCTTACGAACGAGAGCCTAATGCCCTTCCTGCCTGATCTTGCCTAGGTCTGGATGTCTGGGTAGGAGCACTAGCTGATGATGGAATTAGTCCTGATGACCTCTTCTGAAACAAACACCGGTGTCTATCTCTGGACCTCTGCTGACTGAAACCCAAATCCTCTGTTATTGCCCTTTTGTTCTCCGTTGCCCTCTCCTTTAGTTTATCCTCCTTAATTTGCTGAGCATGGGTCATCAGCCTGGAGATATCCATATCCCCCAATAACATGGTCGTTCTGTATTTTTTCTTCACCAAGTCAGATGCTAGAAACAAACTTACTCATCTGGCACCTCAGCTCGGCCACCAAAGCTGGAGCATATCAGAAGAGTTGAGTGAACTTTAGCCCATACTCCTAGAATGACATCGATCCTGGTCTTTAATTCATGAACTATTCAGCCTTAGCCGGAAAAGCCTCAAGGAAGCACTCCCAAGTCAAACGAGTTATATTTCTGCCCCTACCTTCCTTCCACTAAATGTACAAAATGGGAGCCACATTCTTGAGCTGGTAGGAAGCTAGCTCAACACTATCAGTACTGGTCACATGCATTACCTGAAGAATTTTCTTTACCTCATCAATTAAATTTTGTGGGTGTTCATCAACCTTAGACCCTAAAAACTCTAGCAGGTTCATACGGATGAAGTCTCTCACTCTAGTAGCAGCGATCGCACCATTTGGGTTAGCAGGAACAGTTGCCTGCTAATTCTCCTGGGCCGTCATAACTTGTGCCAACATTTGGATGGCATTCTTGAACTAAGCATTCATGACCTCGTGGTCTGTAACTAGAGGATTGGCATTATAGGCATTAGCTCTATAAGGAGGCATGATCTAAAATGCATAATGAACAAATTTGAAGGGAGAAATAAAGTTAAACTCTATCACACGATAAAGAACATGAAAGAAGTAGAGTTTTCTAAAACATCTCGTAGTCTTTCTCTCATAAGTGTGGCGCGCTTCATACCCATGAAAAGGACTCTACTTAATGCGGCATTCAGATATCCTAGGACTCTTGAACCTGATGCTCTGATACCAAGTTTTCACACCTCGAGCCTACCCCTAGGTTGTAACACGGGTCATGAGACTTCAAGTGATCGCAAGATAACCTTTGTCCTTATCATAACTTAAACATAACATAGACATTTATAAGGGAATCATAAACTGAAGTAATGGGCAACATAAAGCATCATATAAATAGTGGTCCAAGAATGTCAAATCTAAAAACCACAAATGCTGACTAACTAACTATATCTGAAAAGCCTCAAACTAATAGGATGAGTTGTTGGGACAAGATCCCCAGCTAACTTTTAGTAATAAAAAGAAGACATAAAACTAAGCAAAACCCATAACTAGTCCTTGAAGGATGAGGAATCACCAACTCTGACTAGAAATCCTGTTGGGTGTAGCCATGAGTCTAGGAGCGAGTGTCTGAAGCTATATTATAATAAGAAGCAGTACAAGAAGTATGTGATCGGTACAATAGAATGTATTGAGTATGTAAGATATGCATGAATGGGAGTAAAACATACTTGAAAACATAGATTATACAATAGTAGTAAAGAGTTGTAATGTAATGACCTAGAGTAACATCAGAAGCTGAAAACATATTCATAAGCATAAATTATAAGTGATAAATCTGAACTTTGAAAACTAGGAGTCATATACATTCAAATATTTAAAAACCATTTTTGTGGGAGTTTCCTGTAACCGACATAAACCATGTGAGCATCATGCAGCCCAATGTCATACACCCATACTAAAAAAGGTTCTTCTAATCGACCAAAGTTAGAACCATATACATAAGGATCCTGAAGTGTGCCAAAATGGAAAAACCTACCGTGGCAGCATAGTTCTAGACTTGAGTTATTTAGAACGCTCATCAGCTCGAAGCTAAATACTACTCCCAAAACATACATATAGCTCATACATATCATATGATATATCTAGATGTCAAATTGTTTGTAATTCATGTGAACATGTCTAGATGCCACACTACTCATGAAAACATAATGCTTGAAGGTATAACTTAGCACTAGTCCATAACATGTTTTGTACTAAAATTCATAATTTGAGGAACTAGGCATGCTAATTTCTTAAATACTTGAGGTCACGTTATCTAAACATGCCAATTTTGCTTGAAAAAATGCAATAAGGTCAAATCATGCTAAATTTATTCTCAATTCATGGGTTTAAGAAATACTTGTAGAAATTAATTCTAGATCATGTATTTAAAATTGGAAATCATATGTTGATATGGATAAACTGAATTCAGAAGAATTTTCATAATTGGGGAAGAACCCTGGTTTTGGGAATAAGGGTGGAAGAAAACCCCTATTGAATACCCACATACCTAAACTTGAAGACTTTCTTAGCTTAGAATTTGGGGATGGAGAATTGGGGAAGAACTCTAGGTCTTGAAGCTTGAGAGGAGAATCCCTTTTGTTGTTTATTATGTTGGAACGTGAAAATAAGAATGAATTTGCCTAAGGGTGAATAATATCCCTCTAATTAGGCCTAAAACGACATATCTTAGGATTTAAAAGAGTAATAAAGACTAGAATACCCCTGAATCAAAATTAGAAGATTCAAGAAATTTCCACCGGACATGCTTGTCCAATGGCCCATCGGACCTGCCATGGCCCATCATGTAGGGTCGTTAAGATGGGACTAGTTGGGCTGGTCCACTAGCCCATTCCCATGGTGGAGGCTGATGGCCCATGGTAGCTCCCATGATATGTTGCCTTTCCATCGGGCTGGGGGTGGCTGGCTAAGCCACTAGACATTTCCTGTGGCTGACTCCCATGGATCATGGGACTTCCTACAGCACATGGCCAGCCCATAAGGACTTAGGAAGCTGAGGCAGTTGATAGATGAAGTTAATGAGGAGCAAGCACTAGTACTTATTAATGAAAGATTTGGTGTTGAAGCACTTGCGCCAATGATTGTGAATTTTGATAGAGAGGACATTGAGGAGTATGATAAGATGGTTGATGCATGCACTGGTATGCGGTCTTACACATAGGCTCCAAAAAAGCTAGATTTAGACTTGAAGAATCGTGCAAACACACCGGCCAGGCCTTCTATTAGGATCCTCCAGTCTTGGAGTTCAAGGCTCTCCCATCACACTTGCGATATGTTTTCTTGAGAGACAACAATATGTTTCCGGTTATTATAGCTGCAAATTTAGGCGAAGGGCAAGTGAAGGCTCTAGTATCTATTTTGAGGAAGTTCAAGAGGGCCATTGGTTGGTCCATTGCTAACATCATTGGTATTCCACCAGGTATATGCACTCACAAAATCCAATTCGAGACAGATTACATTCATAGTATTGAACATCATCGTAGGTTGAATCCACATATGCAAAAGGTCATTAAGAAGGAAATCATCAAGTGGTTGGATGCCGGTGTGGTTTATCCTATTGGAGACAACAACTGGGTAAGCCCCATCCAATGTATGCTGAAGAAAGAAGGAATCAATGTGGTTCCAAATACAAAGGATGAGCTTATTCCGATAAGGCCACTGACAGGATGGCATGTGTGCGTGGACTACATAAAGCTGAATGTATGGATTGAAAAAGATCATTTCCTAATATCATAGATCAGATATTTGACCATCTTGCTGGTAGATGATGGTGTTGATTTCTTGATGGTTATTCGGGATACAATTAGATCTTGATTGCTCTTGAAGACCAAGAGAAAACCACTTTCACTTATCCATATGGGACGTTTACATTTAAGCAGATGTCATTTGGGTTATGTAATACACCGGTAACCTTTCACCATTGCATAATGTCTATCTCTTAGACATGGTAAAGGACACTATTGAGGTATTCATGGATGAATTTTCTATGGTAGGTGACTCATTTGATGACTGCTTAGCCCATTTGAGTTGTAAGTTGAAAATATGTGAAGAGAGCATTTTTGTGCTTAATTAGGAGAAGTGTCACTTCATGATGAAAGAAGGTATAGTGCTTGGCCGTCGGATCTCCAAAAAGGGCATTGAGGTTAATAAAGCAAAGATTGAGGTGATTGAAAAATTGCCTTGACTGGTTTCTGTAAAAGGTTTTCAAAGCTTTTTGGGGCATGCATTTTATCGCAGATTCATAAAGGATTTCTCTAAAATTGCACACCTTTTGTGAAAGTTGGTGGAGAAGGATGTGAAGTTCACTTTTAATGACTCATGTCTGAAGGCATTTGAATGCCTCAAGAAAAAAATGATCTTTTCTCCTTTCATTATTGCATCTGACTGGTCCAAGCTATTTGAAGTTATGTGTGATGATACTGGAGTGGCATTCGGAGCAGTCCTAGGACAAAGACACGAGAAGATTCTCCATCTTATATGCTATGCTAGAAAAGCACTAAATACTGCTTAGAAGAATTATAGTGTGATGGAACAGGAGTTGCTTGTTGTGGTTTTTGCTTTTAAGAAGTTCAGATCATACTTACTTGGCACAAAGGTGATTGTGCACACTGACCACGCAGCTCTTAGGTACCTTATTGCGAAGAAGGACGCAAAGCCTAGATTGATTCAATAGGTACTTTTGTTGCAAGAATTTGACTTTAAGGACAAGGATATAAAGTGCACTGAAAACTAAGTGGCTGACTAGTTGTCAAGATTGCAATAAGACGCAATGCTAAAATTGAAGGATGAGATTGAAATTGATGATGTCTTCCCATTTGAGCAAGTATTGGCTGCATCGCAGGAATCGATTCCATGGATTGTGGACTTTGCTAATTATTTGGTGAGTGATGTGGTGCCTTCTGATTTGTCCTTCTATCAGTGCAGAAAGTTTATGTCTAATGTTTGAATGTTTTTCTAGGAGGATACATACTTGTTTTGTGATTGTGATGATGGGATGATTCATAGATGTGTGACTGAGGTAGAGATAATGAGTATATTAGAGGCATCATTCACCCCATGTTGCGGGCATCATAGTGGTATCCAAAAAGCTCATAAGATCTTTCATTGCAGGTAGTATGGTCAAACTCTTCATCAAGATTCCCGTGATTATGCGAAGTCTTGTGATCGATGTCAAAAGGAAGGTGGTATATCAAGGAAGCATGAGCTTCCTCTCACCCTTATTCTTGTGGTTGAACTGTTTGATGTTTAAAGCATTGACTTTATGGACCCATTTGTGAGCTCGAATCGGATGAAGTACATACTTGTAGCTATTGACTATGTCTCCAAATGGGTGGAGGTGAATGAACTTCCCAATAATGAAGGCAAGAGGATTATATCATTCTTGAAGGGGAATATCTTTTCCATATTTGGTACACCACGGGCAATCATTAGTGATGGAGTCTCTCACTTTTGCAACAGGTTATTTTGGGCTCTACTTGAGAAGTATAAAGTGAGGCATAATATGGCAACTCCTTATCATCCACAATCTAGTGGGTAAGTTAAGGTTTCCAACCTAGAAATAGAGACAATCCTTGCGAAGACTTTGAATGCTAATAGAACGGATTGGTATATGAAACTATATGATGCTTTTTGGGCATATCGGACTGTTTTAAGACCCCTATAAGTTTTTCTCCCTATCAACCTGTGTTTGTAAAGTCATGCCATCTGCTGTGGAGCTTGAGCACAAAGCCATATGGGTTCTCAAGAAACTAAATTTGAATTGGGGTGACGCATCCTATTAGTGGCTTGGTCAATTAAATAAGATGGATGAGTTTTGGCTCAAAGTTAATGAGAGTTCAGCCTTGTACAAGGGGAAGAGAGAGATGTATCTTGATCAGAAGATTGACAAGAGAGACTTTGTGCCAGGTAATTTGGTTTTGTTGTTCAACTCAAGACTTCGCTTATTTCCTGGCAAGCTAAAGTCTAAATGGATGGGGCCTTTTTGAGTGGTACAAGTGTTCCCATATGGGGCGATTGTGCTTGAGAATGACAAATGTAAGTGGTTCAAGGTAAATGGTCAGCGTGTGAAAGCATAATTGGGAACTGTGGAGGAGATCAAGGTAGTGGACAACTGGGACTTTGGTGACGTCAGATTAACCAAGGAGCCTACATCGTGCCATGATGATAAATCAGGAGATTCATGGGAGGCAGTTGATGGGGTAACTTGATGAAGTCTGAGAAAGAAACTAACCTGCATTCTACTGTGATGTTAAATCAGGCACTGCTTGGGAGGCAACCCAAGACTTCTTACTTTCTTTTATTTTTTATTTTTGTATTGTATTGATGTGGTTGAAGAGTGCAGGGACAATTTGAGGTAAGCACTAAAAAAGAAATATGCAGAAAAAGGTAGGTGAGGATCCATGAGCTGGGTTCACGAACTGTGGAATCATCCATGGCTCATGGATCCCACTCATAGAAATCAAGGTGAATATAATCGGCTCAGAACATGGTCCATGAGCTAGGTTCATAGTCCGTGGATCCATCCATGACTCGTGAACCCTGGGTATGGAAATTAGACAAAATACGGACATTGAGAACATAATTCCACAAGCACGTTCCACAGACCATGGTTAGTTCCACGACACATAGATACAACTTATGGAATTCAAGTAAGTCCCTTCTCTTGTTTTGGGAAAATTCAACCTGACCCGACCCCTGGTCCCCTTTTATTTTTGAACCCTTGAAAATGATTTCTTCTCCATTTTTTAAAAGAGTAATGTTTCCCTCTACTATCCTAATCTCATTAAAACTCTGAACTCCTTAATTTCATCCTCTAATTACTCCGTATATCTCCCAATCGCTACACAACTCTCCCAAATTAGTCGAATACCAAAATCCCTTACCCAAAGTTGCGAACAAACAAGAAATTCCATCATCTAGTGGCGGGTCAGAGTTGTTCTTACTCAAAGTACAAGTATTTTCTCGCAATCTCCTATAATTATACTAAGGTATGATGAAAAATCCTATCTTTGTTCAATTTTGGATGAAAAACTTGACCTGGGACTGCCGACGAAAGAATTGTGTATTGAAAACCCTTGGGGATGATGGTTATTGAGTAAATACTTTGAATTATTGTGTGGGTGGGTGTGTAATGGTGTGAATTTGATTGAATAATGTGTAAAAATAATTGACTTAATATCAATTGCTGAAATGATTTTCATAGGGGTAGTCCACGGCCCGTGGTTTATTCCACGGACAGTGGATAGCACCCATGGAAATCAAACCTAAAGCATGAGTTTTTGTCTGAGAACCAAGGGGATAATCCACGAGCCATGGATGGTGTCCGTGGATCTCAGACCTGCATACCAAAAGTTTTTATTGAGATCCATAAGGTGTATCCATAGACCATGGTTTATTCCATGGGTCGTAGATGCTACTCATGGATCCTTCTACACAAAAAAAAATTGTGTTTATTTTTCAATGTTTTGTGTACTCATACTCTCTCTTGTAGGCACTATGCCTCTGAAAGCGACCCCAAATAAAGGTGTCACAACCACATCATCCGATAGAAGAGCTATGGCTCTGGAATTCCAAAATTAGCTTCTAGATTAGCCCACTGAATCTTAAAAGAGTGGTCTTAAGAGGTTTATGAAATTGAGTTTGATTAAAACGTCAAGCCCCAGACGAAAAGGAGAGGAGCATGTAAATAGGCTACCGGTCAAGTAGTACTACAAGGTGCTCTTTCAGTTTTGACACATGAAGAGACTACTTATTCCCAATCTAATGAGGGAGGGGGGTCATCAGATAATGGTGACAGCAATAGGTCAAATAAAGAGAGATCACCGGCCACTGGAACTTGGACTGGAGTGAATTTTGATAATGTTGAGTCTGATAGGGGGGAAAAGAGCTCCACTGGTGTATCTACACCAGAATCTAAAAATCAAAAGAGAGTTGAGGCCAAAAGAATTCATACTACTTAGGCTCGAGAAAATAAAAGATGGTATGTGCCTGGCATATGGGAAGTATATGAGACGGGTGCCGCAATATCTGAAAAAGGTATGCCCAAGAGGAGCATTTTTTAGGAGCCGCAGATTCAGACTAAAGGTTTGGCTTCTATCCAAGACATACAGGCTACATTCACCCAATACCAATTTGGTTGGATGGCTGAGCCATCAGAAAGCTAGAACCCCAAATTAGTAAGGGAGTTCTATGCTTCTTATTTAGCTTTGGTACATCGGATCACTCCACTGAGAGAGAGATGCAGGGATAAACCCTCACTTGCTAGCCTATTAGTGTGAGGTGCGCCCATCAAAATCTCCAACTTCATGATTCACCAGTTCCTATTTGGGACAGAGTACGAGTTTCTAGTTGATACAGCAGAGTTCAACCATTATATGAAGATGGTGAATGACAGAAACAAGATGAAAGTTCTGGCCTAGAAAGCTGATTTATTGTGATGGATTACAGGGTATATTGCTGAACATGGAGAGGATGTCGAGTGGGTTATTGGTAGAGGTGATATTTGGAAGGTGTCATTGAGTTTTGTTGGTAAGTTTTGGTGGTCAACAGTACGGACTCGACTTTTTCCAACTCAGGCTAATAAATCACTTATAAGTCATTAGATGAATAAGAGCCTTAGGTTGATAAGAAAAAAATACACCCGAGGTAATAAATTATTAGATGAGGTTTTAAGTTGTGAAGTGCTAGGTGTCCCCGATTAGTGTTTGTGAGATGCTTTATATGGAAAGGGCTAGGTAGTTATTATTTGGTGACATTAGAATGGAGTTGCAGGGATTATAGATCTAAAGGGGCGTTGTTGAGTCTCTTGGTATAATTTTAGAATTTTGTTGGATTGGGAGGATATGAGATTAGAGGTTTAATGCTAGTAGACTCAGGAATGGAAAGTAGATTTGGAAGTATTAGAGAGTGTGGATGTGTGCGCCCAAATAATAGTCCTGTTAGCAGACTGGTAAATTGAACATTGTATTGTGCTTGTTGGTTTTACAAGTTGATTGTTCATTTTTTTGACGGTGGATTGTTTGACTTTGGTTGACTCGGGTACCACGCCTGGTACGGGATAATACTAATGGTTTGCTCGGGTACCATGCCTGGTATGAAATTTACTAATGGTTGGCTCGGGTACCACACCTGGTACGGGATAATACTAACGGTTGGCTCGGGTACCACACTTGATATGGGATAATACTAACAGTTGGCTCGGGTACCACGCCTGGTATGGGCTAACTTTATTATGTTGTTGCATCCTTATTTAAAGGTTCCTTGAGTGGACCAGGTTGTGAACTTGAGTTGTGGTTGTGTATTTTGGTCCTTGAGAGGCCGGGTTGTCACATGACTTTATGAGTTGGTGTTGGTGTAGGCCGGGTTATTTGTCAGACACTTCAGTGTTGTCTAGAGGGGATCTAGGGTGGGTCCGAGATATGTAGCAGAATATGACTGTTTGTGTTGTGTATTATTGATCATAACTATGAAGTGATTTACATGTGGGACAAGTTAGGTAGAGACTTGTAGTGTAGGAATACATGTTGACTTGCCTATGTGTTTTCTGTACTCTTACTTGATTTCTGTACTTTTTCATACACTATTTTACTTGGAACTGGCTTATGATCCTACCAGTACACGGTGGTTGTGTACTGATACTGCACTCTCTTATCTTTTTGTGAGTACAAGAAATCTTCCGGCGGTTGACGCACGACCTTACTTGTAGGACAGACTTTTCGAGATATCAAGGGTGAGCTATTTGACTGAGCTGCCTTGGTGTCCATCCAGTTTGAATTGTGGCCCATTTATTCAGGCTTAGACTATTTCTATTATTTTGGGGTTGCATCCCCGTACTCTAGTTTGATGGATGTTTTCGGTATGATGACTTTCAGATTCTAGGGAGATATTTACGCAGTTTATTTTATTTATTTATAGAGTTGGTTATATTCAAGATTGAATGATAGTTTACTTTCAGCATTGTTTTTAAGATGTTAGGCTAGGCTAAGAGTTGGACTCTAATGGTTCGCTCATCCTGAGGTTGGGTTGGTGCCACTCATGACGGTCGGGGTCGTGACAAAGATGATTTTAGAGCAAGGTAGGATCTTGGCCAGCGTTGAGGTCAAATCCACATTCATAGAGGAGATAAAGGCCAAACAGTTTCAGGATTCGCAGTTGAGCAGACTTTGGGGAAAGGCAATATCCAGAGAGTCCGGGGATACCACATTGGGCTCTGGCGGTGTGTTAAACTTTAAAGAAAGGATATGTGTTCCTCGAGTCGATGACATGATTCAAAAAGTATTGGCAGAGGCTCATGGTTTGCGTATTCAATTCATCCGAGTGTAACCAAGATGTACAGGAATTTGAGGCAACTTTATTCGTGGCCTGGTATAAAAAGGGACATAGCTGATTTTGTGTCCAAATGTAAGAATTGCCAGCAGGTAAAGTATGAGCACCAGAGACCTGCATGACTACTTCAGAGGATGCCTATTCTAGAGTGGAACTGGGAAAGAATAGCCATGGATTGCGTGGTGGTTCTCCCCTAGACCTTGGGGAAGTATGATTCTATTTGAGTCATTGTCGACAGACTGACCAAGTCAGCTCACTTCATTTCACTCAGGGTGGATTAAAATTCACAGCAATTGGCTAAGGTCTACATGAAGGAGATTGTGAGATTGCATGGAGTGCCACTGTCCATTATTTCAGACAGGGGTACGCAGTTTACTTACAAGTTTTGGGGTAAGTTGCACGAAGAGTTGGGCACTCAACTCACTTTAGTACAACCTTCTATCCTCGGATTGATGGTCAGTTGGAGAGGATGATTCAGGTATTGAAGGACATGCTGAGAGCATGTGTGATTGACTTCGGGGGTCATAGGGACCAGTTTCTACCGTTGTATGAGTTCTCATACAATAATAGCTACCACTCCAGTATCGACATAGCACTGTTCGAGGCTCTGTATGAGAGGAGTTGTAGGTCACCGATTGGGTGGTTTGAGGAAGGCGATGTGAAACCTTTGGGCGTAGACTTGGTAAAGAAAGCGCAAGAAAAGGTAAGAGGTATTCAGGCCAAGTTACTAGCTGCCCAAAGAAGGCAGAAAGAATATGCAGATCACAAGGTCCGGGATATGGAATTTCAGGTTGGTGAACAAGTGTTGCTGAAAGTGTCACCAATGAAGGGAGTCATGTGTTTTGGTAAGAGGGGCAAGCTCAGCCCCTGGTTCATCTGTCCATTTGAGGTTCTCGAAATTGTAGAGCCAGTGGCTTACAAGTTAGCACTGCCGCCTAGTTTGTCAGGTGTCCATTCGGTATTCCATGTATACATGCTTAAGCGATACCATGGTGATGGGGACTACATCATCTAGTGGGATGAGGTATTACTTGATAAGGATCTTCTCTGTGAAGAGGAGCCAGTTCTGATTCTTGATTGGGATATCCGAAAATTGAGGACAAAGGTGATCAGTATGGTAAAGGTTCAATGGAAGAATCGTTCGGTTTAGGAAGCCACTTGGGAAATCGAGAGGGACATGCGGGACAAGTACCCTCACTTGTTTGAGGATACAAGTACTACTCTTTCATTCTTTATCTTTCTGTATTTTTGAGTTTGATCATTCGGGGATGAACAATGGGTAAATTAGTATTTGTTGTAATGACCGGGTTTGTCATTATGGGTAAACCATTCGTGCCAATTTTCAGATTTAGAAAACTCGGGGTTAGGGGGTTTGAAACTCTGGGCTAGGCTAGCCTCAGCCGAATTTAGAGTGAGGTATAGTATAGGGAAATCTGGGTGAGGATTGAGTTAGATGTCTTGACTTGAGCTAGTTTTCCATGTAGATAAGACGTAAAGGAGTGCGGGGGACTTTTTGGAATTGAATTCGGGTAAGTAGAACTCTCAAAATCAAAGTTGATGTGAAGGGGTTGTTCCGGGACGTCGGAAAGATAAGTGTGTTGTAAAATGGACTAGTTTTGGAGATCTTACGACTACTTGTCCCGTGTAAACCGCTATGGCAGTGATACTCTGCCATAGTGACCTCCACTGTAGCGGAGAAATTACCGCTACAGCGGAAGCCAACGTCGGTCAGCCTCTGCCATAGCGGACGTCTCCGCTACGGCGGTACCGCTATAGCGGAGCGGATTGCTATAGTGGAGCGTGACGGGATTTAATGCAGAAACTTCCCCAAAAATATTAGGTTTTCACAAGTTCATTTGGGAGAAGGTTTATGGCAACCTCAGGCGTTTTTCCTCCATTCTTCATCGTTTTTCTTCCCTAAGGTAAGGTTTCTACTCCCCGAACTCCATAATACTTTTCCTATGTGGTAGAATTGCTAGGATTGGACTTGGGGAAAGGTTTAGAATGACTTAGGGATGGTAGAATCTGGGGAAAATGGGGGATTGATCATGGGTGTCCTGGGATTTAGGATTTTTGCATAATCCGGGTAAATTATAGGCCATAAGGATTAATTCTTGGTTAATGTGTATTGTTTTAGACCAAGAACCAGCAAGAACTTTGAGAAACGAAAAAGCTCCGGTTGAGTAGAGCTTGGATCATTTTGAGGTAGGTGATGGTTTGCTTCCTGCATGTTGTTTGCGTTTAAGTACTCTTATCTAAGTATTTGTATGAAATGCATTGCTTAGGTAATGATTAGAAGTGTCTAATAGTCCTGTTAGCAGTTTGGTAAATTGAACGTTGTATTGTGCTTGTTGGTTTTACAAGTTGATTGTTCATATTTGTGACTGTGGATTGTTTGACTTTGGTTGGCTCGGGTACCACGCCTAGTATGAAATAATACTAATGGTTGGCTCAGGTACTATGTCTGGTACGAAATATACTAACGGTTGGCTCGGGTACCACGCCTGGTATGAGATAATACTAACGGTTGGCTCGGGTACCACGCTTGGTATGGGATAATACTAAGGGTTGGCTCGGGTATCACGCTTGGTATGGGTTTACTTTATTGTATTGTTGCATCTTTATTTAATGGTTCCTTGAGTGGACCAGGTTGTGAACTTGAATTGTGGTTGTGTATTTTGGTCCTTGAGAGGCCGGGTTGTCACATTACTTTACGAGTTGGTCTTGGTGTAGACCGGGTTGATTGTCTGACACTTAGGTGTTGTCTAGAGGGGATCCAGGGTGGGTCCAGGATATGTAGCAGAATATGACTGTTTGTGTTGTGGATTATTGATCATAACTGTGAAGTGATTTACATGTGGGACAAGTTAGGTAGAGACTTGTAGACTAGGAATACCTGTTGACTTACCTATGTATTTTTTGTACTCTTACTTGATTTTTGTACTTTTTCATACACTGTTTTACTTGGAACTGGCTTATGATCTTACCAGTACACGGTGGTTGTGTACTGATACTGCACTTGCTTTTCTTTTTGTGAGTACAGGAAATCTTCCGGCGGTTAACGCACGACCTCACTTGTAGGCCAGACTTTTCGAGATATCAAGGGTGAGTTATTCGACCGAGCTTCCTTGGTGTCCATCCAGTTTGAATTGTGGCCCATTTATTCGAGCTTAGACTATTTCTATTATTTCGGGGTTGCATCCCCGTACTCTAGTTTGATAGTTGTTTTCGGTACGATAACTTTCAGATTCTAGGGAGAGATTTCCGCAGTTTATTTTATTTATTTATAGAGTTGGTTTTATTCAAGATTGAATGATAGTTTACTGTCTGCACTGGTTTTAAGTTGTTAGGCTAGGCTAAGAGTTGGACTCTAATGGTTCGCTCATCTTGGGTTGGATGAGTGTCACTCATGACGGTCGGGGTCGTGACACTTTTGCTACGAACAAAGAACTGACATAATTTTATTTTATTTTTATTTTCATATTTTAAATAGATCTTGTTCAAGCATATTCCGTGAAAATTAATATATACGCTTAAAAATAAATGGAGTTAGTATAAATTATTGACATTCTACAAGTCCAAATTCATATAATAATTGTATGTATAGTTACATTTAAGATATCGGCAACACTAACAAAGAAGTTGTAACATCCTAAAAATTCTAAGCTAACTTTCCTAATCAAAAGATAGGAGAGCACCCCTTCTCCCGAAGTTACGGGGTCATTTTGTCGAGTTCCTTCGATATGGTTCTCTCAAGCGCCCTAGTATACTCTACTTGTTCACCTGTGTCGATTTGGGGTATGGATCAGATGTGAAAGGATATCGCCCCTTCGTAGTGGATCCATCTTGGATTATTTATGACCAGTCAGTCTTCTAAGAAGGTTTGTGTGTATATTGCTTGAGACCAGAAAATCTTAAGTGTTGAGCTGTCAAGTAGTAGGCAGGAATCACAAACGGGTTTCACGGACTGTGAAACAGACCACGGGCCGTAGATGTCAACCATGAAACCAGTCCTGAAGACCTGTCATTTGTCTGAAATTCACCCAGAGATTCACGGACCATGGATCAGGCCACCTGTTGTGGTACCCAAAATCAGACCTGAGGGCCAACATTTTTCCTGATAAACCACAGGTGGTTTTCATGGGCCATGGACCTCGCCCGTGGAAATCAGACCCGCAGTATGTCATATTGCCCAGGAATCACGACCGCCTACCACAAAATGTGGTTCATTCCACGGGCCATGGTTCTTGCCCGTGGAAGCCTGGTTGAGATTTTCAACAGTTTTTCATACTCATTTTCCAGAGGTATGTTTATACTTTTTCACTCCTTTAACTCCTATGTTAAGTCTCTTTAGGCCAAGTAAAGGGATTTTACTCCCATTTAGTCAAGTTCTCTTTCATTTTCTCAATCAAAATTCAGAAGAAGAAAAGAAAATCAATTATCTCAAGCTCCAAGACCTAGGATTCGTTCTCCTTCCTCAAGTTCTAAGTTAAGAAAGCTTCAAGTTCAGGCATGTGAGTATTCAATAAGAGTTCTCTTCCTTTCTAATGCCCAAAACCTCAAGTTTACTTTGATTTTACAAAATTATGAAACTAGGGTTCTTACCCAATTATGAGACTTCATGTAAATTCGATTTACTTACATTGCTTTATGATTTCTAATCCTAATTACATGATTTTGCATGAGTTTTTACAAGTATTTCTTAAACTCATGATTTGAAAGATAAACCTAGCCTAACGTTTCATGTATGATTATTGGCATGTTCATATAACATGACCTCAAGTATTCAATAAATTTACATACCTAGTTCCTCGAGTTATGAATTTTAACAAGATTATATATTTTATGAAGATTCTTGGAAGAGGAACCCTAACATAGTGTTTCTTGAGGATTTTTGAGTATTGAAGTTTGGGGGGAGAATGAGAGGAGTTTTAATCGTGAAAACTGATTATTTAACCCTTCTAAGATGTTTTAAAGTCATTTAGATAGCTCCCTAATTAGGACTTAGGACAAAAATACCCTCATTTAAAATGAAATTGGAAAATTTTTACGTCGTACAGTTAACATGACGAACCATGGTTCAAACGACGGATCGTGGGTCAAACCGTCGAATTCTAGGCAAATTTCTAGCTCACTGAAAAATTTTGATGACTTCAAAGGATTGACGGACCGTCGTTCAAATGATGGATCGCCATTATGTGTTTCATTTTCTAGCGGACTAGAGTGTGATATGGTAAAATAGTCATAACTTTTTTCTCCGGACTCAGATAAATGAATGATCGGTGGACTTGAAAAGAAGACTTGAAGACCATTAATTTGGCGAGTTATGGGTCACGTAACTAAAAGGAGTGATCATTTGAAGTTGAACTTATTAAGAACTTATACGAAAACTCAATCCGTAAAGAAGCTTTTAACTCAACTTTGTGCTTGGGGTTTCTTGTGACCATAATTCATATCTAAAGCACCTACCACACTAGAGAATCAATATTAACACATGTGTACAATTAAAACCATCGGGTTTGGGCCTATATGCGTACGAAGAACGGTTCACATCTTAGCTTGAATTTGGGGGTGTTAGATAAAAGTACTAAAATATGAGGTAAATAATGAACAAATATATGCATTTTTGGTCAAACATCAATGATCATGTGGGTCGTTACATCCCTCCATTCAAATTTATGTGAAGTACTCGGATTTCGAGTGGCAAGCGTTATTCTTTGACTGCAATTTTGTCATATGTCTTTTAAATATTTTAAGTTATTAATTATTGTAACTTATAATACTTTTTGCATATTTTGCAAATATATAAATTTTATTTCGAAAAACTAAACCCTCCCATGTACAAATATACAATAAGTTTGAATCTTAAAACACAAAAAATATCATATAAATTAGGATAAAGTGAGTGTCAAATTTGACTATACGTTAATTTTTTGGGTCTCGTCTTCATTTCTAGTGTACGTTTAGCTAGGCCTTTTAGCTGTCAAAAACTTATAAATTTAATATCTAATTGAAAGGAGTTGTAACTAAGCCCTACAATCATAATTAATTTTGTTTTTAAAATTGTGTACTATCACTGATCTATCAACAGTTATTTTTTATATTAATAAAACTTCATTAATGTATTTTTTGAAACAATTGCGTGAAAAGGGACCCAATTCATGAACTTTTTCAGCTTTTAAATTGCATGCGTTATATCTCTAAATTTTATTTATTGCTCTAACCTATTTATAACCTTTAACCTTGACTTTGGAAAAGGTCATTTTAGACGAAACATTATTGTATTATCAAAAACAAACGAGTAAGCACAAATATTTTTATTTAGTATTTTTTTTAGTTTGTTTGTTTGTTATTGTGTGCCACTTTGCTTCTTAATATATGTCCTTCAACATTTACGAAATCTCCATTCTTTATACTTGAAATTGTAGGTCACAATTATCTTCTGATTGGTAATAGCAGCACTTATTACTGGATGCAATAGAGAAATTGTTATATTAATTATTCTTATAAATTTCTATTTAAGATTAGGAAAGAAAAAATAATTGAAGGAGCGATCTAAATTTTATTTATTGCTCTGACCTATTTATAACCTTTAACCTTGACTTTTGGAAAAGGTCAGTTTAGACCAAACATTATCTACTATCAAAAACAAAAGGGTAAGCACAAATTACTCTCCTTTTATTTTTTATTTAGTATTTTTTGAGTTTGTTTGTTTATTATTTGGTGCCACTTTTGCTTCTTAATATACTAGATAGAAAGGAGTTCGTGTTAGTACGGGCACACAATATATATTATTTATTATTATTTAGGCGATATCGATAGATTTTAGATAGTCAATTAATTTTTTATATGGTTTTTACATATTTTAAGTTGTTAACTATTGTGATTTAAAATATATTTTATGTAATTTTAAAATAATATATGTTATTCTCTCTGTCCCAATTTATGTGACATTGATATAATTTCGAGAGTGAACTAAATTTTATATATATCTTTTAAATATTTGAAGTTACTAACTATTGTGATTTATAGTATTTTTTCTTCTGTCCCAATTTATATGGCACTGATAAAATTTTGAGAGTCAATCAAATTTTTATGTCTTTTAAATATTTAAGTTGTTAATTATTGTAATTTATTACTTTTTTACGTAATTTTTTCAAATATATAACAGATTTAAAATATAAAATAAACAAATTAAAATGGATGTTACTCTCTCTATCCTAATTTATGTGACATTAATACAATTTCGAGAGTCAACTAAATCTTCTATATATCTTTTAAATATTTTAATTATTTACTTCTTTTCCGATTTACATGACACTGATAAAATTTTGAGAGTCAATTAATTTTTATGTCTTTTGAATATTTAAAGTTGTTAATTATTGTGATTTATATTACTTTTTAAAGTAATTTTTTAAATATTAACATATTAAAAAAATAAGATAAGCAAATTAAAATGAAGAAAATATAAAAAAAAATATCCAAGCAAACATATCAACCTGTTGCCTGCTTGAGCTGTTACAAGTCTCACTTACAGTTAAGTAGAATGTCTTTCAACATTTACCAACTCTCCATTCTTTATACTTGAAATTGTAGGTCACGGTTATCTTCTAGTTGGTAATGGCAGCACTTATTACTAGATGCAATAGAGAAATGATTGTGTTAATTATTCTAAATTTCTATTTAAAATTAGGAAAGGAAAAATAATTGAAGAAGCGAGGGTGAAGATACATATATATTTGGAAGTGGATAAAACAAATTGAAATGCTACTTTATCACCAAAATTGAAAAAAAATTATATTTTGAGTAAAAATGACCTTCAATGCAATTATAAACTTTTTAATGCCTTCATAAGTTAGACGCATAAGATATATCCATCACCATTGTTCACTTAATTAATCAATTGAACTGGTAATTTATTCATACGAGTGCACTTTCTGTTGATCTTATATTTCTAGTTTATATAAATTCTTAATAGTTGTGCTTTTGAAACTTCTTAAACGTTATTGGTTTTCTTCACAGGAAAAACAAATACAATAATGGCTTGTAATCAGATAATGACATTGGAGCAGATTTGTATGTTTTTGTTTATATTGTCTATGACATTAGTGAATGGTAGAATATACCCTCCATCAGTAGAAGATAATTGTGTCTGGGAGTGTGTAGATTATCTAATGGAAGCAGAAAGTCAGTACGATGTTCCTTTAAAGGTTTTAGAGAGCAGATGTAGAGATGGAGCAACAACATTTAAATGTGACGCCAAGATAAATTATGATGCGGACCATCCTGAGATTTCTAATTCCAAACCCTTAGATAATGTATCGTGTACTCCCCCGTAGTAAGATTACTTTGCATATATATTTGTTAATTTGAGAATAACTTTGTAATCTCATTTCAATAATAACACTATTACTTATAGATAAACTTAATATGATGCGGACCATCCTGAGATTTCTAATTCCAAACCCTTAGATAATGTATCGTGTGCTCCCCCGTAGTAAGATTACTTTGCATATATATATTTGTTAATTTGAGAATAACTTTGTAATCTCATTTCAATAATAACACTATTACTTATAGATAAACTTAATATGTTCAACATTATGATTCAGTTATTTTATAGCTCATGATCCATTATTAGTGGAACAATTTGTAATGTCCCAGAAAATCCATCACGATATTTTATTTTATATGTCAACTTTTGCTACAAACAACAAATAATTGTCACAATTTTTTTTTCCATATTTTAAATAGACTTTGTTCAAGCGTATGGTGAAAATTATTATATACGCTTAAAAATAAATGGAGTTAATAACATTCTACAGGTCCAAATTAAATATAATAATTCATATAATGATTGTATGTATAGTTACATTTAATATATCGCCAACACCAACAAAGAAGTCCACTAGTGAAAGAGGAGAGAGAAAGGACCAATTGAAGTCCCCGGTGACCAATCATGGTCCCTGGAGTGTTCCTATGTTAGCAGGACATTTCGTATGTTTGAACTGTTCCTAAAGCAGGAAGACTTTTAAAAAAGTTACAAAGCGGGTATAAGTTAAATGGTGACCCTAAAAGTGGGTATTTGTGCACTTTTCCCCAAAAGATCCTGATGAACAATGTTTACGCGTGCTTGCATTGAGTGGCCATGGAATGTTCGCTTTTCTACGACTAATAAATAAACTATTAATAAAAAAAAAGTTGGGGATAAGGAAGATGGGGCAGGTAATTATAAAATGGGAATTGAATCATCACGAACAAGATGAAAATTCAGGTAGTCAATCAATTGAGTTACTAAGATTTTTCGTATAAAATTGTTAATTAAAGCAATGTTATATAAGAAAAGCTCAAATGTGTGTTTTTTCGGAGGTGGGTTAAAGAAGGAGGAGGGGAGGTTTTTTTTTGTTTTTGTTAATATAAGAAGAGGTTTAATTAATTGTCAAAAGTATTATTTTGACAATTATTCTGAATTAATACATATCTGGGAATCCACAAACGATAATTTCTCTGAATTAATTTGTCAAATAATTATCGAACTTACAATTTTTCAATACAAAAGTCATTTAACTATTTTTGGTCATTATACAAAAGTTTCAAATCTCTCACAAACTAACTATTGCTGGAAAACTAACTAAATCTTACCAGAAAAACGCATAAGCAAACCAAACTACACATAAGCTCAAATACCATAGTTTAATTGTATTGGATGACATGTAGAAGAACAAAGCAGGGGATGATGTGAGACTATGTTTTCCAAGTGAAAATAATGGGAGTCGTATATTGTTGACGATCTGTAACACTTGTTACAATCAGTTTCGAACTAAGTTAAAATTTTCTTAACTTTGGCCTATTTTATTGAAAATAGAATCACCATCCAATTTAGAAAAATTACGAAACCATTTTTAAAGGAATCTATGAAAACCTTTAATCAAAACTAGAAAGGGGATTAGGCACCTCAAAATATCTGCAAATGTGGTTATCGGCGGATTAAAATATTTTGGTTAAAAAGATAACTTTGTTCTGAAAGGGAATTGTTGAAAGTTGTTTATTTAACACTTAATTATTTCATTAATTCAACTTGTGATTAACTTCATAAATCTGGTTATTTATGCAAAATGGCTATCACTTAAAACCTCGTAAAGTCTATGTAAATTTAATTTGTGTAACGATCGGTTCCGTCATTACTGAAAATATCTGCGATAAAGGTATATGAATCTCATTCATCATAGGTGATAGGATCAATTCCTTGGTATGTGAGTGCATTAGTTATACATTAAGGTCATACAATGCCTCTAGCACAAAGTTAAGTTGAAAGTGTCCTTACCGATTTAGTTCAGGGCTAAGTTTAAACTAAGGTCAACTTCAAACGAGAATGCCTCCTAGAATATAAGGAGTTATGGGGTCCAATACCCGCCAAAGTAAAGATCTCTGAGTCTTCTTTCCAACATAATCGACCGTTCGTTAATACACTTCCCGAGTAAAAAGCTATGACCGTTTTACCTAGCTGTTGACTTTTTATAACATTTTGATGGGATATATGTACCTACAACATTAATGTAAGAAACAAAGTAATATATGGCTCATTGAACTTTTTCCTGGCTTATTTACTTATCATTTTACTACTATTTATGTACATTTGTATAAAATATGAATAAAATATTTTTTTGAAAAAAAAACAAGCAGTTTGCTTATAAATAGAGAGCTGGTGGACACAAATTAACTCATTCATCTCCACTTCTAATTAAGTCTATTCATAAGCATTGTTTGCTAATTTCTCCATTCTAAAAACCTCCTTTCTTTTGCTTTTAAGAAGAAGAAGAAAAAGAAGATGATGATATTGTTACTGATAAAAAAAAGTCTTTTTTCATTAATTCACTGCGCTAGTAAAATATTTAGATTATACAATACATTTATTAACAGAAAACATAATTGCATACAAATCTATATGTTTACTAAGTAGTATTTCATAATTTCAACAGTATGCCTTGATGGGAGTCCACCCTCGTATCATCTGGATATGGGATATGGTACTGGACTATGCAGCTGGATCATCACCATTGAAGTTTGTTCCTTTAATTTTTTCTTCTTTTTATTTGTTTCTTATAATACGCTTTGTTAGCTCTGAAAAATCTTCATATATTGGCTATTTTCATATAATAAATAGTCAATTATGTACTGCAAAATACAATCATCTCCTATTAATGGAGGGTACATTTTACAATTTACTATGTTGTAGCCGTTATGAAGAAAAAAATATGTAATATTCAGTAACATTGGAATTAAGTTTCAAATGCAGCGTTTTCAAACTTAATATAAATTATAAATAGTGTATAAGAGATGTGCACTTAATTATGTGTACAAATTACAACTTCAATATAGATATTACCTGTCCTTCAACTTATTAACACTAAATAACATCTAAGAAAATCCTCTCGAGTATCTAACTTCGTCAATTGAACCCTAGCTAATCAATCAATCTATTCACTTAAATCGTGTCAAAGCTTTGTTATCTCTAACCTCCAGATTTAAATCTCATTCATTAATCTCTTAATGCTTCGAAGTGATGTCGCTCAACTAAAACCTAATCTCACCGTCTCTCCCGGGAACAACAAGATATAACGACACCATCAATTGTTGGCCTGTCAATTAACTACAATCATTGCATAGTTGAACAAATAGAGATAAAGAGAACTACGAGTACTAAATTATAGAAACGTAATAAGAATTCATCCTACAAAAAGTTTCATCAAACCTCTAGATAGAACACAATATTAAAAATCATCACCAACAATAGAAAATAGGAAGAAGAAAGGAAAAATTCATTGCCAATCTTTCGCATTGTTCCATGACGGCTCCTCACTCTCTCCTTAGGTGGAACCTCCTCAAAAGTCGTGTTTTAAAACTATTTATAGATGTAGAAAAAATTCCAAATGCCAAAAGAATTTTTTTTTCAAAAAAATCAGAATTCAAAATTGACCTGGCACGACACGGGCCTCGTAGCGTGGCCGTACGGCCAAATTTCCAGTGAACGAATTCTACTTGCTGCTTTCTCCTCCTCTTTGGTCTTCATATTTGTTTCCCCTCACAGCCTTTCTTTTAAATTTTATTAATTCTTTGCTTTAATTCATTCTGCTTTAATCAATACTCCAAAAATAATAATAAGTATTAAAATATGAGGTAAATAATGATTAAATATATGTATTTTTGATCAAATGTCAACGACTATACGGATCGTTATATCCCTCCATCCCAATTTATGTGAAGTATTCGGATTTTGAGTGTCAAGCGAATTATTCCTTGATTGTAATTTTTTCATTTCTTTTAAATATTTTAAGCTATTAATTATCATAATTTATAATACTTTTTGTGTATTTTGTAAATATATAAATTTTATCTCAAAAAACTAAAAACTCTCATGTACAAAATATACAACAAATTGAATCTTGTAACACAAAAAATATCACATAAATCCGAACAACAAAAAATATCAAGTTTGACTATACGTTCATTTTTGGGACATGTCTTCATTTCTAGTGTACGTTTAGCTAGGCCTTTCAGTTGTTAAAAACTAAATTTAATATCTTGTTGAAAGGAGCTATAACTAAGCTATACAATCATTTCTAATTTTGTTTTTTAAAAGTGTGTACTATTGCTGAACTATCAACAAATATTTTTCATATCAATGAAACTTCATTAATATATTTTCTGAAATATTTGCGTGAAAAGGGATCGAATTCATGAACTCTTTGGCATTTAAGTTATATGTGTTGCATCTCTAAATTTTATTTACTGCTCTAACCTATTTATAACCTTTAACCTTGACTTTTGACGAAAAGGTCATTTTAAACCAAACATTATTCCACTATCAAAAATAAAAGGGTAAGCACAAATACTTTTATTCTCCTTTTATCTTTTATTTAGTATTTTTTTGAGTTTGTTTGTTTGCTTATTATTGTGTGCCACTTTGCTTCTTAATACATGTCCTTCAACATTTACGAAATTTTCATTTTTTATACTTGAAATTGTAGGTGATAATTATCTTCTAATTATAATGGAAACACTAATTACTAGATGCAATAGAGAAATTATTATGTTAATTATTCTAAATTTCTATTTAAAATTAGGAAAGGAAAAATAATTGAAAAGGCGAGGGCGAAGATACATATACATTTGGGAGCGGGTAAAACAAAGTGAACTGCTACTCTAGCACCAAAATTGAAACGATTTTATATTTTGAGTAAAAAATGACCTTCAATGCAATTATAAACTTTTTAATACCTTCATAAGTTAGACGCATAATATACATCTATCACTATCGCTCACTTAATTAATCAATTGAAGTGGTAATTTATACATACGAGTGCAATTTCTGTTGATATTTTATTTCTAGTTTATATAATTTCTTAAAGTTGTACTTTTGAAACTTCTTAAACGTTATTAGATAATTGATTTTCTTCACATGAAGGTAAATACAATAATGGCTTGTAACCAGATAATGACATTGGAGCAGATTTGTATGTTTTTGTTTATATTGTCTATGACATTAGTAAATGGTAGAACATACCCTCCATCAGTAGAAGACAAATGTGTTTGGGAGTGTGTCGATTATTTAATAGAAGCAGAAGGCCAATACGATGTTCCTTCACAGATTTTAGAAAGAAGATTTAGAGATGGAGCAATAACATTTAAATGCAACGAAAAAAAAATATTATGATGAGGATCATCCTGAGATTTCTAATTCCAAACTCCTAGATAATGTATCGTGTGCTCACCCATAGTAAGATTACTTTGCATATATGTTTGTTACTTTGAGAATAACTTTGTAATCTCATTTCAATAATAACACTATTACTTATAGATAAGAATTAATGCAACGCATACAGAAAACTTAATATATTCAACATTATAATTCTCTTATTTTATAGCTCTTGATCAATTATTAGTGAAACAATCTGTAATGTCCCAAAAAATTCATCACGATATTTTATTTTATATGTTAACTTTTGCTACGAACAAATAACTATCACAATTTTATTTTATTTTTTCATATTTTAAATAAACCTTGTCCAAGCATATGACGTAAAAATTATTATATACGCTTAAAAATAAATGGAGTTAATAACATTCTACAAGTCCAAATTAAATAGAATAATTCATATAATGATTGTATGTATAGTTACATCTAATATATCGGCAACACCAACAAAGAAGTCCACTAGTGAAAGAGGAGAGAGAAAGGACCAATTGAAGTCCCCGGTGACCAATCATGGTCTCTGGAGTGTTCCTATGTTAGCAGGACATTTCGTATGTTTGAACAGTTCCTAAAGCAGGAAGACTTTTAAAAAAGTTACAAAGCGGAAATAAGTTCAATTGTCACGACCCAACCTACCAGGCCGTGCGGGCGCCTACCCTATGCACCTAGATAGACGAACCCTTACCACCCATCCAACAGGTAAATGCGAAAAAGCTCAAGTGTAACCATAAACCTTCATTTTTGATACATGAAAACCTTTACAAAATTTTCAGAAAAATAACGACTTAAAGAACTTGCGGAAAAACATTTATAATATGAGACAACCCTACCTAGAACCTAGTCTAAGTTGGTACAAGAGCTACTACAAGATGATACAAAGATGAAAAAGACACAACTCCCACCATAGAAACAAGAAGTAGGAGCTGCCGGAGAATCACTGCCATCCTGAACCTGTGAAACATCACCAACCCTGCAACCAGACTATACCCAAAAAGGTATAGCAAGAGTAAAATCAGTACAAACACACATACTGGTAGGCATCATCGGGTGACCCTAATTCACTCCTACCATCATATAGAATTCAAGATAAAACACATAAAATAAATACTTCACTCCTTTCAACATCACTTTTCTCAATCCCTGACATATAGGACTTCCCAAGTCTCACTTATCCCTAGACTTCTCAGGTCTCACCTGACATTAGACTTCTCAAATCACCTTAACCTTACCAATATCAATGTCCATGCCTGGACTATCATTCCCTTACCCAAGTCAATAGACTTGACTAGATATTCTGACTTAACCCGGCTAACTTCCCAACCATACCACTTATACCCATAGTATTATACCAGTGTCTGGACCCTTCAGGGACAATTATCCATCCTGGTTATAACAACCAAAAATTACAACCCCAGACTTTCAGTCTTACTACCAATTTACCAATCACATGAAAATCACCTAGCAACCATTGACACATTCAATGACAACAACGGAGCTACATCTAAATCCCTTTCTAATCACGAAACTCGGACCCTCTGAGGATCCTCTAACCACACCTAAGTGTTCAACAGGCTATCCGGTCTACACCAAGACTAACTCCTAGTTATCAACCACAACAATCCATGACCTCCATTAGTACACTCAATGATAACAGATTATGAACATATAACCTCTTTTTATATAGTTCGGACCCCTCCCCCTCCGGATTCCCTAACACATCTATGTGTTAACATGACAAACCCGATCATACTTTAAGATCAACTATAGCCAACATAATAACCTGGTCTACACCAAGACCAACTAATAACCAACATAATAACCCAATCTACACCAAGACCAACTATTAACCAACATAATGACCCAGTCTAAACCAAGATCAAACTAATAACCAACATAATAATTTGGTCTACACCAAGATCAATTAATAATCAACATAATAACCCGACCTACACCAAGACCAAACTATAGCCAACATAATAACTCGGTCTACACTAAGATCAACTAATAACCAACATAATAACTCAGTCTACACCAAGACCAACTAATAACTATCATAATAACTCGATCTACACCAAGACCAAACTAATAACCAACATAATGACCCTGTCTAAACCAAGATCAAACTAATAACCAATATAATAACCCGGTCTACACCAAAACCAATTAATAACCAACATAATAACCCGACCTACACCAAGACCAGACTGATAACCAATATAATAACCCAGCCTACACCAAGACCAAACTAATGACCAACATAATGACTAGGTCTCTCAAGGACCAAAATGTAATAACACAATTCATAAACATAGCTCGGTTCACTCATGGAACTAAATCAAATACACAATGCAATAAGTAAACCCGTACCAGGCGTGGTACCTGAGCCAATCAGTTAGTATCCCGTACCAGACATGGTCCCCGAGCCAACCGTTAGTATTTCCGTACTAGGCGTGGTACCCAAGCTAACCGTCAGTATTCCCGTACCGACGTGGTACCCGAGCCAACCGTTATTATTTCCGTACTAGACGTGGTACAGCCAACCGAATGTCACACAAAAATCCAACAGTCACAAACAATGAACAATCAACTTGTAAACCAATCAAGCAACATACACAGTTCAATTCACCAGACTGTTAAACATGACCTTTGGAAATTACTAAATCGTTCCTAAGTAATGCAACCATCATACAATTACTTAGATAAGAGTACACAAATATACAAGGTATACAAGAATCAATAACTATCACCTACCCAATTCCGGGTACATAACGAACCATTAAAACCCATCTGGAGACTAACCCTGAATCACTCCTTTTTAAACATGCCATTAGATACCTTTGTTCCTGACCCTCCTCCTAGGACCGAGATACAATATGGGAAAACCTCCCCTAGTCTTAGAACACATCCATTACAATATTCTAATTATACCAATTCATTTTCTGGAACTTTCATTTCTTGCACATTAGTTAATTACCCCTTTCGGTTGCCCGAACCTTCCCAACATTCTAGCCCCTGAATTTCATTAGCAGAACCATACCAAGATAAGTATACACCCAGAATATCACAATGCATTATCAAAAATCCACTATTTCTAGTTCAACCAAACAACCCAACAACTTTCCTCCAGACTCCGTGCCCGAAGTCCTAAAACATGGATTCTCCCTTTCATTCTACACAATAAATAGGAAATAAAAGCGGTCAATCTACTCTGTGAAGAAATCCTAGCCTACCTGGATGCTGAGCAGCTGCTCCATGCCTTTTCTGGCTCCGTAAAGGCGTTCCTTGATGGATGACAGGACCGAAATCCATGGTTTGACATCCTTTCAGCCAGAATCCCTCCTCCCTATGGCTCCCAAGCTTTGGAGCAGCCTAGGAGAATTTTTGGAGTAACCCCCATCTGTTTTTGACTAAAGAAGGGAGAATAGAATTATAAAACTCATTTCTGGGCTTTCTGGTTCCGTCATTCCGCTATAGCGGACTGCCAACCGCTACGACGGTACCGCTATAGCGACCTAAATTCTGCTACAACGGACTCAACTTTTCAGCACGGACAGTCTTCATTAAAACAGTCATAACTTTTTACTCGGGAAGCGGATTGACAAATGGTTGGTGGCGTTGGAAAGAGAACTCAGAGATCTTTAATTTGGTGGTTATTGGGACCCCTAACTTCTTATATTCTAGGAGGAATGCATGTTTGAATTTGACTCTAGTTTGAACTTAGCCCGAAACTAAATCGGTAAGGAAACTTTCAACTTAACTTTGTGCTGGGAGTATTGTATGACCTTAGTACATACCAAATGTACTCTCATACTGAAGAATTAATCCTAACTCTTATTACGAACGAGAAACACCTTCCTTGATCACAAATATTTTCAGTAACGACGGTACATGTCGTTACATAAATGGTGACCCCAAAAGTGGGTATTTGTGCACTTTTCCCCAAAAGATCCCGATGAACCATGTTTACGTGTGCTTGCATTGAGTGGCCATGGAATGTTCACTTTTCTACAACTAATAAATAAAATATTAATAAAAAAAATTGTGGTTAAGAAAAATGGGGAGGAAATTATAAAATGGGAATTTAATTGTCACCAACAAGGTGAAAAATTTAGATAGTCAATCAACAAAGCTACTAAGATTTCTCGTATAAAAAATGTTAAAGCTCAAATGTGCATTTATTCGGAGGTGAGTTAAAGAAAGGAGGAGGGGAGGGGCCAGGGGGGGGTTTCTCTTATTAATAAGAGGGAGTTGGGGGCAAGCAGGCACGTCTCCGTTGACGTACCTGCTTCCTCGTAAGGGCAGTTTTGTCATTTTATGTGTTTTTGTACATTTTCAATTTTCACTTAGGCTACATCTTTTAATTTAAAAATTCATACCTTTTAGTTATAGCTTTTACTACTCTAAATGCCGATGATATTTGTGTAAATTTTATTATTACTTTGAGTACAAAAAATCAATAATTGATAAAAAAATATTTCAATTATGGACATCTCAGTGGATCCCGTCACATACTTTAGATTAAAAATTAAAATTATTTAATCAACACCACTTAAATTTTATCATTGTTAATAATATTTATCATGTATTTATTTTTCTCAAATGGGTCTTTCTTCCGCAAATGTTTTATTGAATATTCTCATGATGTTATGTTAAGGGGTCTCCTCGAGCCTTCATTGGTCTGGAGTGCCCATTACATCCAGAGCTTGGTCTCGGGGCATGAAAAATTTGGTATCAGAGCATGGTTCATGGTCCCAGGGTGTCTACGAAGCCGTGTCCAGTAGAGTCTTGCTTATGGGTGTGTTGTGCACCATACTTATAATCAGGAGGCTATAGGGCATTTAGGAAATGTTTCCCATTCTTTCATACTCCAGATCGTTCGAAAGTGTTGTCTATAAGAAACTTATCCAGATTCCTACTCTGCTCTAACTCTGCTGGCTATGCCTTATTTTTGAGGTGATAGAAGTACAAATCTCAGACTTCTTATGATGTAATCCTGTCTAAAATTCAAAAAGTTATGAAACTGCACAAGGACTTGAGAGGAGTCCATTAGTGCTCCAAAGTCTAAAATTCTAAGTGTAAACCCTATCTTTATGAATCATGCATTTGAGCCAAGGTCAAATGTGTTTTCAGACCCTTTCAAAACTTTGTTGCAGCTGTCACGCTCAAGGGGGGAAAGGTATGTATACGAGTGTTGGGATAGTATTTTCACCTGAGAGAAAGAATAAACTAAGGTATGATGAGATGAGTAGTGAGATGATCCCAAGGCCCGAGAAATATGGAGTCATGAATTTAAGAGCCAGAGAGTGCGGGTTGTAAGAGATCGAAAAACGTAGATAGAGTATTGTACCCACTAATTAAGTGATAGAGGTGGTATGCCTGTATGTTGTGGGTTTCAGTTTAGAAAGATTAGCAGAATTTATGAAAATTAGTAGAAGTGGAGTGGTTAGTTAAGATGTTCTTTTTAATTATTTGAAATAGGGAGGGAGCCTATAGTGGCTTGTTATTATAGTAGTATAGACCAATTATAGGTTGTGGATATAAGGATAGAGTGATCACGAGTTGTAAATTTAGGCTTCAATTTAAGAAATTCGAAGAGGGAGACTTAGTGATGTTTATAAGACTTTGGAGATAGTTTAGATGTAGGCGTGGATAAGTAGGTGTGATGTGAGAAACAATAGCATACTAATGGGCTGTAATGGGTTATATTGTAAGATTAAGATCGACTATCCTTATCATATGATTTTAGTAGGCCCGGAGTTTCTTGAATTTTATCTAGTAGTTGTGAGCCATTACAGTAGGTGAGAAGATGTGTTATGAATGTTAAGGTGCAGTGGTAATGTTGTGAGGGAGATTGTGCTTGTAAGCCATAGTTATGTTGAAGAAGAAATTAAGATTGACCACTGTCAAAGTTTTGGTGGATTAGTGTTTCTTGATTATTATTTTTTTCTCCTAGAAGCTGTAAGCCCGAATAGCATGCTAAAATGATGTTAACTTTACCTAGTGTTATACACTAAATTTGAGTCAGGAGATGATCATTAAGGTAGAAAGAATTATAGTTGGGGATGATAATATTACTTTTATGAGACTGATCTAGTAGGCTTGACATGGTGCATGAGAGGGCTATTGTTGATAACTTAGGGAAGGTTTGAATTTGCAAGCATGATATATTCATGAGAACTAGTGTTGAAGCAGTGAATTGTGGCTAAGTCATTAGACGAATAAGATCCCTAAACTTATAAAAACAAGTTGTACCTGAGGTAATAAGTTTTTAGATGAGGTTGTAAGTTGTTAAGTGCTAGGTGCTCCTGATTTGTTGAATCTCTTAGTATAATTTTAAGATTTGTTGAATTGGGAGGATATGAGGTTAGAAAAATACTATTAGATTAAGGAATGAAGAGTAGATTTTTAAGTATTAGAGAGCGTGGATGTGTGCGCCCAATAGAGCTAAGCTTTGATATTTCGACTATAGGGGTTGGAGTAAGTTAAGAATAGTGTCTCTGAAGGGATTGGCTTAGACAGGAGTTGGTAATTTTTCCAAGTGTAATATCTGGATGGGACTGGTATTCATGTGTATAGTGATACCCCGTAGTGCCGCGTGTTGTACTTATAGATCTTTTTACAACATAGGTCAGCAGGCCTAAGATAGTGACCTTTGCGCTAAGGGGGAGATGATGAGGTGTTGAATCAAGAAAAGTCTCAAGTTTCTAGTTGTGATGAGTTTCAAAAGAGGGTTATGATATGTGCTATAGCAACCCATTCTTATTCTAGCATATTCCTTATACTTCAACTTAAGAGGACACTCTACCCATATCTTATGCCTTTGAACTATGTCTATGTCTGAGGGTCGAATTTTTCAATGTAATCTCTTGTCAATGCTCTGTCCTTTGAAATGGAAGCAATAACGTCTCTCAACGGTGTAAATCATTCTCTAAGGTTCTAGGGATCCAAGGTCTATGTTATGATGCTCATGATCCATGAACCCATATCTCACACTATGCTCAGTCCTATAAAATTCAAGCTTCATTATATGCCCAAAATGGCTATTGAAATCATGCTACATCATGTACATGCTCAGATCAGACTTTTTGAAAGATTCGTGCTTTTGATTTTCTTTCTCTAAGCCCTGTGTACGTCCACTCTGGATAGTTATGGATGGTTATGGTATGTCTATACTCAGAATAACCCTCAGTTTACATCTTGTGTATTCAAAATATGAAGTACCCTTGCTCATCGCACCGGGTTCTCCAGATCTCATCTTGAGTGACAAGGTCACGTTAAGTATAATTTTATATCAAATCACATCCTTGTATCTCCAATGTTCATGCTCTTGTTAAAGATGTTCATTTCATACTCCATGTTTATGGTCAAGAATTAGGCCTTTATTTGCAGTTCATGCTCTCAATCTATTCCTTCAGAAACGTTTATCTTATGTCGAGGCAACTGTCTGTAAAGGAAGATAAGTCGTGGTCTATATGGAAGGTAGTAGATGTTTCCTTTTTAGTGGTGGCTGCGTGTGATTGTGTCACCTAAGTTGTTAAGTGTGGATGAGGTGCGAGATGAGGATTAATTATGTGAAATAGTTAGAGGGGAATATATGATGTGTCTCCATGTAGAAGTTCAAGAATTGTTGATTATGGGGATGCTTGAGAGAATTCTTTGATAGTTTAGCTACTTATAAATCGGGAAGAGAATATAGTAATAGGCTTGAATGTGATGTTGGATACATGTGGGCGATTTCTTCTTGTGGCAAATGACTTCTTGTTAAAAGCTTGAGCTTGATTAATTAAGGTGATAGGGAGAAGTAGTATTCTTGGAGGATAAATCTACATGTCAAAAGAGACTTTGACGAGTTTAGAATGAACCTAAGGGCTGATCACGTTTAGGGAAGCAGGTTCCTAAAGGGGTTTGGCGTAAAAAAAATCTCAAAATTCAGCAAGTTAGGCTTGAACGGGGAGAGAGAAAGATGTTAGATGCAGACTTTAGTAGCTATACGCGCCAATGTGAAAAATTTCAAGTCGTAAGTGGTGATGTGTAGTATTCAGAGGAGGTTATATAGTTGAAAAGTGTTGCTAAATCTAAGGGTTATTATCCATATAATTTAAGGTGGGGATACTTCTATTCATACGTCTAGCAAGACCTTATTTCATGCCATGTATCAATCTCAATCCATGCTTATGATTTCCAAAATTTCATGCCTTACATTAGTATGATCATGTTCCGCAAAGCTTATGTCCTAGATCATGTCTATGCCAAGTCTCATGTGTCTCATGATTCCTACTCACACGATTTTGCTTGATGTTGTCATAGACCGCCTCTTGATGTCTCTCTGTATTTGTTTAAAAGAGAATTCTTAATGTGAAGTTATAGACTTTACTTCCTTACTTGTATAGCTTCAATAAGACCCTATCCATCATTCGAGGACGAATGATCCCAAGGGGGAGATATTGTAACACCCCAAGTTTTTTGGGCTAAGATTTAAAACCGTTCTAAGTATGTAGTTGTTACATTCCGCATCTCTTGAATTTTTTAAGTGTTAAGTGGTGCTCGTCTATGGTCTTGCAAAGCAAGTAAGCTAGAGTCCCAAGGCAATTTTGTACAAGATAACACAGTGAAGCAAGGCCAAAAGAGTGCGTGAGCGCGTGTGTCTACGCGCACAGGCAAGGCAGTGCACGCTGCTGGGCACGCAAAGCGTCCTCCTTAGCGTGCGATCCTTGCAAACCTCCTCTTAGTGCGTTTTTGGGTCTGTAAAGGCCCTTGAAGGGAAATTTCGTCCCTCCAACTTTTTCCTTACCCTAAATTGATTAAAAACCCTTCTCCCCATCAGAATTTTCATACGCTACTTTCCTCTCCTCTCATCCTGTCCAAGTCAAGAAGCAAGAACACCTAGGGTTCAAGGTTCCTATGGTCAAACTCAAGCATTTCATAAATTTCTCTCCGTCAAAAGGTATGTTGAACAATCCTCTTTCAACTAAATCTATTATGGGTTGATTTCTTAACTATGAAAGCAGTTTTATACGAGTCTTGAATGTGGGTTGTTGAATGGTTTTCGAAAGGAAGATTTATATAAAGTTTGCAAACCCATGCTTATGAAATTACTCTTTGGTTATGAATTTCTTTGAGAATTGAAGATTTTTATTGGTAATGCGAAACCCTATTATTATGAAAAGCTTTTGGGGCAGATCTAAAGTCATGATTCTTTTGTAAATTATTTTACTATTTAAATCTTGGCTTTTGATGAAAAAGGAAAAGGATTTCTACATCCCTCGGTTTTGAAAGTGTTGTTTATGAATTATGAAATCTTCAACCTTTGAGGGATATGATAAATGTGCTTAAATTCTTTTAAATGATGGGACTAATGATGTACGAATTTATGTAATGTTTATGGCATGATATGTATGGCTTGCAAGTCTTGGTATGACGATACCAAAGTTATAAATGCCTTAAGAATGTTAAGAGTCCCAAACGAATGATTTTTGTTAAATGTTTGAAATGGTAAAAATATGGGCTTAAGAGGATTAGATGGTTAACCGAGAAGGTGTGAGTCGAACGGGGCTTCACACTTGAAACCGTATTTTGCTGACATGGGTATGAGTCAAACGGGGCTCTTCCCTCTGAGTCAAATTGGGCTCCCTACTGTACGCTTGATTTGTTCAGCTGTATGCAGTCATGAGGTAATTATGATATGATGCTATGATCCTTGCGACAAACTTGGATTGGAGGCTCAGCCGATCGAGCGATGGTCGAACCCACATAGCCCGTGGTGAAACAAATGTCGGTGATACCATCTAGTCCAAAAATAATATATCCATGTGAATGTCATATTTGTGATTCGAAATTGCCCCATATTCTATGTTTATGATATATGTTATATTTTGACTTGCTTTATAAATTATGATGTCCCTTCCCCTGGGTTGTATGCTAGTACTCGTCATACTGACTGTCCTTGGACGCTACATCGTTTCATGATGTAGGTTCCAATCCACTTTTTCATGGTACTGTGCAGCATTAGGATCATTCGGGACAATGTCAGCAAGTGGTGAGCCTCCATCTTTCGGAAGGCGATTTACATCTTTATTTTGACTCTGATTTTTAGTTTTATGGTATTATCGGGGTCATGTCCCGGCATTGATGTTTCATTCTTATGTTAGAGACTTCGTAGACCTATGTAGATGTAGTTTAAGCATTTTATTCCCAATGCTTGGTAAACTCTTGAAATATATTTTTAGATGATTTTCTCAAATGGGTCTTTCTTCCTCAAATATTTTATTGAACATGCTCATGATGTTATGCTAAGGGGTCTCTTCGAGCCTTCATTGGTCTGGGGTGCCCGTTACATCCAGGGCCTTGTCTCGGGGAGTGACATAAAGGGGAAATACTAAATAGAGGCTCTTTTGAGTAGTATTTATACTTGTCCTCTCTATATATAGAGAGAAAAAAAGACTTTTTTTCATTGTCCAAGAATTTTCTTAAAAACAAACATAGGTTTTTTTATTTCAGTCATTCAAATCATCTATAAGAAATTGAACATGATTGTTGCAACTGTTCCTTCCTAGTCACCATAAAAAAATAGTTTAATAATGATTTGCCCTCTGTATATGCTCTCCAGGCGCACGTTAGCCTAACCTGCACCCACCGTGTTTTTGCCATGGCCAGAGGACATGGTCGGGGTAGAGGAAGAGGAAGACAATGATAGTCACTAACTCACTCAGTACCCCTCCAACAGGACTCACTGAAGATCAGCTAGTGATGCCCCCATTTAATGGAACAATATAGTGGGGCAAAAGAGGCATCATTAAGTTTTTCCATGGTCTCTAAGGTGCTAAATCTAAGTAATCTTTCGTCGACAGAGCCAAAAAGAGATCCTTAAAAGGGTAAATCTCCAGCTATCTTACCTAAGGACCCAGATCCAGAACTACAGAGTGACAGTCATGCAGAGAAACCCTGGGTAAGCCTCATTTTTGGTAATCGCAATGTCAAAAATGGAATTACCCTATCGTATATACCTCCTACTATTGTTGAGGGTAACATTGTGGTCAAATCGGAGAAATCAGAGGTGGAAAAGGAGGCTGAGAAATGGAAAAGTGCTTTAATTGTTTATGTAATTGGGGAATGTCCGGGGTATAATACGATGGATCGATACATTACCCAGACATGGAAAGTTGTGGCTCACCCAGAACTCTACTACCATGAAGAGGGCTATTTTGTTGTTAAATTCCTATCTATGAAGGATATGAGAACAATCCTTGCATCTTGTCCTTATACGATGCACAACAAGCCCCTGATTCTCAAGCCATGGTCTCCTTCTTTCACCTTGCAAGAGGAATTTCTCACAGACATACCCTTATGGATCAGATTCCCCAATTTACCTATGAGCTATTGGGGCAGTGATTCTCTCAGCCGGATTGCTAGCGCCATTGGAACCCCTTTATTTGCGGATGAATGCATGAGTAAACAATTAAGGATATCATTTGCCAGAGTTTTAATTGAAGTGAATATTACGAAACCCTTGCCCTTTATAGTTACTATTTGTGACCCCATGGAGGGTCAATTTGAACAGCCAATAAGCTATGATTGGAAGTCGGAGTTTTATGACAAATGCTTAAAAGATAGGCCACATTTGTGTTGATCAGCCTACTCAGGAGGAGGACAACTTTGCTCGTCCAAGAAAAAGAAGACGGGCCAGAAGATTCCCTGAAAGGAAAAAACAAAGACAAGAGACACCAAATATAATTCACACCTGGCAAGTGAAAGTTGATGGCCAAGGAGAGCAAACTGAGCCTCACATTTTAGTTGTACATGATCCTGTAGAGATACTAATTAATGAACAACACCCTCAGTCTGGAAATGATTTTAATGCAGGCAGAAAATTTTCCCATGATAGACCAGGTACAAGAAATCCCATATCCCAGAGCCCAAATATAAATTGTATTGTTGAGTTTCCTTTGTTAGGAACTACTCCACTCAAAATGGATTTGCTGTGTTGAATAGAGAAATACCTGTGGAAACTAATTCATCACCTGTCTTACCAGGTGCTACCCCTTCATCCCAATGACTTGGTTAATTTGGAATGTACGGGGGATGAACAAGAGATATAAGCAAAAGGAACTGAGGCAATATATGAGTTTAAAGCAAGTCAAAGCAGCTGGACTACTAGAAACCAAGGTGAAGGAACCTAAAGCGAATACAATCTACAACGCAATATCTCCTGGATGAAAAAACATAGGAAATTATAATACCGCTACAAATGGAAAAATATGACTTCTTTTGGATGATAATACTTATCTTATAGATGTTTTGAGAGTTGATCCCAAGTTGATTCATGCTAGAGTTATGCATAGGACTAACGAATCTACATGTGAGCTGTCTTTAATTTACGGCTATAATATTATAGATCAAAGGAAGCACTTATGGAACTCCTTAGCTGATCTTGGTTAACACATCATCACTCCATGGCTTGTTTGTGAAGACTTTAATGCGATGTTATCTCCACAAGACAGGTTGATGGGTAATCCAATTACCTCAGCTGAGATCCAAGATTTCTCCGATTGCATCCATTCTCTATTATTGACTGAAATTTCATGGAGGGGTAACTACTACACGTGGAGAAACAAATAACAAAGTGTGGATAGGGTGTGTAGTAGGCTAGATAGGGCTTTTGGGAATGACGAATGGATGATTAAATGGGGCCACCTCAGCCTGGAGTATGATCTTCCTAGTTTCTCAGATCACTCTCCAATGCTAATGAGTTTAGAAATTATGATTGGTCTGGCAATATTCCATTTCGATTCTTCAATGTTTGGGCAACTCACAACTCTTTCACCCCACCCTTTAGTAGAGAATCACTGACAGCATCCTCTAGATAATGGGCCAATGAAAGACATCTGGTTAAAGTTGAAGACTCTCAAACCTCACCTCAAATAATTAAATGTAGAGGAATTCAAAGGGATCTCACAAAGACTAGATTCTGCCAGAAATGAGTTGAAGATCATTCAAAGATAGATGGAAACACAATATACTGAGGAGCTGGCTAATAAAGAAAACACGACTTTGCTACAAATAAAAAAAGGGAGTATGATAGAAAAAAATGTTATCCAACAAAAATCCTGGGATAACTGGATCAAACCAGGGGATTCTAACACTAAATGCTTCTCGACAATTTCGAAAGAGAGAACTCACAGGAAGCAGTTGTTGGAACTCACTTCTATTTCTGGTGCTAAGCTGACTGACCCTAAGGCAATACAAGAGGAAATTCTAAAGTTCTACAAAGGATTGATGGGGTCTGCTTCACACTCCTTACCTGCTGTGAATAGAGCAAAAATGAAAAATGGTCCTACTTTATCCCATGCACAACAGATAACCTTATGCGCCCCTATTTCGGATGGAGAGATATGGAATAGTCTAAACTTCATTAGAGAAAACAAATCCCCTGGAGTGGTTGAGTATAATGCATGCTTCTTCAAGAAAGCATGGCCGGTGATAAAGCATGAAGTCATTCAAGCTGTACAATATTTCTTCATAATAGGAAAGTTGTACAAGGCTATTAATTGCGCCTCTATTACCCTTATCCCTAAAGTTGCTTGTCCATTGATGGTAAAAGACTTCCGACCTATAGCATGTTGTATAGTGCTATATAATATTATTTGAAAGATATTGGCAAACAGAATCCAACAAGTAATTGCATCTGTCATATTTGATTCTCAATCGAGATTCATTCCGGGTAGAAAAGTGTCTGATAATGTACTATTAGCCCATGATCTTGTTAAAGCATATATAAGAAAAAACACCTCTCCAAGATATATGATCAAGATAGATCTCAAGAAAGTGTATGACTCAATTGAATGGTCCTTCCTAAAATAGGTGATAGAGGTCTTGGCATTTCCTACCAAGTTCATACACTAGGTGATGGTATGTGTTCAAAGTGTTAGCTACTCTATCTTGCTGAATGGAGAGCCATTAGAACTATTTGTCGCTGCCAAAGGCTTGAGGCAAGGTGACCCAATATCACCTTTCCTTTTTGCTTTAGGGATGGAATATCTCAGTAGACTTCTTTTCAGCCTTAGAGTAATGGAGGGCTTCAATTATCATCCTAGATGCTCCAAGCAAGGCATATCCCACCTCTGTTTTGCTGATGAATTGCTCCTTTTTGCTAGAGGAGATCTTTGTTATGTTGCTTGCCTCCAATTGTGCTGTAATCAATTCTCCACAGCGTCAGGCCTTCAAGCTAACATGGATAAGAGTAGTGTATACTTTGGAGATGTCTCTCAGGACAACAGAAACCTGATTCTGCAAAAGCTGGGATTTACTCAAGGGGAGCTCCCCTTCAAGTATCTTGGAATTCCTCTGGCCACGAAGAAACTATCATTAATCCAGTGGCAACCTCTGATTGAGAAAATGGTGTCAAAAATATTTTCATAGACATCTCAGAAATTGTCGTATGCTGGAAGGATCCAACTTGTACAAAATGTGTTGTTTGGTATACAAGCTTACTGGGCTCAAATATTTCTCCTCCCTGCTAAAGTTATTAGCACAATCGAAGCCTATTGTAGGAGCTATATCTGGTCTGGGACTAATGTGATCACCAAATAAGTTCTTGTTGCTTGGGATAGGCTTTTCTCACCTAAATGTGTAGGTGGCTTGAATGTCATAAACTTACAGCTATGGAACAAGTCTGCCCTTGCAAAGAATTTCTGGGATCTTGCACACAAGCTGGACAAGCTATGGATTCGTTGGGTACATGCCTACTATATAAAGGAACAACATGCAGAATGGATGGTTATTCCTCAACAGGCCTGCTGGATGCTTAAGAAAGTCATGGAATCAAGAGAGTATATCCCACTTGACAATATGGATAACGGTAGCGAAAAGAGTCTAATCAAACGAATATACCTATCCTTGCTTGAAAATGGCGATAGGGTACCATGGAAATGCCTATTGTACAAAAATGATGCTCGACCCAAGACTTTGTTCACAACCTGGCTCTATGTACAAAACAGGCTACTAACCAAAGAAAGATTGGCTAAATGGAGGATACCAGTGGATACTACTTGTGTTTTCTGTCAGGAACCTATTGAGAATAGAGAACACCTTTTTATTCATTGTATATTGGCCAAGAACCTATGGCAAAGGCTGGCTGTGTGGATCCAAGTTCAACCCCCACATGTGGCGTACATGGGACCAATAACTAAAATGGATCATTACTAGAGCCAAGGGCAGATCTAAGGCTGCACAAATCTTTAAACTGATTCACACCGAGAATGTCCATGCTATTTGGTTAGAAAGGAACCAATGTCTATTTGAGAAGAAAAGCGGAGACATTGAAAGCATTGCCAGACAGATTGCTTGTGTATGCAATTTTTGAGCTATGAATGAAGCAAAGGCACTGCTCCAAAATTTACCATTCTAATTTAACATGAGCCTGTCTATAGAACTGAGGTAGCTGGGGACTAGATTATCATCTTTATAGTTGTATGCAACAAGCTAGGAAACTCTCCCTTGGAGGGGTGCCTACTTAGCTGCTACTGTCTAGATGGTTGAGGTAGACTAGCTTAATTTCTTATTCTGAGACAAGAAAGAAGAGTTATACTTTGTTGTGGCTTTGTAAATCCCATTTTTTGGTTGTTAATACAACTGTTAGTTACCAAAAGAAACTGTTCATTCCTTAATTTTACAATAATAGATTTTTAAAGTTGGCGGATTTTTTTTACTATAATTTTATTGTTGTCGGTATTGACATGTAGAATGGGACTCTATATTTATTGTAATGACCTGATCCATCATTATTCTACAAATCACAATATCGCAAATTTCGGGAGCGATTAAAATACGTTTTGAATTAAGTGGGGTTGACGTGACAGAAAATTTTAGATTTTAAAATTCGTCCTGGCTGACATCACTCTGCTATAGTGGAATTTATTCCACTACAGTGCTAACGTTGTAGCGGACGGCTGTCTGCTATAGCGGAATGACAGGAGGCAGTATCTTAATTACGCGATTTTAATAAATAGATTTTTTCTCCTCAGTTGGAAAAGATACGAGGGCGTCTCCAAACACCCTCCTAGACTGCTTCAAAACATGGGAGCCATGGGGATGAGGGATTCTGGCTAAACGGGAGCAAAACCATGGATTTCAGACTCATCATCCGTCAGGGAACGCCTTCACAAAGCTAGAAAATGTGTTGTACAACGGCTTGGCATCCAGGTAGACTAGGTTTTCTTTACATTGAGTAGATATTGACCTGCTTTCATTTCGTATTATCGTATAGATGAAAAGGAGAAACCATGTTTAGGCCTTCGGGCATGGAGTCTGGAGGAGTATTTTTTTTGACTGGATTGAAATAGAAATTAATGGGGTTGGGATGATGTATTGCCATAATTCGGGTTGCTCATAATTTTTATGTGATGTGTGATGCTAGGATCCAAGGACTAGACTGTTGGGGAAGGTTCGGGGAACTGGAAATGCCTTGAGTAATGAAATGTCTAGTTAGAGGGAGTTTCAGAAATGAATTGTGAGATAGAATAACATCTTCTGCTGCCATCTCTTGAAGTCGATGCCCATAAATTTTTCTGATTTTTCTGTCATGCCCCAAATCGGAAGAACGGACAAGAACCGTATGGCCACCTGATGAGAGTGATCTATGATAAATACAAAGTCACCAACCAATAAATGAGCGAAAAACTAACATATGATGCATATATATATCATGGAGTCATTTGAACAAAAACTGTACAATGTGACACTAGATAATGTCTAGGAAGCCTCAAAAAGGTACAAAATGTTATACTACTAATAACTAGTCGGGATAGGCCCCGATATACCCAACTAAAGATCTATATATAATCTGGCTCCAGATAGAGATGAAGCTAACCAAAATATCAACTGAAGGTAGCAAAAGAACCTAAAGCGGGTGTCTTCTCCCCTGTGAACCTGACCCTGTATTTATAAGAAAATACAGTGCTCCGAACGTAGGGACATCAGTACATATACAATATGTACTGGTATGTAAAGCAGATATAATAACAAGTAGACATATATGGGAGCTCATATGAATCAAATATCAAACGAAAGAATTATGAGCATACAAGTAATAGAGGTATGATATGAAACTATAACCTATGCACGAACCTTACTAGTTCTTCATATTACGTTCAAAGAAGCGTTCATTATAATATAGCCCATATGGCTTGCCTAGGTGATGTACTTACACTATATTTAATACAAATGATCATGTGATGGCCTACCGAAGGCGATCCAAGTCACGTGTGAAGCATATGTTGCTCAAGTACTCATTGCAATGATTTTACACATATCACTATAATTACGGTCTGATGCGAGGTACGCCATTTTGAGGGCTCACTATAAGGGTCTGCCCGCAGGTCACATATGCCATGTATTAGCTCGAGTCAGGAAAAATTAGTGCATGACATTCCCACTGGCTCTAAATACAAATAATTCCACAATGGCTGGTACGCCATAATATTCGGGCTCACTATAAGGGTCTGGTCTCAATCCTGTGCACAGAATAGCGTCCTGCGGGTGTGTCAAGTAGAACCTATGAATACCCTTCCGTCACTAACTTTTATCAAGTAATGCCCTTAAAGGCTTATGATATATAATTTACGATAACAATCATTCAACTATTCAAGTAAGATCTCTATATGATACCTAACTTACTGAATATGATATCACTATCCAAATAGTAGTTCTTAATTTAACGTATGGTCATATCAAATAGGTTATCACATAAGCTAGTGTAATTATGCTATGGCCATTTATTTCATTTATAATATGTGACACATATATAAGACCACATCGTGTGAATTCTAAGAATCTCAAGTAAAGACACTTACAGTCATGTGAAATATTAAGAAAGTTGACGCGAAGGGAGTAATAAGAGTACATATAAGCTTTAATAATTAAATAAGGGAATGACGCATAAAGCAACTAAAAACTTTATTTTCATTTTTCATGTAGGCTATTTGACCTTTATAGAGGGAACATGTGACATAGGGCGGTGCCTTATGGCGAAAGAAGTTTTAGCTTCACATACCTCAGGTGCTTTCCTAGCTAGTAGTGGTACCACGAGTTTCCAACAATCAAACACCTCGTGTAGCCCCTACGCGATCAACCCAATCAACTACATACACAAAACATATATGTATTCATCAATAACCTGTAGGTTCACCTAACAATTCATTCCAATATTTTCCACTTACACCCAAGGTTTAATCAAACTCCTTAATCATAGTTTGGAGTGAATTTCTTATTTTCCAACTTATAAAATTCGATATTAAATCTGCCCATCAATAGCAACACCCCAAAACTCTATTTTTCTCATAATTTTATCTTTTTCCCTTTTCAAGAACCCCAATAATGAAGACCCATTTCAATAGCTAATAAAAATTAAAATTAAATATCCTCAAATAGTTATCCATAATCATACTCAAAAGTGAGGTAACGAATTTACCTTTTAGAATTCAAATCCCAACTTTAGCTCTTGAAGATTCCTTGAATCTATCCCAAAATTCTCTTAATTTATGCTTCTTGAAGGTGTGGGTATAACTTTCCCCTTTCACCTCTCCCCCTTGCTCCAAATTTTTCTCTTCAATGGAGTTAAAAGAAAGAAAGAAGAAGGGATAGAGAAATGAGGTTAAAAGTAGTACTACTGCTGCTACGTTTTTTTTTCCAGCAACCAAGATGCCCCTTTTCTCTTAATTGTTACTTCCAAATGAAGAAGACTATGAAATTAAAGTACTATACTAGTACCTGTACGTTTCCCCCCAACTTCTCATTAACTTCCTTTCCTTTTATTTCTATTCCTTTTGTCCCTGCACATTCCTCCTTTCCTTTTTATCTTTATCCATTCCTTTTTCTTTTTAATTCATTAAGAAGTAGGCCCCACCAAAAATATAGTAAATTAATTATGGGGATGACTTAATTTATTTAAACTTTCCTCCTCTCTCATAGCAAGGTATACTAATATCTGTACTCTACTATTATATAGGTGCACTATAATTTTCTTTAAAATACGTGCACCACGTAACTCTTTATAAATTAAGAGTTATGCTCAGCTAAAAGCATTAAACTTGTATTCGAAATTTCTCGGGGTCCTACAATCTTCCCCACTTAGGATCATTCGTCCTCGAATGATGCTTATAACTTACTTTAGGTCTCATATTTATCCATAATACTTGTGAGATCATCAAATCATCTTCCACTTCACTTTTTCCATCATAAGGTTAAAAATTTGGCTAACTCTCAAAAATTTTCAGAAATTTCGGTAGAGTTTTCTTTGTAAATAGGCCTATCGGGAACCTGTCAGCGATCTAGAATATATACAACTACTCTTAACAGAGCGTCACAATAGATACAATTCTCAAAAGGTACTACACGAGGCTCCATTTTGCCTTATACTCAAATAATAACTACAACCAATACTGTAACTTACTTGTCACGACCCAATTAACGGGCCGTGCGGGCACCTACTCTAATCTACCTAGATAGAAGAACCCTTACGACCCGAACCAACAGGTAATGCGGAAAAGAAAATAAACCATTAAATAAGTCCCTTAATACATGAGAAATCCTTTTACAAAATATTGGAAAATCTTTATACAACAACTTTTGAAATTACACAACCTTTAGAACTTGCGAAAATTTACTAACAATATAAACAACCTCCCCAGAACCTAGTCTAAGCTTGTACAACATCTTCTACACGATAAGCTTATAATATAAAATGGACACAACTCCCACCATTGAAGGAAGTAGGAGCTGCTAAAAGATCACCGCTATCCTGAACCTATGAAACATCACCAACCCTACAACCAGACTATACCCAAAAAGGTATAGCAAGAGTAGAATCAGTACAAACACATGTACTGGTAGGCATCATAGGCTGACCCAAATTCACTCCTACCATCATATAAAAATCAAGATAAAATTCACAAAGTAAATGCTTCAACCCTTTCAACCCTCACTTTTATCAATCCCCTATTTCGGAACCGACCTTCCTAACCTTTCGCTGCCAACTCCACCACCCTAGCCTTGACCCTGACACCTAGGATTTCCCAAGTCTCACTCATTACTAGACTTCTCAAGTCGCCTTGTCACCTAGACTTTTCAAGTCTCACTTTAACCTTTACCCCAGTCAACTACCTTGACCAAATATCCAGACTAAATCTGGCCAACTGCCCAACCAAAATCACTTATACCCAAAGTATTACCTACTATTGTCTGGACTTTCCAGGACCTCTAGGATAGCTTTACCACCTGGTTATATTAACCAATAACCACACCCAGACTCTCTATATTTACCAACAACATACAATTCACCTAACAACCATTGACACCTTCAATGACCACCATAGAAATACACCTAAATCCCTTCTTAGATCACATAACCTGGACCCTCCATCCACACCTAAGTGTTCAATAGACTACCCCGGTCTACACCAAAACCCACCCTTAGATCATTAACCATGATAATTCATGACTTCCATTAGTACACTTAATGACATTAATTTGAGCACATAACCTCTTTTAAAATAGTCCGGACCCACTCGGATCCCCTAACACGTCTAGGTGTTAACATGACAAACCCGGTCTACACCACGACCAACTAATAATTAACATAATAACCCGGAATACACCAAGGCCAACTAATAATTAACATAAATTACCCGGTCTACACCAAGACCAAACTAATAACCAACATAATAACTCAGTCTACACCAAGACCCAACTAATAACCAACATCATAACCCGATCTACACCAGGACCCAACTAATAACCAACCTCATAACCCGGTCTGCACCAAGACCAACTAATGACATAATATAACAACCTGGCCTACACCCAGACCAAACTCATAATATAATATAATATAACAACTCGGCCTACAACAAGACCAAACTCACAATATAATATAATAACCTGACCTACACCAAGACCAAACTCACAATATAATATAATAACCCGGCTTACACCAAGACCAAACTCACAATATAATATAACAATCCAGCCTATAATAAGACCAAACACATAATATAATATAACAACCCAGCCTACACCAAGACCAAACTCATAATATAATAACCCAGCCTACACCAAGACCAAAATGCGATATCACAATTTATAAACACAACCCGGTCCACTCATGGAACCAAATCAATTACACAATGCAATGTAATAAGTAAACCCATACCAGGCATGGTACCTGAGCTAACCATTAGTATAACCCGTACTAGGCGTGGTACCCGAGCCAACCGTTAGTATATCCTGTACCAGGTGTGGTATCCGAGCCAACCGTTAGTATATCCTGTACCAGGGATGGTACCCGAGCTAACCGAATGTCACACATAAATCCAATAGTCACAACAATAAACAATCAACTTGTAAACCAATAAGCAAAATACACAGTTCAATTTACCAGACTATTAAACAGGACTATCAGACATTCCTAATCATCCCCTAAGCCATGCACCTCATACAAATACTTAGATAAGAGTACACAGACACACAAGCATACTGGAATCAAACCATCACCTACCCCATTCTGGGTACATTATGAACCGTCAAATCCCGTTCAAAGACTAACCCCGGTTCGCCCTTTTAAACATGTAATTAATTACATTTATTCCTGACCCTTTTCCTATGACTGAATACAACCTAGGAAAACCCTTCCCATCCTTAGAACACAGCCAACGAATATCCTAATTATACCAGTTAGTTTTTGAAACTTCCGTTCCTTTCACATTAGTTAATTACTAACCCTTTTTTGATTCCCCGAACCTTCCGATATTCTAATTCCCACATTTAATAAAAAAATTACACAAATTAAGCAATGCCTAGAATATCACAACACACTATCCCGATTATACAATTCTAACAAATCAACAAATTTCCTCCAGACTCTGTGCTCGAAGGCCTAACCATGGATTCTCCCTTTCATTCTACGCAATAATAAGAAAATGAAAGAGGTCAATCTACTCTTTAGAAGAAACCTAGCCTACCTAGATGCCGAGCAGCTGTTCCATGCCCTTTTCTAGCTCCGTGAAGGCGTTCCCTGATGATTCTGCAGGCCCAAGCTGTGGTTTCGCATCCCTTTAGCTGGAATTCCTCCCCATGGCTCCTAAGATTTGGAGCAGCCTAGGAGGGTTTTTGGAGCAACCCTCGTCTATTTTTGACTAAAGAAGGGAAAATAGGATTATAAAACCCATTTTTGGGCTTTTTGGTTCCGTCGTTCTGCTATAGCGGACTGCCAACCGCTACTGCGGTACCTCTATAGCGACCTAAATCCCACTACAGCGGACTAAATTTTTCAGCACGGACAGTCTTCAGTAACACAGTCATAAATTTTTACTTGGGAAGCAAATTGATGAATGGTCGGTGGCGTTGGAAAGAAGACTCAGAGATCTTTAATTTGGTGGGTATTGGGACCCCTAACTCCATATATTCTAGGAGGAATGCACGTTTGAAGTTGACCCTAGTTTGAACTTAGCCCAAAACTAAATCGGTAAGGAAACTTTCAACTTAACTTTGTGCTAGGAGTATTGTATGACCTTAGTACATACCAAATGTACTCTCATACTAAAGAATTAATCCTAAATCTTATTACGAATGAGAGGCACCTGCTTTTATCCCAGATATTTTCAGTAATGACAGAACAGGTAATTACAACAGATACCAATTTACCCATCGTTCATCCCCGAACGATCTCTAAGGCAGAAGGTAAAGAATAAACCAGCCCTTAGAACCTTAACGCTCTACTATGATAGAGTAGAATAGCCTTACGTGAACCACCAAACTCTCAAATCCCCTGGGTGTACCCCAGTTCAATCGAACTTAATTCAATTCTGCTTTGTCAAGAAATTTCTTCCTTCCAACTTTACGAGACCAGTTAGATTACTCCTCCTCGAGTGCCCAAGAAATCTGGGGCCTCGTTGAAATACCAGAGAAAAAGGATTTCAAATATAATGGACCAAAACATAATTTCCATGCTAAGAGGAAATCAAAACTCGCTGTGGAGACCCAGCCTACTATAGCCATCAACAATCTGCTATAGAGGTAATTTTTCCACTATAGCGAAGGTCGCAATAGCGATGTGTCAACCTCTATGGCGGTTGACACGGGACAGAATGTCATAAAGTCCCCTAAAAGTGCCTATTTTACAACACACTTAAATTCTTGACATTTCGGAACAATTATTTTACGTCAACCCATATACCGAGAGTTCTACTTACCCGAATTTGATTCCAAAAAGTCCCTCAGACTCCTTAAGGTCTTGGCTAACGGAAAAACTAGCTCGACCCAAGATATAACACCCAATCCGCACCCGGATTTCCCTAGAACCTTGCTCATAATTCATCCGAGACTAGCCTAGCCCGAGATTTCTAACTCCTCAACCAGAAGTTTTCTAACCCGAACTCCATCCTAGAAGCTTCCTTCGGGTACTAAGACCCTCACATATCATAGTATCATCTTACCCTTTTAACACTATGCCCCGAGACACCACGTATCTCTAAACCACGCAACAACAAAAAATTCATTGGGAGTCATCCTAGCTTAAGGTTTTTGCCAACTCTAGTCTTAGGGGGGAAGTCTACCCAGGCACTTACACCCTAACCATTTCTATAGAGAACACACCCTCACCACCCAATGAGAAGTAATACATGTATTATCATAATCGACCAGAGGGATAACAATGTTGAAGACTCTATTAATAACCCCACTCCCTCAACCGACCCTACCACTAAGGATCATTAATAATAAGCCACCCAAATCACCCTCATGACATAAGCCTATGAGCAATTTCCAACACTACTCAGTCAATTACGAGTCATTTTGCCAAATTCTACATAGGTGACTATTCCCACCAGTGGTAAATCAAAATTTAACCAATACCCGGGCTATCATATCTACCCTTTTCTTCTTATTGCGCATGGATGCAAAATAATTCCTGCAATAGCTCGCAGCTCAAATAGCGATTTAAAATTACCCGAGAATGAAAAACAGAACAGGGGAAAAATAGGACAGGGATTATGCCCTACTCATCCCGCTATAGCGACTTGCACACTGCTATGGCAACCTCCAAAAGTAGTAACCCAGAAAATTTACCATTCCCTGAAAAATTCTATCATTCCCCTTCCCTGTTAACATTGTTTATTTTGTTAATCCTGCAATGGTCTTAAACAATCCTCAAGATCATTCCCGGCACTACACAGACTGAAACTGAGCATCAATTATCACAGATCAACAAGAGGATTACGCAAGCAATTATTCTTAATAATACACTTCCTCTATCAAGCACAAATAACCCCCTAGTTTTCTTGGTTCCCAACCAAGTCCCGACTGTCCTGAAACAGAAGTTTCCCTACAACATAAATCATTTTTTGTCAAAGCCCAACCTATCGGGCCGTGCGGGCGCCTACTCTAATCACCTAGATAGACGAACCCTTACCACCCAACCAATAGGTAACATGTGGAATTTACGGTAAAACTTTTACAATATTTTAAACCCCTCCCTAGGATCTAGTCTAAACAGGTACAAGAGCTTCTGCAAGATGACACAAAGAGATAAAAGACCCAACTTCCGCCATGGAATCGAAGACAAAAGTTGCTGGAGACCTTCATTGCCGTGAACCTATGAAACATCACCACTGCAACCAGACTATACCAAAAAGGTATAGCAAGAGTAGAGTCAGTACAAACACACGTAATGGTAGGCATCATCGGTCGACCCGAATCCCCTCCTACCATCATATAAGAAGAATAGGGAAATACATGACTGAAATTAAATAACTTGGTTCCCACCCCCACGTTCTTCCGCTGCCAACTCCCTCGTTCTCAAGGCTTCTAAGTCACACTAACATTATACTTCCTAAGCCTTACCTTATCCCAGACTTCCCAATCACCTTGCCCTTCACAGATGTCCATGTCCGCACCTGGACTACCCTTCCTCCTACCCAAGTCAACTACTTTGACTAATCGTTCAGACTTAACCCGGCTAACTGCCTACTCAGCCACTTATACCCACGGCATTACTTACCAGGGTCCAACCTCCCCCCCTCCCCCCCATGGATCTCTAGTAAACCTTATACAATATGTGCAACAACTATGAACTGTAGCCCCAGACTCTCAGTGTAACCACCACATGAAATCCACCTGGCAACCCTTGCTACATTTAATAACAACATTAAAGTTACCTCTAAATTCCCTTTCCCACACATAACCCGGACGCTCCAAGGATCCCCTTAACCACACCTAAGTGTCCAACCTGCTACCCCCGTCTACACCAAGACTAACCCTTAGCTTATCAACCATAATTAACCTTTGGCCGCCCTTAGTACCTTTATTGACAATAACTCATTAACTTGAGCTTCTTCCACGTAGTTCGGACCCACCCTGGGATCCCTTCTAAATAACACCTAAATGTACATGAACAACCCGGCCTAAACCAAGACCAATCACAACAGTTATATAGAAATTACCGTCCACTCAAGGACCACCAAACAAATGCACCTTTCAATAAACAACCCGGTCCACTCATGGAACCAATATCAAGTATCACTTTCAGTAAAACAACCCGGTCCACACACGGATCAATAACAATCAATGTATTACAAAAATCAACATGCAATATACAATAAAGTAAACCCGTACCAGGCTTGGTACCCGTGCCAACCAATTGTTATACCCATACCAGGTGTGGTACCCGTGCCAACCATTTGTTATACCCGTACCAGGCGTGGTACCCGAGGCAACCGAATATCAATAACCACAATCAATAAATGAACACACACAACTTGTAAAACCAACAAGTAAACACCGTTCAACACAAACTGTAAACAAGAACCTAGACATTCCACACAACTTTCGTAAGCAATGTATAGCATACAATCACTTAGACATGAGGACATGAATATACAACATTCACAGAAAATTATAATCCATCACCTACCCCTTTTTGGGTATAACCATGAACCATCAATTCCCGTACAAAGACTATTCCCCGGTTCATCCTTTTTATTTCAACATTAACTAGCGATTTCCCTTTTTATTTGATAAACATACAAGCATGTGACACGCTTTCCTTTTTTAACCTTAGCAAGACCTCCGATAAGCCCTAAGCGATAAACATTCCTGAAACCCCACCTAGGAGCTTCCTATTCCCTTTTCCCTTGCTCCCAAGCACTTCCCCGGTTCCCCAAACCTTCCCGACACGCTAGTTAATTGACCCATCATTTTTTGTTAACCAAATAAATAAGCTAACCACATAATACCATTCATAAACCCTACCATTTACTCCGTACATCCTAGAAATAACACAACCATTCCCGAATTGGCCAGACTCCGTGCTCGAAGGCCTAAAACATGGATTCTCTATTTCTACTATACAAAGTACGTAAAGTAAACAGGTCTAACTACTCATAAAACCTAGCCTACCTGGGCACCAAGCAGCTGCAATGATGCATTTTTGGCTCCGTGGTTGCGTTCCCGGCTGAACTGTGATCCTTGAATCTGTCGTTCCGTGTCCCTTCAGCCATAACCTCTCCTCTTCATGATTTCCCAGCCTTGGAGCAGCATGGGAGGGTTTTTGGAAGAACCCTCGTAGGTTTTCCAACTGAGGAGAAGAGACTTTTTAATAAAATCCCATCACAGGCATTCTACCTCCCGCATCCCTGTTATAGCAGTCTGCCTTACCGCGACAGCGGTTCCACTATAGCAGAATAATTTCTGCTATAACAGTGTGATGTCAGCCTGGATTCTTTCTGGAAATCAGAAATTTTTCATGATGTCACCCTATTTATCCCGAATGAATTTTTAACCATTTCCCTCAATTTTATATAATCGGGAAAGATTAACATAACGACAGACCCGGTCGTTACAATAGATACCAATTTACTCATCGTTCATCCCCGATGAAGAATTTACGAGCCTCACAAGGACATTTACACGTGTCCCTATCCTAAGCACCCAAGAAATCCGGGGCCTCGTATCATATTGTATTGGACGGATTTTGAAAAGACCCAGGAGAACTTTCCCCATACCCAAAACTGACTGGTCGTCTGCTGTAGCGGATAATTCACCACTATAGCAGTCCCGTTATCGCGGATAGCCGATCGCTATAGCGGTTGACAACAGAATGAAATTGGGGAGAAATGGATTTCTCCCCTCATTCTCCCCACATTCCATTCAAAAAATACACGTTTTCTCCCGATCATCCCACTCCCAACGTCAGAATTTCCAGGTAATAATCGTTATCTCTCTCTCCCTTACTCCCTTGCACAATTTTGTACTTGAATGTGGTAGAAAATTAGGAACTTGTAGCATATTTTGAAGTGGGTTTTGAACTTGAACCCTTTGGTTGGATTTTGTCGGATTCCCAAAGCATGGATGCTTACCTTACATTTACAATGCCTCCAAGGCGTTCTGGGCCTAAGGATTATACTAATGTGGGCCAAAAATGGGCCAAAAATGAGTGGGGAAGTGAAGGGTTGTTTCTTGAACAACAATGGTGATTCGGGAAAATTTTAGGGGTTATAATGCCTAAATTTTTGTAGTAAATGATAATGAGGTACCTTGGGTAGGTAGATCTGGACTTGGAATGACAAAAATGGAGTTTTTGGACCAAGGGGCGCCATTAATGCACCCCTTGAAGGTCTGGAATGATGAAGACCGCTATAGCGGTAGGGCTCCACTATGGCGGTCCCGCTACAACAAATATTTCACCGCTATAGCGGTCCCGCTATCGTGGATGCACCACCCGCTATAGCGGAAGGCCTCAAACTAGTGGCCTTCCCAAGCTACACTTAGAAAAAAATTCCTCCCTTTTTGGTGTTTTATTACTCTTCTAATCCCATTTCCTTCCTACCCTTACAGGATAACACAAATGGCTGAACAACAAGCACCTGTGTATGACTATGAGCGATTCCCCGACGAAGCTAGTCGGGAGAGGTGCAGGGATTACCAAAACTTTGGCTTTTTCTATGAGAGAGGCTGCCGAATGACTGGGGTAGATAGAAAGGCAGCCTATTTCCACCATCAAATTCGGGAGTTTGGGTGGGATACTTTGCTCGTGGCTCCTCCTCCCGCGCTAACCGGATGGGTGCGGGAGTTCTATGCAATCCTCCCTACTGTCCGCTGGAGTGAGCCGAATCCTACTATCAGACTACGAGGGGTATATGTCCCCGTGGATGCCTGGACCATCAATGAGGTGCTAGGGGTGCCCCACGTCTCCAATGTTGCGTATATGGATAAGTCCCGGCTGTGGGACATGACTTGGATGAGAGATACTCTGATGGACCCCGCATCTAAGGACAAGGTGAACTGGGTCATCCCCGAGGGAATTAATAGCGCCTACTTCTCCTCCGAGGCTAGGAGGTGGCTAAATTTGGTGTCCCGGAGGATCCATCCATCGGGAAATCAAATCGACGTGACCTATGTCCGAGCTATGGTGATCTCTTGTGGCATGCAGTGGATTATTATGAATGTGGGGGACCAGATCATCTTGGAATGGAAGAGATTTTATAGTGGTCCCAGAAAGGGCCCTTATCTACCCGGGCTGGTTTTGGATCTGTGTAGGCGAGCTGGTGTGCCTCAGGGCCACACAGATGCAGAGGTGGCCATGGACGAGCCCTTTGACCCGGTCGGGGTGAAGGACATCTCCAAGAAGAAGAGGAAGATGGGTGAGGCAGGGAGCAGTCCGCCGGTGGAGGAGGCCGGCAATGATGATGAGGATGGTGATACTCCTTCCCCTTCCCAGTCCCATCCCCTGATCTCTAGGGCCCAGCCTGAGGAAAATCTAGCAGATTTTCGGAGGTTTATGGAGGATCCTAACGCCAGAGGCGCAGCCCCTCATCCAACCACTCAGGAACTTGCAGCACTCCGTAAGGAGTTAGAAGAGGAGAAGAGGAAGAGACGCTCCCGGGACCGTATGTTTGCCCATATGTGGAAGACCATAAAGGTCATGTTCTCCTGTGCTGCCCCTGGTCAGGAGCTCCCCACCCTCGAGCCCGAGAACGTGCAGGAGTTCCCCTTCCTGAGCGTAGATGAGGCCTAGGACTCCCCCCCTTTTATTACTGATATTTATTGTTGGTTTGCCCCCGTTTGGGGCTTGTTTCAGACAATCCTTCCCCCTTCTCTTTTATTTTGGGCACGTGGATGCCCGTGTTAGACACTATTTCCCTTCCCGCATATATATATATATAGCTGCTTGTCCCTTGGTTTATACAGTGGTTTTGGTAATCTATGCTTGTTTTTTCTTGTCCCTGGAAGGGACCAAAAACAGGGGAAAATAGAGCAGCTCACTTCCTCACTGACCTATGCTATAGCGAAAGGTTATGCCGCGATAGTAGTCCCGCTATCGCGGACATTTCACCGCTATAGCGGTCGATGTAACAGTATAGAAATTCGATTTCCAGCTAAATGTACTCATCCCCCTTCCCGATTACCACTGTCCCAACCTGTAAGTCCCGTCATGGTCTTAAACCACCCTCAAGACCATTCATGGCACTGAACGCATTAAAAATCAAATATAACACGTCATAAAACATATCAAAATTTATAAGGGATTCACAACAATCAATTGTTTTCCGGCATTACCTTCCCGCCATTACACACTAATGACTCCCTTGTTCCCCTGGTTCCCAACCAAAACTCTGATGGTCCTGAAGCCGAAGCTTCCCTACAGTCCCAGTTACCAATCCCTTACCAACTTTAACCGATGATAAGCTTTTTTAACACGTAGTACCCTTTTTCAAATAATGACAATTAACAGACTACCACAGTCTAAGGCACACAAACTTTCTCACTCAATGACCTTCCGTAGACTATGCATGCACACCAATTGGAAATCCACACGCATTCTAAATAAGTCACACAAGAATGTACACACCATAATCTAATTTTTCAAGTCACAACAAAAGCAAACCATAGCCAATCAATTCACAAGTTTAACCTTCGTTTGTACCATGGATGACCATTAGCCGGTTATCCATGCTTGTCACAGCCTCTCAGGCCAGATACCAATTGGAACCTTCCCGATTCCAATTCCTCTTGCTTTTCCTATCATAACTGAAGTACGGAGACCTCATTCACCTTGTTGAGATACCAATTGGAATCGAGAGATACCAATTGGACTAAACCCATACAAGCAATTACGAACCGCACGAGGGAATGAAAAAAGAGTGAAAATTCCTAGAATGCCTTATAGTTCCCCAAATATTAGATGTGGATGTCAACACACCAATTCGGAGGACTCTATTCAACATTTTGCTCTTGTACTAGGAGATCGGTAACCTAGGCTCTGATACCATCTGTCACGGCCCAATCTACCAGGCCGTGCGGGCGCCTACTCTAATCACCTAGATAGACGAACCCTTACCACCCAACCAATAGGTAACATGCGGAATTTATGGTAAAACCTTTACAACATTAAACCCCTCCCTAGAATCTAGTCTAAACATGTACAAGAGCGTCTATAAGATGCCACAAAGAGATAAAAGACCCAACTTCCGCCATGGAATCAAAGACAGAAGTTGCTGGAGACCCTCATCGCTGTGAACCTATAAAACATCACCAACCTGCAACCAGACTATACCAAAAAGGTATAGCAAGAGTAGAGTCAGTACAAACACACGTACTGGTAGGCATCATCGGTCAATCCGAATCCCCTCCTACCATCATATAAGAAGAACAGGGAAATACATGACTGAAATTAAATAACTTGGTTCCCACCCCTACGTTCATCCGCTGCCAACTCCCTCGTTCTCAAGGCTTCCAAGTCACACTAACCTTAGACTTCCTAATCCTTACCTTATCCCAGACTTCCCAAGTCACCTCGCCCTTCATAGATGTCCATGTACGCACCTGGACTACTCTTCCTCCTACCCGAGTAAACTACTTTGACTAATCGTTCAGACTTAACCCGGCTAACTACCTACTCAGCCACTTATACCCGCGATATTACTTACCAGGGTCCAACTCCCCCCCCCCATGGATCTCTAGTAAACCTTCTACTATATGCACAACAACTCTGAATTGTAGCCCCAGACTCTCAATCTAACCACCACATGAAATCCACCTAGCAACCCTTGCTACATTTAATAACAACACTAGAGTTACCTCTAAATTTCCTTTCCCACACATAACCCGGACCATCCAAGGATCCCCTTAACCACACCTAAGTGTCCAACCTGCTACCCCGGTCTACACCAAGACTAACCCTTTTATCAACCATAATTAACCCCTGACCGCCCTTAGTACCTTTATTGACAATAACTCATGAACTTAAGCCTCTTCCACATAGTCTGGACCCACCTCGAGATCCCTTCTAAACACACCTAAATGTACATGAACAACCCGGCCTAAACCAAGACCAATCACAATAGTTATATAGAAATTCCCGGCCACTCCAGGACCACCAAACAAATGCAACTTTCAATAAACAACCCGGTCCACTCACGGAACCAATATCAAGTATCACTTTCAGTAAAAAAAACCTGGTCCACACACGGACCAATAAAAATCACTGTATTACAAAAATCAACATGCAATATGCAAAAAGTAAACCCATACCAGGCGTGGTACCCGTGCCAACCAATTGTTATACCCGTACCAGGTGTGGTACCCATGCCAACCATTTGTTATACCCGTACTAGGCGTGGTACCCGAGCCAACTGAATGTCAGTAACCACAGTCAATAGATGAACACACACAACTTGTAAAACCAACAAGTAAACACCATTCAACACAGACTGTAAACAGGAACCTAGATATTCCGCACAACTTTCCTAAGCAATGTATAACTTACAATATCTTAGACATGAGGACATGAATATACAACATTCACAGAAAATCATAAGCCATCACCTACCCCTTTTCGGGTACAACTACGAACTATCAATTCCCATCCGAAGACTATTCCCCGGTTCACCCTTTTTATTTCAACATGTAACTAGCGATTTCCCTTTTTATTTGATAAACATACAAGCATGCGACACACTTACCTTTTCTAACCTTAGCAAGACCACCGCTAAGCCCCAAGCGATAAACATTCCTGAAACCCCACCTAGGAGCTTCCTATTCCCATTTCCCGTTCTCCCAAGCACTTCCCCGGTTCCCCAAACCTTCCTGACACGCTAGTCCATCGACCCATCATTTTATGTTAACCAAATAAATAAGCTAACCACATAATACCATTCACAAACCCCACCGTTTACGTACATCCTAGAAACAACACAACCATTCCCGAATCCGCCAGACTTCGTGCTCGGAGGCCTAAAACAGGGATTCTCCATTTCAACTATACAAAGTACGGAAAGTAAACAGGTCTTACGGAAAGTAAACAGGTCTAACTACTCATAAAACCTAGCCTACCTGGGTGCCAAGCAGCTTCAATAATGCATTTACGGCTCCGTGGTTGCGTTCCTGGCTAAACCGTGATCCTATAATCTGTCATTCTGTGTCCCTTCAGCCATGACCTCTCCTCGTCATGATTTCCTAGCCTTGGAGCAGCATGGGAGGGTTTTTGGAAGAACCCTCATATGTTTCTTAACTGAGGAGAAGAGACTTTTTAATAGAATCCCGTCACAGGCATTCTGCCTACCGCATCCCCGCTATAGCGGTCCGCCTTACCGCGACAGCGATTGCACTATAGCAAAATAATTTCTGCTATAGCGGTGTGACGTCAGCCCGGATTCTTTCCAAAAATCAGAAATTTTTCATGACATTACCCTATTTATCCCGAATGAATTTTTAACCATTTCCCTCAATTTTACGAAATTGGGAAAGATTAACATAACGATGGACCCGATCGTTACATTTTTCCCTTACCATCTTAACCAATGATGAGCCCTTTCCTTGAAAACTTTACATGTAATTCTAACTCCAAGCACACTCAGCACCTAATCATACTCAATCATACCGAGAATCAATTAACATTTCCTTAAGATTCATAATTTCATAACCAGACAACAATCATATACGAATCAGTAAATCATGCCAGCATTGTAATACACAAACACTTTAGTTTCAAGCTACACAAAAATCACACCACAACAATTACTCTATATCCGTCCCATGGATGACCCTCAACCAATAACCCATGCCTTACCACAGCCTCTCAGGCTAGATACCAATTGGAACCTTCCCGGTTCCAATCCTTCTTAGTTGTTTGTCGTACCCGGTGTCCAATGACATCCTTCACCTTGTTGAGATACCAATTGGACTCAACCCATACAAGCAAGAAACGAAACCGCAGGGAAAGGAATGAAAGAAGAGGAATGTTTTCTAGAATGCTTCATAGCTTCCCTAGGATTAGATGCAGACGTCAACACATCAATCCGCGGGACTCTATTCGACATTTTGCTCTTGTACTGGAAGACCGGTAACCTGGGATCTGATACCATTTGTCATGACCCAATTAACGGGCCATGCGGGCACCTACTCTAATCCACCTAGATAGGAGAACCCTTACCACCCGAACCAACAGGTAATGCGGAAAAGAAAATAAACCATTAAATAATCCCTTAATACATGAGAAATCCTTTTACAAAATATTTGGAAAATCTTTATACAACAACTTTTGAAATTACACAACATTTAGAACTTGCGGAAATTTACAAACCTAGTCTAAGACGGTACAAGAGCTTCTATAAGATAAGCTTATAACATAAAATGGACACAAATCCCACCATAGAAGGAAGTAGGAGCTGCTGGAAGATCACCGCAATCCTAAACCTGTGAAACATCACCAACCCTGCAACCAGACTATACCTAAAAAGGTATAGCAAGAGTAGAATCAGTACAAACACACGTACTGGTAGGCATCATCGGCTGACCCAAATTCACTCCTACCATCATATAAAAATAAAGATAAAATGCACAAGGTAAATGATTCACCCCTTTCAACCCTCACTTTTATCAATCCCCTGTTTCGGAAACCGACTTTTCTAACCTTTCGCTGCCAACTCCACCACCCTAGCCTTGATCCTGACACTTAGGATTTCCCAAGTCTCACTCATAACTAGACTTCTCAAGTCGCCTTGTCACCTAGACTTCCCAAGTATCACTTTAACCTTTACCCCAATCAACTACCTTGACCAAATATCCAGACTAAATCCGGCCAACTGCCCAACCAAAACCACTTGTACCCAAAGTATTACCTACTATTGTCCAGACTTTCTAAGACCTCTAGGATAGATTTACCACCTGGTTATATTAACCAATAACCACACCCAGACTCTTTATATTTACCAACAACATACAATTCACCTAACAACCATTGACACCTTCAATGACCACCATAGAAATACACCTAAATCCCTTCTTAGATCACATAACCTGGACCCTCCAAGGATCCTCCATCCACACCTAAGTGTTCAATAGACTACCCCGGTCTACACCAAGACCCCCTCTTAGCTCATTCTCCATGATAATTCATGACCACCATTAGTACACTTAATGACATCAATTTGAGCACATAACCTCTTTTTAAATAGTGCGGACCCACTCGGATCCCCCTAACAATTCTAGGTGTTAACATGACAAACACGGTCCATACCACGACCAACTAATAATTAACATAATAACCCGGCATACACCAAGGCCAACTAATAATTAACATAAATAACCTGGTCTACACCAAGACCAAACTAATAACCAACATAATAACCCGGTCTACACCAAGACCCAACTAATAACCAACATCATAACCCAGTCTACACCAGGACCCAACTAATAACCAACCTCATAACTCGGTCTACACCAAGACCAATTAATGACATAATATAACAACCCGGCCTACACCCAGACCAAACTCATAATATAACATAATATAACAACCCGGCCTACACCAAGACCAAACTCATAATACAATAACTCGGCCTACACTAAGACCAAAATGCGATATTACAATTTATAAACACAGCCCGGTCCACTCATGGAACCAAATCAATTACACAATGCAATGCAATAAGTAAACCCATACAAGGCGTGGTACCCGAGCCAACCATTAGTATAACCCGTACCAGACATGGTACCCGAGCCAACCGTTAGTATATCCTATACCAGGCGTGGTACCCGAGCCAACCGTTAGTATATCCTGTACCAAGCATGGTACCCGAGCCAACCGAATGTCACACAGAAATCCAATAGTCATAACAATAAACAATCAACTTGTAAACTAAGCAAAATACACAGTTTAATTTACCAGACTATTAAACAAGACTATAAGACACTTTTAATCATCCCCTAAGCCATGCACCTCATACAAATACTTAGATAAGAGTACACAGACACACAAGCATATATGAATCAAACCATCACCTACCTCATTCTGGGTACACTATGAACCGTCAAATCTCGTCTGAAGACTAACCCCGGTTCACCCCTTTAAACATTCAGTTAATTGCATTTATTCCTGACCCTCTTTCTAGGACTGAATACAACCTGGGAAAACCCTTCCCAGCCTTAGAACACAGCCAACGAATATCCTAATTATACCAATTAGTTTTTGAAACTTTCGTTCCTTGCACATTAGTTAATAACTAACCCTTTTTTGATTCCCTGAACCTTCCAATATTCTAATTCCGGCATTTATTAGAGAAATCACACAAATTAAGCAATTCCTAGAATATCACAACACACTATCCCGATTCTTCCATTCCAACAAATCCAACAAGTCAACAAATTTCCTCCAGACTCTATGCCCGAAGGCCTAACCATGGATTCTCCCTTTCATTCTACACAATAATAAGAAAATGAAAGCGGTCAATCTACTATTTGGAAGAAACCTAGCCTACCTGGATGCCGAGCAGCTATTCCATGCCCCTTTCTAGCTCTATGAAAGTGTTCCCGGATGATTCTGCAAGCTCGAATTCATGGTTTCGCATCCCTTTGGCTGGAATCCCTCCTCCCCATGGCTCCCAAGCTTTGGAGCAGCCTAGGAGAGTTTTTGGAGCAACCCTCGTCTGTTTTTGACTCAAGAAAGGAGAATGGGATTATAAAACCCATTTCTGGATTTTCTGGTTCCGTTGTTCCACTATAGCGGACTACCAACCACTACGGCAGTACCGCTATAGCGACCTAAATCCCTCTACAGCGGACTAAATCTTTTAGCACGGACAGTCTTCAGTAAAACAATCATAACTCTTTACTCAGGAAGTGGATTGACGAACGATCGGTGGCGTTGTAATGAAGACTCAGAGATCTTTAATTTGGTGGGTATTAGGACCCCTAAATCCGTATATTCTAGGAGGAATGCACGTTTGAAATTGACCCTAGTTTGAACTTAGCCCAAAACTTAATAGGTAAAGAAACTTTCAACTTAACTTTGTGCTAGGAGTATTGTATGACTTTAGTACATACCAAATGTACTCTCATACTAAAGAATTAATCCTAACTCTTATTACGAATGAGAGGCACCTGCCTTGATCCCAGATATTTTCAGTAACGACGCAATAGGTCATTACATTACCTTATACTCTGCATCTGGAAGTTGCACCCATGTAAGTCTCTAGAGTCGTACGCATACATCAGATACCTAAATGTATCATGAGAGAGTCATATAATAATGAAACAAATACAATAGAGACTATCAATCATATAAAAGAAATAAGTAGTTTATGGACCTTCCAATGGTTCTTGGAACAAGTATGGATATTTAGTTTTCATATCAGCTTCTGCTTCCCAGGTGGCTTTTTCTATGTTCTAGTTTCTCCAAAGTACTTTAACTGAACCTATGTCTTTAGTTCTTAACTTTCTAACTTGTCGGTCCAATATAGCCACATGAACTTCCTCATATGATAAGTCTCCCACAAGCTCGATATCCCCCATAGAGATGACATGAGAAGGTTCTCCTAAACATTTGCGCAACATAGACACATGTAAGACTGGATGCACTGCAGCTTTCTCTGGAGGTAATTCTACCTCATAGGCTACCTGGCCAATTCTGCGTATAACTCTATAATGTCCAATATACATGGGACTTAGCTTACCTTTCTTCCCGAATTGCATAATGCCTTTCATAGGTGACACCTTCACGAATACCAAATCATCAATCTAAAACTCCAAATCCCTATGTCGTATATCTGTATACGATTTTCATCGACTCTAAGAAGTCTTTAATCACTTTTGTATCAACTTGACCTTCTCAACGGCTTGATGGACTAGATTTGGTCCTAATATTTATGTCTCACCTACTTCAAACCAACCAATAGGCGATCTGCAATGTCTCCCATATAGAGCTTCAAATGGAGCCATGTCAATACTGGAGTGATGGATGTTATTATAAGCAAACTCTATTAGGGGCAAATGATCATTCCAGTTACCTTTAAAGTCTAGCACACATGCTCTTAACAAATCTTCGAGCATTTGAATAGTGCACTCAACTTGACTGTCGGTCTATGGATGAAAAGCAGTGCTAAGATTCACCTGTGTGCCTAAGCCTCTTTGGAAAAATCTCCAAAAATGAGCTGTAAATTGGACACCTCTATCTGAAATAATGGACACTAGCGTCCTATGTAGGCAAAAAATCTCTTTTATATATAGCTTAGCATAATCTTCAGCTATGCTGGTGGACTTCACAGGAAAGATATGGGCTGATTTTATCAGCCGATCAACTACTACCCAAATGGAGTCATGTCTTCAAAAAGAATAAGGCAAACCTGTGATTAAATCCATATTAATAGCCTCCTATTTCAATACTGGAATACTTATGGTTTGAGCTAAGCCGCCGGGCCTTTGATGCTCTGCTCTCACCTGCTGGCAATTAGAGTACTGTGCTACATATCCTGCTATATCTTTCTTTATATTATTCCACCAGTAGACCTCTTTAAGGTTATGATACATTTTCATAGAGCCCGAATGAATTGAATAACAGGAACAATGTGCCTCAACTATAATCTATTGTCTCAGGCCATCTACATCAAGTACACATAGTCTACCTTGACATCTCAAAGTGCCATCACCTACTAGCTCAAATGATGTAACCCAGTGCTGTTGAATCCCTTCTTTGTATTGGAGCAATAAAGGACTGTCATACTATCTTTCCTTCACCAATGCCACTAATGATGACTCTGCTGTATTCAATACCACAACACCGCCATCTTCGAAGTCCATGAGTTGAATTCCTAGGCTGGATAATCTATGCACATCTCTGGCCACTTCACGCTGAATAAGTGACAAATGTGCTAGGCTACCCATAGATAATCGACTAAGAGCATCTTCTACAATATTACCTTCAACAGAGTGATAGAGAATATCGACATCATAGTCCTTCAGTAGTTCTAGCCACCTCATCTGCCTTAGATTCAACTCTTTCTGCTTGAATAGATATTGAAGACTCTTATGGTCCGTAAAGACATCAACATGCACCCCATATAAATAGTGATGCCATATTTTAAGTGCAAACACAACTGCTGCAAGCTCCAAATCATGAGTGGGGTAATTTTGTTCATCCTTCTTCAACTGACGAGAGGCATATGCTATAACTTTTCCATATTGCATCAGGATGCAACCAAGGCCAATGCCTGAAGCATCACAATATACAACATACCCTTCATGCCCTTTGGTAAGGACAATACTGGCATTGTAGTCAATCTATTTTTTAGCTCTAGGAAGCTTCTTTCGCATGCATCTGACAATTGAAACTTAACTGGTGTCTGTATCAATTTAGTCAATGGGGCAGAAATAAAGGAAAAGCCTTCCACAAATCTTCTGTAGTAACCAGCTAAGCCCAAGAAACTACGTATCTTTGTGGGAGTGGTTGGTCGAGGCCAATTTTTCACAGCCTCTATCTTCTGAAAGTCCACTTTGATTCCTTCTCCAGATACTACATGGCCAAGAAAGGCTACTGAGCTTAACCAGAACTCGCACTTAGAAAACTTAGCATATAACTGGTGTTCTCTGAGTGTTTGTAGCACTGATCTCAAATGATTTGCATGCTCTGCTTTATCACGTGTATATACCAAGGTGTCATCTATAAATACAATCACGTACATATCAAGGAAGGGTTAGAAAACCCTATTCATCATATCCATGAAGGCTGCTGGAGCATTTGTTAGTCCAAATGACATGACAAGGAACTCATAGTGCATATCTTATCCAAAAAGTTGTCTTGGGAATGTGTACTTCACGTATCCTCAACTGGTGATAACCGGACCTCAAATCAATCTTTGAAAAGCATTTAGCTCCTTGTAGCTGATCAAATAAATCATCTATTTGGGGAAGAGGATAGTTATTATTTATTGTCGCTTTATTTAGCTGCCTGTAGTCTATACACATTCTCAATGTGCCATATTTCTTACGTACAAACAGCACCGGTGCACTCCAAGGCGATATACTAGGTCGGATAAAGCCTTTGTCAATAAAGTCTTTCAACCCCTATTTAACTCCTTCAACTCTGCAGGCACCATTTTATAAGGTGGAATTGATATCGGTTGAGTACCAAGATCTACATTGATACCAAAGTCAATTTATTTAATGGGAGGTAACCCAGGAAGTTCATCAGGGAACATATCTGGATACTTATTCACCACTGGTACTGACTGAAGAGTTGGCACCTGCTTCTCAGCATCAAGGTTTCTTACTTGGACAAGGTGATATAAACACCCCTTTGCAATGAGCTTTCGTGCCTTAATATAGGAAATAAACCTCCCTCTAGGCATCATAGTATTACCTTTCCACTCCAGGACAGGCTCGCCTGGGAAATGAAACTGGGCAGTCTTAGCTCGGCAATCAACTGTATCATATCAAGAGGATAGCCAATCCATACATATGATGATGTCAAAGTCGACCATTTCAAGTTCAATTAGATTAGCCAATGTATCACAGCCACATATGGTCACTACACAATGATAATAGACCCGTCTAGCTATGATAAACTCTCCTACTGGAGTCAACACTGTAAATGGTTCACGTAATAACTCTGGCTCTATTCTGACTTTTTAGCAATAAATGGAGTAACATATGATAGGGTAGCTCCTGGGTCTATCAAGGCAAATACATCATATGAGAAGATGGATAGAGTACCTGTGACCACGTCTGGGGATGCCTTTGAATCTTTCCGATCGACTAGTCCATACACATGATTTGGGCCCGCACTAGAACCAGTCCATCTGCCTCTACCAGATCCTCTACCTGCTGGTACCTGAGGACCGTGAGAAGAAGAAGGTGTTGATGATGATAAGGTTGATGCGGACCCTGTAGGCTGTAATCTATCACCTCTGGCTTTATCTCTGAGCCACGAACAATCTCGTACCATATGACCTTCTATACCATACCAATAACAAGCATTTGACCCACGCTGACAATCCTCTCCATATGCGCAGCCATACTCTCTGCATGTAGGTTGAGGTGGTAACCCCTGACTAGTATCCCTCTGGGGCCGTGGGCTTGGTGCCCTAGAAGTCTGATCTTGCTCATGTCTATATCTCAAAAATCAAGCTGGAGCACTAGTTGTGGAGCGTGCCGCCGACTGAGTCTGCCTGGGTGGCCCTCTACTATTGGAAGCTCCACTGCTCCCCTAATACTGGCCAGTGATACTGGATCTCTTACTATGTTCCCTCTCATTATCTATTTCACGATTACACTGATCCTCATCTAACTGTTGAGCATATGCCATGATCCTCGCGTTATCCATATCCCTATTTAGGGCAGCAACATAAATGTTGTCCCTCAAGCGACCCACAAGGCCACACATAAATTTATGAATCCTTGATGTTTGAGTACTAACATACTCTGGAGCAAATCTATACAACTGCGTAAATCATAAACTGCACTCTCTAACACTGAGATCACGCTACTCTAAATGCAAAAACGCATCCACATTTACCTGTCGGAGCTCTAATGGTAATAAATGATCCATGAAGGCCTTCGAAAAGTCCGTCCAAACTGCTGGGGGAGCATTCTCATGCCTCAAAGATTCCCACATCTCATACCAAGCGACGGTAACATCCTTTAACTGATAAGAGGCAAATTCAATGGAATCTATCTCCGATACCCGCATTACCTTACAAATCCTATGAGTCTCATCAATGAATTGCTGAGGGTCCTCTGCAATGCTAGAGCCTGTGAACATAGGCGGATTTATACGGAGGAAATCTTGTATCCTAGATCTGGCTACCTCTCCTTGAGCAGCAAGAGGGACCTCCACATTCTATCTCTAAGCCTGAGAGGCTACCAACTGAGTGACTAACTCTATTGCTCCTCTAAGATCCTGCTCTGAGGCACCTGGTGGCAGTACAAGAACTACTGATGGAACCGCTGAAGGTGCATGAACCCCTGCAGGTCCTTCTATCCTGAGCACCTGAGAACCTGGAGGCGTAGGACTCAGCAAACTCTCTTGAGCCCTAGTCTGATCCTATAATACTGGAGACTGCCCTACAGGGTTGCCTCCTGAGTTGTGCTTGTAGTGACCCACTGGGCTACTTTATCCTTATCTGTAGCAGACATGATCTGTATCACAAATAAGCAGAGTATGGGTCAGAAGTAACCTTCTATGACTTAGCTCTATCGCACGACCTAGATTACAAATGAAGATCAAATTCCTAAATACCCATACAGTCCCTTAATTATAAATGTAGAACGCAACACATTGATAAGTAAGTTCCTACTAGACATGGCTTCCTAGACTCCCTGGGACAATTGAACCTAGGCTCTGATACCAAGTTTGTCACGCCTCAAATCAGAAGGGCAGACAAGAACCGTATAGCCACCTGATACAAATGATCTATGACAAATACGAAGTCACCAACCAATAAACTAGCGGAAAACTAATATATTATGCATATATATATATCATGGAGTCATTTGAACAAAAACTATATAATATGACACTAGATAATGACTAGGAAGCCTCAAAAAGGTACAAAATGCTATACTACTAATAACTAGTCGGTACAGACCCCGATATACCCAACTAGAGATCTACATATAATCTGGCTCCAGATAGAGATGAAGCTCACCAAAATATCAGCTGAAGGTAGAAAAAGAACCTAAAGCGGGTGTCTGCTCCCCTGTGAACCTGACCCTGTATTTATAAGAAAATACAATGCCCCGAACGTAGGCACGTCAGTACATATACAACATGTACTAGTATGTAAAGCAGACATAATAACAAATAGATAGATATGGGAGCTCATATGAATCAAATGTCAAAACGGAAGAATTATGAGCATACAAGTAATAGAGGTACGATATGAAACTATAACCTATGCACGAACCTTACTAGTTCTTCATATTACGTTCAAAGAAGCGTTCATTATAATATAGCCCCTATGGCTTTCCTAGGTGATGTACTTACACTATATTTAATACAAATGATTATGTGATGGCCTACCGAAGGCGATCCAAGTCACGTGTAAAGCATATGTTGCTCAAGTACTCATTGCTATAATTTTACACATATCACTATAATTGCGGTCTGATGCGAGGTACGCCCTTTTGAGGGCTTACTATAAGGGTCTGCATGCAGGCCACATATGCGAGTCAGGGGAAACTAGTGCATGACGTTCCAGCTGACTCCAAATACAAATAGTGCCACAAGGGTGGATACGCCACAATATTTGGTCTCACTATAAGGGTCTAGTCTCAATCTTGTGCACAGAATAGCATCGCACGGGTGTGTCAAGTAGAACCTATGAATACCCTCCCGTCACTAACTTTAATCAAGTAATGCCCTTAAAGGCCTATGATATATAATTTACGATAACAATCATTCAACTATTCAAGTAAGATCTCTATATGATACCTAACTTACCGAATATGATACCACTATCCAAATAGTAGTTCTTACTTTAACTTATGGTCATATCAAATAGGTTATCACATAAGCTAGTGTAATTATGATATGGCCATTTATTTCATTTATAATATGTGATACATATATAAGACCACATCGTGTAAATTCTAAGGATTTCAAGTAAAGACACTTACGGTCATGTGAAATATTAAGAAAGTTGACGTGAAGGGAGTAATAAGAGTACATATAAGCTATAATAATTAAATAAGAAAATGACGCATAAAGCAACTAAAAACTTTGTTTTTATTTTTCATGTAGGCTATTTGACCTTTATAGAGAGAACATGTGACGTAGGGCGGTGCCTTTCGGCGAAAGAAGTTTTAGCTTCACATACCTCGGGTGCTTTCCTAGCTAGTAGTGGTACCACGAGCTTCCAATAATCTAACACACCTTGTGTAGCCCCTACGCGATCAACCCAATCAACTACCTACACAAAATATATATTTATTCATCAATAACCCGTAGGTTCACCTAACAATTCATTCCAATATTTTTCACTTACACCCAAGGTTTAATCGAACTCCTTAATCATAGTTTGAAGCGAATTTCTTATTTTCCAACTTATAAAATTTAATATTAAATCTGCCCATCAATAGCAACACCCCAAAACTCCATTGTTCTTATAATTATATCTTTTTTCCTTTGCAAGAACCCCAATAATGAAGACCCATTTCAATAGCTAATAAAAATTAAAATCAAATATCCTCAAATAGTTATCCATAATCATACTCAAAAGTGGGGTAAAGAATTTACCTTGTAGAATTCAAATCCTAACTTTAGCTCTTGAAGATTCCTTGAATCTATCCCAAAATTCTCTTAATTTATGTTCCTTGAAGGTGTGGGTATAACTTTCCTCTTTCACCTCTCCCCCTTGCTCCAAATTTTTCTCTTCAATGGAGTTAAAAGAAAGAAAGAAGAAGGGATAGAGAAATAAGATTAAAAGTACTACTACTACTGCTAAGTTTTTTTTTCCAGCAACCAAGATGCCCCTTTTCTCTTAATTGTTACTTCCAAATGAAGAAGACTATGAAATTAAAGTACTATACTAGTACCTGTACGTTTCCCCCCAACTTCTCATTAACTTCCTTTCCTTTTATTTCTATTCTTTTTGTCCCTGCACATTCCTCCTTTCCTTTTTATCTTTATCCATTCCTTTTTCTTTTTAATTCATTAAGAAGTTGGCCCCACCAAAAATATAGTAAATTAATTATGGGAGATCACTTAATTTATTTACACTTTCCTCCTCTCTCATAGCAAGGCATACTAATATGTGTACTCTACTATTATATAGGTGCACTATAATTTTCCTTAAAATACGTACACCACATAACTCTTTATAAATTAAGAGTTATATTCAGCTAAAAGCGTTAAACTTGTATTCAAAATTTCTCGAGGCTCTACATTTTCTGTCGTAGCCATTGAAGGTGCAATATTCGTACGACTTGATGACGCTATAGTTGTTACTTCTGGGGCAACACTATTCACAACAGAATAATTTTGATGTTCTGTTTCATTCAACTTTTTTTCCCGTCACAAATTTGAAAAAACAATTTAGTATTAGAATACTAACATAAGGACTATCTCTTTATTCAAGCTTGTTTCTAGTTAACGATAAATTTTTTATATCTTCGAATCATTCAACCGAATGAACTCTAAGTTCTGACGAAGTTTTTATATTCTTCAAATCAGAACTAAGATTCAAACAGAGTAGAAAAACAAAAGGTTTTATGTCATGACCCCGACCATCGTGACTGGCACCCACCCAACCTCCGGATGAATGAACCATTAGAGTCCAACTCTTAGCCTAGCCTAACATCTTAAAACCAGTGCAGAAAGTAAACTATCATTCAATCTTGAATGAAACCAACTCTATAAATAAATAAAATAAACTACGGAAATCCCTCCCTAAAATTTGAAAGTCATCGTACCGAAAACATCTATCAAACTAGAGTATGGGGATGCAACCCCGAAATAATAGAAATAGTCTAAGCCCAAATAAATGGGCCACAATTCAAACTGGATGGACACCAAGGCAGCTCGGTCGAATAGCTCACCCTTGATATCTCATAAAGTATGGCCTACAAGTGAGGTCGTGAATCAACCGCCGAAAGATTTCCTGTACTCACAAAAACACAAGCAAGTGCAGTATCAGTACACAACCACCATGTACTGGTAGGATCATCAACCAGTTCCAAGTAAAACAGTGTATGAAAAAGTACAAAAATTAAGTAAGAGTACATAAAACACATAGGCAAGTCAACAGGGATTCCTAGACTACAAGTATCTACTTAACTTGTACCACATGTAAATTACTTTACAGTTATAATCAATAATCCACAACACAAACAGTCATATTCTGCTACATATCCCGGACCCACCCTGGATTCCCTCAAGACAACACCTAAGTGTCAGACAAATAACCCGGTCTACACCAAGACCAACTCGTAAAGCAATGTGACAACCCGGCCTCTCAAGGACCAAAATACACAACAACAATTCAAGCGCACAACCCGGTCCACTCAAAGAACCATTAAATAAAGATGCAACAACACAATAAATTTAACCCATACCAGGCGTGGTATCCAGCCAACCATTAGTATTATCCCATACCAGGCGTGGTACCCGAGCCAATCGTTAGTATAATTAATACCAGGCGTGGTACCCGAGCAAACCATTAGTATTATCCCATACCAGGTGTGGTACCCGAGCCAACCAAATCCAAACAATCCATAGTCACAAAAATGAACAATCAACTTGTAAAACAAAAGATCACAATACAACGTTTAATTTACCAGATTGCTAACAGGACTATTAGACACTTCTAATCATTCCCTAAGCAATGCATTTCATACAAATACTTAGATAAGAGAACTTAAACGCACACAGTATACAGGAAGCAAACCATCACCTACCTTGAAATGATCCAAGATCTACTCAATTAGAGCTTTTCCATTTCCTGAAGTTTTTGCCGGTTCTTGGTCTAAATCAATACACAATAACCAAGAATTAATCCTTATGGCCTATAATTTACCCGGATTATGCAAAAATCCTAAACCCTAGGCCACCCATGATCATTCCACCCTTTTTATCAGACTTTTCCACCGTTAGTTCACCTAGTTCTACAATTTTTACGAATAAAATTAGGAAATTTAAGTCACATGATCATAAAGCAGTAAATTTAGCAACACCCAAGAACTTCTACACATAGAATCCCCCTTTTCCCATGGATTCTACCCTCCCTAAGTCATTCCAAACCCTTCCCTAAGTCCACTCCTAGCAATTCTACCGCATCAGAAAAGTATTACGGAGTTCGGGGAGTAGAACCCTTACCTTAGGGAAGAAAAATGATGAAGAATGTAGGAAAAATGCCTGAAATCGCCCTAGCCCTTCTCCCAAATGAACTTGTAAAAACTTAATATTTTTGGGGAAATTTCTACATTAAATCTCGTCATGCTTCCTGAAGTTTTCTAACTCTGAAAATTGGCATGAATGGTTTACCCATAACGATGGACCCAGTCATTACAACAGATACCAATTTACCCATTGTTCATCCCTGAATGATCAAACCCGAAAATATGGAAAGATAAAGAAGGAAAGACTATTACCTGTATCCTTAAACAAGTAAGGGTACTTGTCCCGCATGTCCCTTTCTGTTTCCCAAGTGGCTTCCTCAATCGGACGATGCTTCCATTGAACCTTTACCATACTGATCACCTTTGTCCTCAATTTCCGGACATCCCTATCAAGAATCAGAACCGGATCCTCTTCATAGCGAAGATCCTTATCAAGTAACACCTCATCCACTTGATGATGTAGTCCCCATCACCATGGTATCGCTTAAGCATGGATACATGGAAAACCAGATGGACACCCGACAAACTAGGCGGCAGTGCTAACTTGTAAGCCACTGGTCCCATAATTTTGAGAACCCCAAATGGTCCAATAAATCGGGGGCTGAGCTTGCCCCTTTTACCGAAACACATGACTCCCTTCATTGGTGATACTTTCAACAATAATTGTTCACCAACCTGAAATTCCATGTCTCGGACGTTGCGATCTGTATATTCCTTTTGCCTGTTTTGGGCAACTAGTAACTTGGCCTGAATACCTCTTACCTTTTCTTGCGCTTCCCTTACCAAGTCTATGCCCAAAGGTTTCACATTGCCTTCCTCAAACCACCCAATTGGTAACCTACAACTCCTCCCATACAGAGCCTCGAATGGTGTCATATTGATACTGGAGTGGTAGCTATTGTTTTATGAGAACTCACACAATGGTAGAAATTGGTCCCAATGACCCCCGAAGTCAATCACACAAGCTCTCAGCATGTCCTCCAACACCTGAATTATCCTCTCCGACTGACCATCAGTCTGAGGATGGAAGGTTGTAGTAAAGGTGAGTTGAGTGCCCAACTCTTCGTGCAACTTACTCCAAAACTTGGAAGTAAATTGCGTACCCCTATCAGAAATGATGGACAGTGGCACTCCATGCAATCTCATAATCTCTTTCACGTAGACCTTAGCCAATTGCTGCGAATTATAATCCACCCTGACCAGAATGAAGTGAGCTGACTTAGTCAGTCTGTCAACGATGACCCAAATAGAATCATACTTCCCCAAGGTCTTAGGGAGACCACCACGAAATCCATGGCTATTTTGTCCCACTTTCACTCTGGAATGGGCATCCTCTGAAGTAGTCCTGTAGGTCTCTGGTGCTCATACTTTACCTGCTGGCAATTCTGACACTTGGACACAAAATCAGTTATGTCTCTTTTCATCTCATGCAACCAATAAAGTTGCCTCAAATTCCTGGACGTCTTGGTTACACCCTGATGAATTGAATACCGTATCATCGACTCAAGAAACACATATCCTTCCTCTAAAGTTTAACACACCGCCAGAGTTCGACGTGGCATCCCCGGACTCTCCGAATATTGCCTTGCCTCGAAGCCTGCTCAACTGCAAATCCTGAAACTATTTGGCCTTTATCTCTTCTATGAATGTGGATTTGACCTCAACACTGGCCAAGATCCCACCTTGCTCTGAAATACCCAAGTGCATGAACTTGGACTCCAATGCCTGAATTTCCCTTGCCAGTGGTCATTTGGACACCCCCAAACAAGCCAAACTGCCCATGCTAGCTGTTTTCAGGCTCAATGCGTCTACCACCACATTAGTCTTACCCGGATGGTACTGAATAGTCACATTGTAATCCTTCAACAATTCCATCCACCTCCTCTGCCTCAAGTTCAAATACTTTTGAGTGAAGACATGCTGCAGACTGCGATGATCAGTGAACACTTCACACTTGACACCATAGAGATAGTGTCTCCAAATCTTTAGTTCAAAGGACACCGCTGCCAACTCAAAATCATGAGTAGGATAGTTTTTCTCCTGCACCTTCAACTGCCTAGAAGCATAGGCTATCATATTCCTATCCTACATCAACACGGCACCAGAACCAGAATGTGAAGCATCACAGTAAACAATAAAGTCTTTACCTTTAATCGACAAGGACAAAATAAGAGCATTGGTCAGAAGTGTCTTGAGCTTTTGGAAGTTCTCCTCGCACTTGTCGGACCACACAAATGGTACATCTTTCTGTGTTAGCCTTGTCAAGTGAGTAGCAATGGAGGCAAAATCCTTAACAAACCTCCGGTAATAACCTGCAAGCCCAACAAAACTCCTCACCTCAATCACAGAGCTAGGCCGGGCCCAACTCTTGACTGCCTCTATCTTCCTGGGATCTACCATCACCCCCTTTTCTGACACTACATACCCCAAGAATGCTACTGAAGTCAACCAGAACTCACACTTGGTGAACTTCGCATAAAGCATTTGACGCCTCAAAATGTCCAACACTATACAGAGATGTTCAACATGCTCCTCCCTACTCTTGGAGTAGATCAAAATATCATCAATGAAAATGATGAAAAATGAATCCAAGTGATATTTAAACACCCCATTTATTAAACTCATGAATGCTGCTAGCGCATTGGTCAACCCAAACGACATCACTAAGAACTCGTAATGCCCATAGCGAGTCCGAAAAGCAGTCTGAGGAATGTCCTCAGGCCTAATTTTTAACTGCTGATACACTGACCTCAAGTCAATTTTCAAAAACACCAATGCACCTTGTAATTGGTCAAACCGATCATCAATACGAGGTAGAGGGTACTTATTCCGGATGGTAACCTTGTTCAACTGCCTGTAGTCTATGCACATCCGCATACTACCATCCTTTTTCTTTAAAAACAAGATCGGAGCACCCCAAGGCGAAGCACTGGGACAGATAAATCCCTTATCTAGGTGTTCCTGCAGTTGAGTCTTAAGTTCCCTTAACTCTGCCAGAGCCATACGATACGGAGGAATAGAAATGGGATGAGTGCCCGGCTCCAAGTCAATACAAAAGTCAATATCCATGTTCAGAGGCATACCAGGAAAATCTGCTAGAAATATCTCTCGAAACTCTAAAACAACTAGAACTGACTCAATAGATAGGGACTCTATACTATCATCCCGAAGATGAACCAAAAAGGCTAAACACCCTCTCCCTACTAGCTTCCTATCCTGAACAAATGATATAATCCTGACCGGCTTAGACCTGTACACACCTTCCCACTCTAGTCTCTCCTAACCTAGAATCTCTAGAGCCACAGTCTTGGTGTTACAATTTAACACAACATGATAAGGGTATAACTAGGTCATGCCCAAAATAATGTTAAAGTCAACCATATCTAGGATTACTAAATCTACCCAAGTATGCAGCCTCACAAAAACAACCAAATAGTTACGATAAATATGAGTCACCACAACTGACTCTCCAACTGGGGTAGAAACATGGATAGGGTAATCAAGGATATCGCATACCAAGCCCAGACCCAATGCAAAACTCACAGACACATAAGAATATGTAGAACCTGGGTCAAATAATACCGAAGCCATTTTATCACAAACAATAATGGTACCTGTGATCACCGTAACTGATGCCTCAGCCTCGATCCTCCTTGGAAATGCATAGCAGTGAGACCAATCATCAATTCAGGAAACTTCCCCAACTGGCTGCGCTGTACCCCTGCCCATGCCTCCGTTCCCTTTACCTCCCCGGCCACCTTGAAAGTTACCTCGCCCACCCTGTGGACGACCCCTAGCATGACCACCTCGACCTACCGGGACCATAGCCTTAGGCTGCTGCTGAACCCGATTATCAGTCTGCCTATGAGGGCACTCCCTCTTAAAGTGACCCAGCTCACCGCAATGAAAACAACCACGATCAAGTGCAGGCCTGTTAGCAGATGAATAAGAAGCTCCCTGGCCTCTAGAAGATGAAAACTACTGATTAGCTCTCGGATGGCCACCTGTAGCAGTGGGCAAAACTAACTGAATAGGACGGGCTGAGTATATCTGCTGATTCTGACCCCTAGAGTATGATCCACTGTAATTTCCCTCATTCTGGGACTTCTTGGCTAACACTTTAGCCTGCCCTGCTTGCTTGACTCCCTCAAGTTTCTTCACATAGTCTACCACTTCATTGATGCCCCTCCCTGAAGAAGTCATATGTACAGACAATACCTGGAGCTTAGTATTGAAACATTTCACAAACAAACGAACCAGTTCTTCCTCGGAACCCAGCAACTGCGTAGCGAAATAGGACAAGGCATGAAACTTTGCCTCATAAGTAGAGACTAATATGTTACCTGCTCCAGATTCAAGAACTCATCCTTCTTTCGGTACCTCAAAGTACGGGGTACGTACTTCTCCAAGAAAATAGAGTGGAACTGCTCCCAAGTCAGTGGAGGTAAAATGGATGACTGACACTCCACATGATATCTCCACCACTATTTGGCATCACCCTATAGCTGAAATGTGACGAACTCCACCCCATGTTGTTGCACAATGCCCAGCTTGTGCAGTCTCTCATAACAATCTAGTATGAACTCATAAGCATCTTCCTTGTCAGTACCCTGGAACGTAGGAGGTTTCATCTTAATAAACTTGATCAGCATCTCATGTTCATTCCCTGTCATCACTGGGCCTAGCATTGGCCTGAAGAAGTCACATGTGCCTGAAGCTGCATCCATCCTAGGAGCCGTAGGATCTACTGGCTGAGTGCCCAGAGCCTGATTTGCAAGTGCCGCGGGTATGGCTCCAGCACCAACCAACCCACTCAAGATGTTTCAAGCCTCCTGAAAGGCTTCTGGTGTCATAGAAGGAAAGCCTGCACCTCCAGCTGGTGCCGCCTCCGCCTCCACCTGCACCCCTTTATCCTCTACAACAACTTCTACATCCTCAACAACCTGATCCTGAGGTGGGGGAGGGTTTGCCTCTCGCGCTCCCACAGCAGTCTGAGCCCCATCCCTGGCGGGTGTGGCTCTTCCTCGCCCTCTGCCCCTTCCCCTACCACTCCCACAAACCGCCAGGCCCGCTGCTGGGACCACTGGTCTCATTCCGTTGTTCCTCGTGTTAATCATCTGTGGACAGAAGAGTGAAAGAATCAGACACAAATTTGTATCACCAGATACCAATTTCTATCAGCAGAATCAAGTTATAGCACGATGGAAGAAAGAAGATATAGTTTTCTAAAGTCCCATAGCCTCTTGAAGAAAAGTACGTACATCTCCGCACCGTTCCGCAAGACTCTACTAGACCTATTTTGGTACGATAAGATCAACAAACCTAGGGCTCTGATATTATCTTTGTCACGACCCCGACCATCATGAGTGGCACTCACCCAACCCCCCGATGAGCAAACTATTAGATTCCAACTCTTAGACTAGCCTAACAGCTTAAAACCAGTGCAGAAAGTAAACTATCATTCAATCTTGAATAAAACCAACTCTACAAATAAATAAAATAAACTGCGGAAATACCTCCCTAGAATCTGAAAGTCATCGTACCGAAAACATCTATCAAACTAGAGTATGGGGATGCAACCCCAAAATAATAGAAATAGTCTAAGCCCGAATAAATGGGTCACAATTAAAACTGGATGGACAACAAGGCAGCTCGGTCGAATAGCTCACCCTTGATAACTCAAAAAGTCTGGCCTACAAGTGAGGTCGTGCGTCAACCGCTAAAAAATTTCCTGTACTCACAAAAAGACAAGCAAGTGCAGTATCAGTACATAACCACCATGTACTGGTAGGATCATCAGTAAGTTCCAAGTAAAATAGTGTATGAAAAAGTACGAAAATCAAGTAAGAGTACAGAAAACACATAGGCAAGTCAACAGGTATTTCTAGACTACAAGTCTCTACCTAACTTGTCCCGCATGTAAATCACTTCACATTTATGATCAATAATCCACAACACAAACAATCATATTCTTCTACATATCCCGGACCCACTCTGGATCCCCTCTAGACAACATCTAAGTGTCAGACAAACAACCCGGTCTACACCAAGACTAACTAGTAAAGCAACGTGACAACCCGGCCTCTCAAGGACAAAAATACACAACCACAATTCAAGTTCAAAACCAGGTCCACTCAAGGAACCATTAAATAAAAATGCAACAACACAATAAAGTAAACATATACCAGACATGGTACCCGATCCAACCGTTAGTATTATCCCATAACAGGCCTGGTACCCGAGCCAACCATTAGTATATTTCATACCAGGTGTGGTACCCAAGCCAACCATTAGTTGTCACGACCTAACCCACCGGGCCATGCGGGCGCCTACTCTAACCAGCTAGATAGACGAACCCTCACCACCCGTTCAACATGTAACTTGCGGAAATTAAAGTAAACCATTGATCAATCTATTTTTTATTCATGAGAAATTCTTTTACAGAAAATGTTCATAAAATAGACGACTTAAAAAATTTGTGGAAAACCTTTACAACCTTTAAAAACACCCACCCAAAGACCTAGTCTAAGCAGGTACAAGATCTATTACAAGATTTATACAAGAAAGAAAAGATACAACTTCCGTCATGGAATCGAAGGACAGAAGCTACTGGAGATCATCATCGCCGTGAACCTATGAAACATCACCAATCCTGCAACCAGACTATACCCCAAAAGGTATAGCAAGAGTAGAATCAGTACAAACACACTTACTGGTAGGCATCATCGATTGACCGGAATCCACACGTACCATAATATAGAAACCCGACCGACACCAACACCGAACTCACGATATACTATAACAACCCGGCCTACACCAAGACCAAACAAATAACATAATATAGCAACTCGTCCTACACCAAGACCAAGCCCATAATATACTATAACAACCCGGCTTACACTAAGACCAAACAAATAACCTAATATACTAACCTGGCCTCTCACGGAATATAAATAAAAATCACATCTCAATAATACAGCCCAGTCAACTCACGAAACCAATACCAATCAACATAATACAACAATATCAATGCAATAATGCAGTAAAATAAACCCATACCAAGCGTGATACCCGAGCTAACCATTAGTAATATCCCGTACCAGGCGTGGTACCCGAGCCAACCATTTCTTATACTCGTACAAAGCGTGGTACCCGAGCCAACCATTTGTTATACTCGTACCAGGCGTGGTACCCAAGCCAACCATTTATTATACCCGTGGTACCCGAGCCAACCATTTGTGATACCCGTACCAGGCATGGTACCCGAGCCAACCATTTGTTATACCAATACCAGGTGTGGTACCTGAGCTAACAGAATGTCAATTAATCCATAGTGAAATAATGAACAAACAACTTGTAAAACCAATAAGCAACACACCGTTCAATCCACAAAGTGTAAAACAGGACCCTTAGACATTCTAAACAATTCCTCTAAGCAATGTAATTCATACAAACACTTAGATAAGAGTACAAAAATATACAACATTCACAGGAATCATAAGTCATCACCTACCCTCTTTCCCGGGTATATAACATGGCCTCGATCTCCCTCTGGAGGCAAACACACTCACCCTTTATTTATGAATAATGAACGATTTCCCTTTTTAGCATAATTTAACAACCACATTGATTTCGAAACTTATATAAATAATAACAATGTGAACTACCACCCTTAGCCCATAGCAAAACCAACACTACTTATCATGCCCTTCGTATTCCCAAAACCTCACCTAGGAGTTTTCTATTTTCATACCCATTTAGTTATCCTTGTAATTCCCGGTTCTCCAAACCTTCCCGACATCCCAGTCCCTGAGCCCTATCATCTTATCATATCAAGACAACATAAACAGCCCCAAACAATTATCAATAACCCATAATTCAATCTAACCAATTCCTAGCACATCCATAACCAACACCGAATCCACCAGACTCCGTGCCCAGAGGCCTTATCATGTATTCTCCTTTCCCACTATACAATAAGTACAGAATGTAATTAGGTCTATCTACTCAATGAAAACCTAGCCTACCTTGATGCCAAGCAGCTGCAACGTGCATTTATGGCTCCGTGGAGGCGTTCCTAGCAGTCTTACAGGCCCAAATCCATGGTTTCATGTCCTTTTTACCAGAATTTCTCCTCTTCATGGATCCCAAGCCTTGGAGCATCCTAGGAGGGTTTTTGGAATAACTCTCATCTTTTTTGGGGCTGAATGGGAGAGAATGAAATTAAAAACTCATTTTTTGGGTTTTCTGGTCACATCACTCCGCTATAGCGGTCCCCGCTCCACTATAGCGGTACCTCCATAGCGGACCCTACTGCTATAGTGGTCCACGTTGACTTTTGCTATAGCGATAATTTCTCCGCTATAGCAGAGGTCGCTACAGCGGTGTGTCAACTGCCATAGCAGTTGACACGGTATAGTATGTCGAGAAATCTCCAAAATTGGTCCATTTTACAACACACTTATTTTCCTCGACGTTCCGAAATAACCCCTTCACGTCAACCTCAATTCAGGGAGCTCTACTTACCCGAATTCAATTCCAAGAAGTCCACCGGACTCCTCTATGTCTTAGCTACAAGGAAAAGTAGCTTGAACCAAGACATCTAACCCAATCCTTACCCTAATTGCCCTAGACCCTACCTCCCTCTAAAACTGGTCGAGACTAGCCTAGCCCAGAATTTTCAACTCCCAGACCCAGAAGTTTTCTAACTCGAAACTTGGCACGAATGGTTTACCCGTAATTACGAACCTGGTCGTTACAACAGATACCAATTTACCCATCGTTCATCCCCGAATGATCTCTACGGCGAAGGGAAAAAACAAGCTCATCCCTCAATCTTAATGCTCTACCATGACGGCATAAATATAACCTTATGCAAACCACCGAAAACCTCTCAATCCCTAGGTATACCCAACTCAGCCAAAATTTAACTCACTTCTGCTCAATCAAGGAGTTTCCTTCCTTCGAGCTGCACAAGGCAACTAGATTACCCCTCCCTGAGTGCCCAAGAAATATGGGGCCTCATCGAAACACCGAAGCGAAAGAAACTCAACGAATGACCCAAAACAATTTCCATGGCAAGGGAACCAGATCCCACCATGGTGACCCCTTTTCTGCTATACCCGGAGTTCTACTAACCCGAACTCCATTTCAGAAGCTTCCTACGGGGTACTATGCCCCTCACATATCATCCTATAACCTTACTCCTATGAACACTATACCCCAAGACACCACGTGCCTCTAAACCACACAACAACAAAAAAATTGTTGGAACCCATCCTAGCCTGAGATTTTTTCAACTCTCACCTTAAGGGGAACTCTACCTGGGAACTTACACCCTAGCCGAGGATAAAGGTGGTACACCCCTACCTCTCAAAGAGCAGTAACACTGGGTATTATCATGGTCAAGAAGAGAGACAATAATGCTAAAGAATCCATTTTAATAACCCCGCTCCTTTGATTGACCCTACCACTAAGGATCTTCAACAATAAACCAATCAATAATCACCCTCATAACATAGCCTATGAGCAGTGTCCAACACTACTCAGTCAATTACGGGTCATCTTGTCAAATTCCACATGGGTGGCTATACCCACCAATGGTCAATCACAATCTTATAAATACCCCGGGATATTATGTCTACCCTTTTGTTTTCTTCGCGTATGGATGCTAAATTTCTTACAAATTCCCTTATATGCGTACTATATTAGCTAAATCGTTATTTACTTGTTTTACAAAGTAATTCGCAACTTAATACTTGCTTTTACATTCCCCCCGGGAATGAATGAGAACAGGGGAAAATACGGTGAGGCTCCTGCCTCACGCCCTTTCCGCTATAGCGGTTCTGCTGTAGCGGTTGGCTTCCGCTATAGTGGTCCCGATGGTAACAGTACAAGAAATTTTTATTTCCAGCTAAATGCACTCATCCCCCTTCCCAGTTACCATTGTCTAAACCTGTAAATCCCGCCATGGTCTTAAACCACCCTCAAGATCATTCCCGGTATTATCGCATCACAAATCAACATGACACATCATGAAATACAAGGACATCACAACAACATTTGCTTCCCGATAATATTTTCTCGCCATTACACACCAATGACTCCCTTGTTGCCTTGGTTCCCAACCAAGTCCCGACTGTCCTGAAATCGAAGCTTGCCTATAGTCGTAAACCTTGTCCCCTTACCATTTTTACCAATGGCAAGCCTATTTCCAAAATGTAACACCACTTTATAGACCAATTTTAAGTACACATAAAAAGTAATTACCAACCAAAGCATACCAATTCAAGTTATGACTCCTCCCGGACCAAAACATTCACAGCAAATCAAATAATTGCACACCACACTTTTGCAGTCATTCAAACAAAATCAATACACATGAGCACAATCTCAAGTCTCAAGCTTAAACAATCAATCACATCAGTTTCATTGCTTTTTATTCGCCTCATGGATGACCACTAGCCGATCCACCCATACCTTTACATAGCCTCCCCGGCCAGATACAAATTGGAACCTTCCCGGTTCCAATCCTTCTTGCTTGTTTGTTGTACCCGAAGTCCAATGACATCCTTTACCTTGTTGAGATACCAATTGGAATCGAGAGTTACCAATTGGACTCAAACCATACAAGCAAGTAACGAAACTGCACAAGAAGGAATAAAGGAAGTGAGATGTTTTCTAGAATGCCTCATAGCTCCCCAAAGATTAGATGTGGACGTCAACACACCAATCTGTAGGACTCTATTTGACACTTTGCTCTTTTGCTAGGAGACCGGTAACCTAGGCTCTGATACCATATGTCATGACCCAACCCACCGGGCCGTGCGGGCGCCTACTCTAACCAGCTAGATAGACGATCCAACAGGTAACTTGCGGAAATTAAAGTAAACCATTAATCAATCCATTTTTTATACATGAGAAATTCTTTTACAGAAAATGTTCATAAAATAGATGACTTAAAGATTTTGTGGAAAACCTTTACAACCTTTAAAAACACCCTCCCTAAGACCTAGTCTAAGAAGGTACAAGAGCTATTACAAGATTTATACAAGAAAGAAAATACACCACTTCCGTCATGGAATCGAAGGACAAAAGCTGCTGGAGATCCTCATCTTCGTGAACCTATGAAACATCACCAACCCTGCAACCAGACTATACCCCAAAAGGTATAGCAAGAGTAGAATCAGTACAAACACACATACTGGTAGGCATCATCGGTCGACCCGAATCCACACATACCATCATATAGGAAAATAGGGAAAAACATGAAAATAAACATCATAGCTCCCTCCTTCACCTTAAGCCTTGACCCTGACATCTAGGACTTCTCAAGTCTCACTCATAACTAGACTCCTCAAAGTCTCCTTGTCACCCAGACTTCCCAAGTCACCTTGTCACCTACACTTCCCAAGTCACCTTGACACGTAGACTTCCCAAGTCACCTTTAACCTTTACCCCAATCAACTACCTTGACAAAATACCCAGACTAAATACGGCCCACTGCCCAACCAAACCACTTATACCCAAGTATTACCTACCACTTTTTGGACTTTCTCGGACCTCTAGGACAGCTTTACCACCTGGTTATATTAACCAATAACCACACCAGACACTCAGTCTGCCTCTATATTTACCAACCACATGCAATTCACCTAACAACCATTGACACCTTCAATGACCACCATAGAGCTACATCTAAATCCCTTCTTGGATCACATAACCCGGACCCTCCAAGGATCCTCCATCCACACCTAATTGTTCAACAGACTACCCCGGTCTACACCAAGACCCACCCTTAGCTTATTAACCATGATAATTCATGACCACCATTATTACACTTAATGACATTAATTTATGAGCACATAACCTCTTTTAAGTAGTCCGGACTCACCCGAATCGCCCTCACACATCTAGTATTAATATGACAAACTCGGTCTATACAAAGACTAACTAATAACCAACATAATAACGCGGTCTACACCAAGATCAACTAATAATATAATATAGCAATCCCGGCCTACACCAAGACCAAACCCATAATATACTATAACAACCCGGCCTACACCAAGACCAAACTAATACATAATATAGCAACCCGGCCTACACCAAGACCGAACTCATGATATACTATTACAACTTGGCCTACACCAAGACCAAACTAATAACATACTATACCAACTCGGCCTACACTAAGACCAAACCCAAAATATACTATAACAACCCGGCCTATACTAAGACCAAACAAATAACCTTATATACTAACCTGGCCTCTCACGGAAGATAAATAAAAATCACATCTCAATAATACAGCCCAGTCCACTCACGAAACCAATACCAATCAACATAATACAACAATATCAATGCAATAATGCAGTAAAATAAACCCGTACCAAGCGTGATACCTGAGCCAACCATTAGTAATATCCCGTACCAGGCGTGGTACCCGAGCCAACCATTTGTTATACTCGTACAAAGCGTGGTACCCGAGCCAACCATTTGTTATACCCGTACCAGTCGTGGTACCCAAGCCAACCATTTATTATACCTGTACCAGGCGTGGTACTCGAGCCAGCCATTTGTGATACCCATACCAGGCATGGTACCCGAGCCAACTATTTGTTATACCCATACCAGGCGTGGTACCTGAGCCAACCGAATGTCAATTAATCCATAGTGAAATAATGAACAAACAACTTGTAAAACCAATAAGCAACACACCGTTCAATCCACAAAGTGTAAAACAGGACCCTTAGACATTCTAAATAATTCCTCTAAGCAATGTAATTCATACAAACACTTAGATAAGAGTACAAAAATATACAACATTCACAGGAATCATAAGTCATCATCTACCCTCTTTCTCGGGTACATAACATGGCCTCGATCTCCCTCTGGAGGCCAAACACACTCACCCTTTATTTACGAATAATAAACGGTTTCCCTTTTTAGCATAATTTAACAACTACATTGATTTTGGAACTTATATAAATAATAACAATGTGAATTACCACCCCTCAGCCCTTAGCAAAACCAACACTACTTATCATGCCCTTCGTATTCTCGAAACCTCACCTAGGAGTTTCCCATTTTCATACCCATTTAGTTATCCTTGCAATTCCCGGTTCCCCGAACCTTCCCGATATCCCATTCCCTGAGCCCTATCATCTTATCATACCAATACAACATAAATAGCCCCAAACAATTATCAATAACCCACAATTCAATCCAATCAATTCCGAGCACATACATAACCAACACCGAATCCACCAGACTCCACGCCCGGAGGCCTAATTATGTATTCTCCTTTCCCACTATACAATAAGTACAAAATGTAAGCAGGTTTATCTACTCAATAAAAACCTAGTCTCCCTGGATGCCAAGCAGCTGCAACCGTGCATTTCTGGCTCCATAGAGGCGTTCCTGGCGGTCCTGCAGGCCCGAATCCGTGGTTTCACATCCTTTTTACCGGAATTCCTTCTCCCCATGGCTCCCAAGCCTTGGAGAAGCCTAGGAGGGTTTTTGGAATAGCTCTCGTCTTTTTTGGGGCTGAATGGGAGAGAATGAAATTAAAAACTCATTTTCTGGGTTTTTTGGTCACGTCGCTCCGCTATAGCGGTACTGCCGTAGCGGACCCTACTGCTATAGCGGTGCTGACCCGCATTGACTTCCACTATAGCGGTAATTTCTCTGCTATAGCGGAGGTTTCTACAGTGGTGTGTCAACTGCTATAGGACAGAATGTTGAGAAATCTCCAAAAATTGGTCCATTTTACAACACACTTATTTTCCCTGACGTTCCAAAACAACCCCTTCATGTCAACCTCAATTCCGAGAGCTCTACTTACCCGAATTTGATTCCAAAAAGTCTCCCGGACTCCTCTATGTCTTAGCTACAAGGAAAAATAGTTTAAACCAAGACATCTAACCCAATCCTTACCTGGATTGACCTAGACCCTACCTCGCTCCAAAATCGGTCAAGACTAGCCTAGCCCAGAATTTTCAACTCCCAAATTCGAAAATTTTCTAACCCAAAACTTGGCACGAATGGTTTACCCGTAATGACGAACCTGATCGTTACATTAGTATTATCCCATACCAGGCGTGGTACCCGAGCCAACCAAAGTCAAACAATCCACAGTCACAAAAATGAATAATCAACTTATAAAACCAACAAGCACAATACAACGTTCAATTTACCAGACTGGTAACAGGACTATTAGACACTTCTAATCATTCCCTAAGCAATGCATTTCATATAAATACTTAGATAAGAGTACTTAAACGCACACAATATATAGGAAGCAAACCATCACCTACCTCGAAATGATCCAATCTCGACTCAACCAAAGCTTTTCCATTTTCCAAAGTTCTTGTCGGTTCTTGGTCTAAATCAATACACAATAACCAAGAATTAATCCTTATGGCCTATAATTTACCCGGATTATGCAAAAATCCTAAACCCCAGGCCTCCCATGATCATTTCACTCTTTTTCCCAGGCTTTTCCACTGTTAATTCACCTAGTTCTACTATTTTTATGGATAAAATTAGGAAATTAAGGTCACATGATCATAAAACAGTAAATTTAGCAACACCCAAGAACTTCTACACATAGAATCCCCCCTTTTCTCCAGATTCTACCCTCCCTAAGTCATTCCAAACCTTTTCTCAAGTCCACTCCTAGGAATTCTATCGCATAGGAAAATTATTACAGAGTTTGGGGAGTAGAAACCTTACCTTAGGGAAGAAAAACGAGAAAGAATGGAGGGAAAAAACGCCTGAAATTGCCCTACCCCTTCTCCCAAACGAACTTGTGAAAACTAAATATTTTTGGGGAAGTTTCTGCATTAAATCCCATCACACTCTGCTATAGCAGTCCGCTCCACTATAGCGGTACCGCCGTAGCGGAGTCGTACGCTATGGCGGAGGCTGACCGACGTTGACTTCCGTTGTAGCAATAATTTATCCGCTACAGTGGAGGTCGTTATGACGGAATGTCAACTGCTGTAGCGGTTGACATGGGACAGAAAGTCATAAAATCTCCAAAACTAGTCCATTTTACAACACACTTATTTTTTCGACATCCCGGAACAACCCCTTCACGTCAACCTTGATTTTGGGAGTTCTACTTACCCGAATTCAATTCCAAAAAGTCCCCCGGACTCCTTTATTTCTTGGCTACATGGAAAACTAGCTCAAATCAAGACATCTAACCCAATCCTCACCCGAATTTCCCTAGACTATACCTCACTTCAAATCCGGTCGAGGCTAGCTTAGCCCAGAATTTCAAACCCCCGAAACTGGAGTTTTCTAACTCTAAAAATTGGCACGAATGGTTTACCTGTAATGATGGACCCGGTTGTTAAATTTTAATTTCCAAAAATCTTAAATACAAATTTACAATAATTTCCTTAAGATTATTATTTGGGTGATACAAAATCTTTATTTAAAACAAGAAGTAGAAACAAGAAATTAAACTATTTATGAAAAATAGTAGAAGAAAAGAGATGAAGAAGAAATCGAGCCCACTGAATGCACAATGTGTCCTTAAAAAAATTATTCTCTTCAAGTACCCGAGGTTGATGGAATATATCCTCCCAGGATAGAATGATTAAGCATCAACAAAATAGTGGTACCTCAAATTGCGTTGAACAGTGAATCACTCAACAGTAGTAAATCACACATGAATTTTAAAAAAAATGTAGAAGTATACTTGTATTTTTCATACTCAAATAGTACTTAAATTCGTGCTTCATATCTGAGGAAGAATCAGATATTTATAGCCAAAAAACACTGCTTCAGAAAGAAAGCAAAGGTTCAGAAAAGTTGCACTATTTCAGATATGACGGGATGATGTGCGAAACACACAAGAGAAAGTATGCATTGCACATGCCGAAGTGCGGCTCGCACATGGAGAAATATTCTGGATTAAAATTTTGGCTTAAACAATTAAGTTTAAATAAATTTTGTCTAAAAAGATAATATCTCGGTCGATCAAATCCGAAGCCGAAGCGGAAGCCGAGCCGACGACGACGCGAGACTTGTCTTCTTCTCAACCCTTTAATACCATGAGAAGTGTTTCTCAATATAAACACTTGAAATTTCCTTTCCACCACCAATGTGGTACAAATGCTCTTTACAAAAGCAAAAGTGAAATTTCATTTTTCCTCCATTTCTATTCTCTCCATTTACCATTCACTTTTCATTACTAATCTCCAACATTCATCACTATTAAAATTTGTTGTAAACATTTACATACACAACTTCTTCAAATTCACAACAATATTATTTTTTTAAAACTGTAATTCAAAATAAATCATTGCATAAAGAACTTTGAATGATGCATTTGAGGTGAAATATAGAACATGTCATATAGCAATATATAATTATTTAATTTATAATTAATAGTTGCACATATAGTGCTTGGAATATACAATTAAGTGCACAAGTCTTAACTAATTACGATGAAGTGGGTTCCTTGATTATAA